>KK114854.1:363475-541055 GCA_000611955.2 Stegodyphus mimosarum | reverse complement strand
TTATAAATATATATGTAATACGAAATCATTACATATATATATAAAATCAAGAGAAAACGATTGATCACTTTCTTGATTTAATTACTATCTTATAGGTTAAAATAACGCCGAACAACGATTATTTTAGAAGTCAAACAATAAAAATCAGCGTTTGCAATTATAACGCTGATTTTTGTTGTTTGACCTTCTAAAATAATTACTATCTCTTGATTATTTAATTAAACTCGCAAAATATTGCGCGACTTTAATATTTTTTAAAATTTAATTTGAAACTTTTAAGCTTTTGCTTATATATATATATATATATATATATGATAATACTTTAAAAACTAATGTTGCCATTCTAAAGAAAAATAATATGAAATGTAAATTTTTCATAAACAAAGTATTTTGGACCGGTAAGAACAACATACAGTAATTAAAATCATTTAAATTTTTTTAAACTAAATAATAAAACATAATACTCGAAAAATGAAACGATAATCTAAAGAGCTAAAAACTTGAAATAGAGTATGTTTGTTTCAATCATGTTCTTTTCCAAGGGGATGGACGGAATTAAAGCAGTAAGCGCGATTCCAATGTCAAAGAAATGCAAAACAACGCTTCTGAAAGTTATAAATGACTAGCGAAATAGCCAGCGCCATGCCATCGTGCTTTCGAGGAAGACTTTCTAAGAAAAATTGGCTTATAATCACATTACACATGGAAAACCACGAAAACTCTCAAGCAGCTAGGCCATTCACCGGCATCTTACTGCGTAAACCCAGGTCGAACTACCAATGCCCAGAGATTTTACAGCTTGGCCTCGGCTGATCTATCACTTCGTAAAAAAACTTACAAGCAGCTATATTCCTTTATTAATGATTTAAAAAACCTCAACCTTTATTAAAAGTATGGACTTCTAAAATCTTTACTTTGTTAAAGTGCCTAAATATGGTAGCTAATACTGATTATAATATACTTGCAAATATATGCATATACTCTACGCATAGATTAACAAGATGGCCATTCACCGGCACTGTTTAACATTTGTAGTCAACAATAACATAAAATAATAAAAACACTAATTTTAATAATAATAATAATAACAATAATAATAATAATAATAATAATAATAATAATAATAGTAGTAGTAGTAAGAGTGTCTATTTATGTAACTATGCTCACAGCAGTTCTTGAATACACTGCAGGGAAATTTCTCTTTCATATGGCTTTGATCTAACCTTGCAACTGGTGTTTTTCTCGAAGAAAAATTTCGAAGTATTTTGAACATCGTAGTACTGCAATGATAATTTAGCTCTTTTAGGTTTAGGAAATCCAAAAAAATAGAATCCTGTTGCTCAAATATCTATTGATCATACTTTTCTAATTAACAACACTTAGTTGTATATTTAAAAAAATGTTTATTTTCCTTATTTAAAACAAATATGTTACGATAATATTTGAAGCTTTCAAATGCATAGCAAAGGACATCTTTTAATTATTAAACTTTGAACAAAAGCCGTACTTTCATTGGGATATCTGTATCGCAAACTATTATGATCAAAGACACGCATAAGAGTTCATCTCGAAATAGATACACTATTTTTCGCGACAGAATAAATAAAGTTCCTATTTCGTTTCACACTGATGTCACCAGAGAAAGAAGAGCAAAACATCCATGTGAAAGAGTTCCACATTTTAATTGGTTTCCAAATTCTTCAGATAGCACTTGACTAGAATGTTTCTTCTTAAGAACGTAGTTTCGTAAATATTTCATATCACATAAAAACACAAATGATTGCTATTAATAATTCATTCATAAGGAGTTTATTGCAAAATATAAGTGCGTATATTTAACCCATTTTAAAAGAATATACTTTGGAGGCTAAATTTCTGTCCTAGGGGCACAAACGTCGACGTTTTTAATTTAAAAAAATCACCTTGAAATTAGACTTCTGTTTTAAAATAAAGGGTTTTTGATTTGATTATAATCTAACATTTCGCTTTATTGTTTTCATTCTTCAAAATTTCTTCTTATCTTTCAACCATTCTTCCTTCGGACGGAATACTTTCGTTTCACAAAGTTGGTAGACAATCAAAAGTTCTCTTTGAAATACGATTACTCGGCTTAGAGAAAAACAGCTGTGTCCTTCCACCACCTCCACAGGTCGCCAAGGCTCAGATATTTGGTCAAATCTTGAGAGTAAATCCTAAAAACGGACAACTCTCAATTTTTTTGTTCAATACTCTAAAAGAAAATTGCTCCTATCTTGCTCAAAACAATATTTCCGAAATACAGTTGCCTATCTGAAAGTCAGCCGGTGATAAGAGCTAAATAAGAAACCAGTATTTGCTTAGAATTGATTTTGCTTTGTTCAGCCTAGGAGTTTCATTGCGTTTTGAGATGTTATGTTTTAGGTAATTTTGAATGCAAGAACGAAAATAAATAGGTTAGGGTTTTCAATAAATTCAAAGTTAGAGAGAAGTAGGTTCTAAACTTTTTAACTAACAATTATGGGCACATGCAATCTCAGCCATCACTTCATACATTTTTAAAAACGGTACTTGGGTTTTAACGCAACCACCTTGGAACAATTTCGTGATGATAACTTTTTTACAGATGAAAAGGTACAAGTTACTTATCAGGTGCAAGTTAGTGGTTTTCGCGCCTTTTTTTTTAGAAAAGGATTCCAAAGCTATCGATATTTATCGTAAGTCGATAAACATTATCAACATATGAAAAGAAAATATATTTTAGCAATTTAAAATACAAGTTTCAATTATTAAATAAGAATTACGTAATACATTAAAAAATAAAACACTTACATTCTTCTTTAAACTTTTCCCTAATTTTCATTTTGCGCTATTCTTCTCTAAAATTGCACAGCGATCTATTTTCGCTGAAAAAAAATTCAGAGAATTGTGGGGACTCGGCTTAGAGCAATCAACAGTAACGGTAGCTATCGAGGAAACACATTTCCACGTTGTTCCCTTTAGAAAATTTTCCCCGCAGTTTCTTCCCTTGCTGACAAATTCCACAAGCTCTTATTTTAAAACTAATTTTAAACCAAAAAATATCACGATTTGTCTATAAAAACTATTGGAATTCGGAATACAGCAAAAAGAAACGCATGCGAAAATGGTGGTGTTGCTTGACTCAAGGATTATTACGAGCATGGTTACCGGATGAATAGTTATGCGCATGGTTGCCAGAGTTTGGCTCATTCCGAAAATTTGGCGACTTCTACTAAGGTTGTTGCGCTAATACGTAAATACCTTAGTAAGTAAAACTAACATAGCTAATGTCTCGACGATTAAAAATTTCTTTAATCTTGGAATAAAACGCAGATAAACTAATATTTATTTAAAGATCATTCATAATCTCAATTCGTCTTCATTGTAATCCATTTTAGTGTTAAGTGATCAGATTCCAGCTGCTTTCACAAGCATGGAAAAACAAGGAAAAGGCAATACATGGTTATCATTTCAGTTGATTTGTCAATGGGCATCTTCAATTAAGGATCTAAATATGTGTAACTAATTCAGAATCAAATTTTTGTATTATCTCCATCACCTTTAGGTTTTGATCGACTATTCTCGAACTGAGTTGATCACATAAAAAAAATTAAACATAGTTAAATATTGAGATGTACTGAGAGTACATTAGACTCTAAATTTTATTTCTTGATTGATAAGGAATTTATAGATTTACAATGAATTTCTAATTCTTATTTTAGAATTATATGCTATCTTAATAACTCCTGAATTTAAATTTATACTGTAAAAAGGCATTGTACTCTTAACTGTCTCCATCTATGCTACATATATCCACATTATTACTCACTATTTTAGTTCAGTTCATATTCAGCAGACTTAGTTCGCAGCAGTCCGCTAATAACATGTAAGGAATTTGAATCTTTTAGGTCATCACGGTGATGGCAAAAAGTATCATCATTCAACTATTAATTGCTGTACATTTAACGCTCTGCTTCATATTTTCTATCCGAAGTTGACTTGCATACTCTATAGAAGTGAAAGAGTCATGTGACAGATAAAATAAAACCTTATAAGAAAATCTATTGAAATTAGAATAAATCAGTAAAATATGTGGCAGGCAAATGAAATGATGAAATTTTCAGCTGTTATTCATTTAATTTACTTATTTTATATAGTTATGCATTCGTTTTGAATAAGAGTTCAAAGCTTATGAAATAGTACTTTTCAGTTTAATCTAATTGCCAAAAATTGAAAGTTGTATTTTAAAAACATTGATATCATCAGTAATATGTAATATTGATAAAGATAAAAACCCAAAGAATATTTTATTAATAAAGACTGTTAGTGTCGCGCAAATTGCTGCGAAATTAATTAATTAAGAAAGAGGTAAAATATGTAGAATTGATACCAACCAAAAGTGGTAAACTATCTAACAGGAACGCACAAATTCAAAACGACTGAAACTTGAAAACAAACTGAAATAAAAGGAAATGAATATAAAAATAAAATAATACTCATTAAATATTAAATAACAAATAATAGTTGATAGTTCCTTGGTTTTTCACCAGGAGCAGCTGAAGAATTATTAACAGAACCCCGTCTCTGAGTTATATCTCGATTAATTTCAAAACAAAAAAAGTCTAAAAAAAAGTAATTCTTTTTAAAACTTAAATTTTAAATAAGAAAATTAGAAAACATTAATACAAAATTTAACATATTTTAAAATACTTTAAGAAATTTTAAAATGCAGTCATCAAGATGTATCTGGATCAAGATTTTGATTTATTGTCTTTCTTTCTTTGTAAATTATGTACATATTTTCATTCAAGTTTCATCGGAGGAAGTTACATCTGATGATGGCAGTTGATTTATTTGATTATGGCGAAGGATGCAAGGGCTATCTGCCTAACCGGAGGAATACCTTCGTGTTAGGGCTTTCTAAAAGAAACTAAGACGTTACGCTCACGTTACACATTGGGAAAACTACTATCTGTGATAGAAAAACAATGTTTTTCATTCACAGTTGACCGTTTGTTTGTTAGACGGTGCTCCATGAATGGCTGAGTAGTTAAGACCACTGACTAGTGGAAGTTCAACCTAGTTTCGAACCCAGGCGAACTGGCTGGCTGCGTGGCTGGTTTTCATGATTTTCCATGAATGAAAATTCATTTGATTTTCCATTGAATTCCCCTGAATCCACATGAATATGAGGCAGTTTCCATTAGAATGTCCTCCACGAAGGCATTCCTCGTCTTAGGCAGACAGCTCTCGTGTGGTTTGCCATCTTCAAATAACTGAAACTGAACCTTTCTCCGATGTCAAATCATCACTGATTTCAGCAATGGTTCAAGACTGCAAAATGAAAATTCATTCTGAAAATCAAAATGCATCAAAAGCTTTTGTGATTTTCCTCCATTTTTACTAGTTACTTAAATAAGAATATTATAGTGTATACGCGTAGAATAAGAGCTTAACTAATATCAGATCGTACTTTCGGTCACAAATATATAATGAGAAGCAATACGTGAATGGAATTCGTACAGGGAAAAAACTTTTTTTCCAAATACATTCTCTCCACACTCTTCTGTCGAAAGAATACTTTAAAATATTTTCGAGCTCGTTTACTTCCCTCCTTCCTTTTTAAAATTGGTTCCAAGGTAAAGCACTTTTCTTTGACAATAATATCAGTCACAGCGAAAATAAAAGTAACTATTTTTGGGGAAAACAATAACAACGTTATATTCATATTGTCTTAGGTATGAAAAGACACACTTTAAGTTAAATGTATTAAATTTTATATGAAAGTATTTAATATAAAAGCTTTTACTTAAATTTGCTATAGAAAATTTAAAACAGTAATGAGTAATATTTTTTATATCCATGTATCTTGGGTACGTTTTAAAGTTATTAGTTCTTAAAAAAGACAGGTCAGCTGCTCAAGGAGGCCTCATGTGTAGTCTAAAATTGGATGCCAAGGTACAAAAATATTCGTAGAATCCTAATTGATTTAAATAAACACCACTGCTTCAGGTTTGTAAAAGACTTTTTTTTTAAATGCAGCAACAGTATAAATAAGATAAATAATCGTTTAACGCCGTTGTTTATCTGCCTACCAGAATAAGGAAGAACAAAAGCGTGAATCTGTAGCTCAGTTCTGCCGTTCTTGCACGCAAGAGCAAAGGTTCGTTTTCTGATTCTGCTTTTTATTTTGACGTGTTACTATCATTGATTCCTAACTTCGTAATCACGCTATGCTTATAAATGTGCGTGTTACTGAATGTATACATTAGACTAAAAAAATTGCGGATTCTTTTTAAATCCCATTTAACTTTGAACAAGTTACAATAACAAATGCAATCAGCATTTTCCCGGATTTAGCGATATTTGTGTATGAATGCTCCAGCGCAGACATATTGTTTTGCATGTTTCGTATACTTAAAATTATATTTATATCAAAAGCAATTTGCTTTGCTATTTTTATTCAAAATAATTCAAAAAATACTTTCTGGGACGCTCATTAAGCGTCTCAGAAAATTTCACATAAAACTCATAAAACAAGCTTAACATTTCTATATAAAAGTACAATTTAACAAATATATGGCTTCAATTATGCATGATAACGCTCAAGACAGCAAATCAAAATCATCATAAACGTTTCAAAAAGCAACATCAATTCTGTTTGGATAAAAACGAGTGTGATATATTTTATACAACTCTTACTATTAATTTTCAGCTATAATCATGTAAATTGTAAATAAGATCACAAATTATTTAAGAAAGACGAATTACGAAAATGTTAAAAATATGTACACTTCGAGATAGACAACTTTATAGTTTGAGCAATTAAACTGAAATACACCCTTCAAACTCGTGACAAATATGTAAGAATAATAAGAAATAATAAGAAACTAGAAAATAAGGTAAACCGATAAAATTAGACTCCAATCTTATCTTTGTAAGAATCCAGTTGCCTTATAAGAAGAAATTTATCCATTATAAAACTTGATTAAAATCCTTGCCAGTTTTGTATACATCAGATTACTCACATAGTTTTGTAAACATTATAGTCTAGTTATCAAAGTTTAAGATTAAAAAAAATTAAGAGCTGGCAGAAAATTTTGTAAAAATAGACACCTTATATATCACTAAATAAACTAAGTAGCCCTCCAGTTATCTCTGAATTTTCTTATAAATTAAAATACCATTTTCCCATTTAAGAAAAATCTCATTTTCCATTTAAGAACGTTGATTCGCTAGTAAGTTGCTAAGTTTTTCGAAACAGTTAATTATTAAGCGGGTGAAGATTCTGAATTGAAACATACTCAAGCATGAAACACATTTTTGCAGAAATAAAATTTCACGCTTTCATAAAATCTCGAAAAAAAAGTAATAAATAAGAGACTAGAACACTTAATTTATCAAGAGTTAAATTTTTCAGATCTATTTTATTTCTAGAAACGTAAAAATATTGTCTAGATAATAAAAATGAACTAAATACTTCGAATTTGAAACTTAGTTCTATTTCATTTTTAGTTTAAATCTTTAAAGTATGTACAATTTTTGAAGCATAAATTGCGAAAAATTAAGTGTATCCTCGCCGGAATTTGAACCACACTTCTTCCAGTTGCTAACCACTTACACCACCACAGCATGGATGAGGAAGTGCTATAATTCCTCAAAAGCCATGCGGAATGTTTTTTAAAATCGAAAGAAAATTTTTTCTCTTCCATTTGCTAACCACTTACCCTGCGACAACAGGCATGGGGGAATGCGATAATTCCTCAAAAGTCATGCGGGATTTCGTTTAAAATAAAAAATTTTTTGAATGCGAGTTTCAGCTGAGAGTAACTAGTTAAGTTTAGAGAAATAATTGTGATTGCCGTTATGATAAGCAAACTTATATTTTTATATATAATGCCATATATACAGTGAAGAATCTATTTTATAGGAGTTTGTCGTATTTTGTTGAAGTATTTGGAATTATTATGTCTTAAGTAAGAAAAAATATTTCATTAATATTTTAATTTTGAGGAAATTTTTTTTTCTCAGATCTATAGATAAAAGGAAGGGCTTTAAATGATTTTCGACTGTAAGATCATAGTAGGATTTAAATTTATCCAAGAAGGAATTTATTTTTTGTCATGCTTCATTACTGAATGGTATACATTTAAACTAAAACAATTAAACGCACAGTTTCCTTTCTCAACCATACACTCTCCCGGATAGATGACACGTGCGTATTTATAATTTTTCACGAGTAATTTTGATTAAAGTGCTAATTTTTTGTTAAATTATGTGCTTGACGAATTACGCAGCCAAGTAAATGAATCGCTACTTCGGGAAGTTATATAATTTCCTGTTTGTATTTCGGTTAAGCATACTGAGTTTTCACTCTAGAATTTTAGAGACTGAGAATATATAAATTTATGATAAAAACAATTAAAATTGCTCTGTAAGAAATTTAAAATTATACTTAAATGGAAATAAATTTGTATTCACCTCTTACATCTGCTCCGATAATTCTTTGTAGACATGAATGGGATCCTAATTATTTACCTTTATTACTTAACAGAGCTTAAGTGTGCAATGATACAGCAAATTGTTCGACATTTAAAAATTTCGGATACATTTTAATTCGGTTACGAAATTTTGCTAGCAAATGGAGTTTTATTGAAAACGTCAATAACAGTAGATGTTGAGAGAAATGTTTGTTAATTACAGCAATAGCCTCCAACAAATGAGAAAATTTCAATAACCTCACTAATATCCTTTAAAAATTGGGGGAAAAAGGATTAATTTTAATTTATAAGTCAAATATTGACTTCATTGTCCCATCTGTGTTTCCGAATACCTATATTTTATAAAATATTCGATAAATCGAGAGCATCTATTTCACACTCTAAAGTGCGAGAAAGATATTAAATTCAACGGATCATGAAAATCGATACTTATTGTCAACTGGTAAAAATTTAACTAACATAATTTTAAACGTTGTTATTAACACAGAATAACAATTTAAGTAAACTAGAGAAATTCACCATAACTAGAATTTTCACAAACTCTTACTTCTCAGCGATTTAGATCTAAATCATCGAGTAATTTATTTTGTTTGTTTTTGTAATTTATTACGGACGCGCTGAAATCTTTTAACGTACTAAAAAAAATTCACAAAATATTCTAAATTCTAAATTCGGTTTCTTCGCAAGGCAGATTATTTCCATTGTAATGATCCGAATTGTTTGTATTTAAGTTATTCTGCCTCGTTTGGGAGCTTGTTGATCGGATCTTCTCGTACATTTAAAATTCATCGTGGGAACTGCGAAGGGTGTATGTTTGTTTTTACAATGTAACAGAAAATCGCACGATCAGCATAAGAGGTCACGGATAACTACCATCGGAAAATTATCATCGGAGACGAAAGAATAATTAATTGTATTACGGGAAACATTAACAGCCTTAGTCAACACTTGTCCGGCTTTTGACAGGAATACGACTTCAAAGCTGACAGGTTGTTTCTCCGTTTTGACAGATCACACATAGCTTAAGGAAAATTCAGCATGATCTCACCTGACAAGATGATCCACAGCGTAGCCTTAGACAGGCTGAGGATCCCCGCCTGTGTAGCCTGTGGGGGGATGAAAGGCATACGTGCACTCCGATGCTGATCGAGAATACCGAAGCCTGCCTGGAGAGCCCGACTGCAAATTTGGGGCTCGGGAAGGGTGACGCACAAGGCAAGCAATGATGCGCATGCGTGAGCCAGCGGAAATCGAAATTTTGCCGGGGTACCAAGGGTTTGTGAAGTGGAATTTCATACTTGTAATAAATCAAACGTGCTTGGGAAACGATTGTATATACTGGCAGCAGCAACAACATCAGAAAAAAAAATCTGAATTTCGAATGTTAACCCTAGTACTGATTTTTTTGTTCTGATTCGAGTATTTTGAGTAAAATTTTCAAATCAAATAGCAGCCGGTTTGCTGGCTATTACAATTATCCTGATTAATTATGTAAATTGAGAATAAACGACATCTTGGATTACAGACTGAAATTTTCGGCTCATGATTTTATTTTTTTAATAACCGGTTATATATTTTTACATATTTGTTGTTTACTCTTTTCTCAGCAAAATTATCTTCAGCACATTGCGCAGAAAATGACATGTGGAAACACATACAACCTTAGAAAGCTAAAGAAATCTTATTTCTAATGCAGACTCTGTTCATGAAACTGCTACAATTAATAACAAAAATATATGACTCGGCACATGACTTAGAGCCATGCGAAGGGTGGGACCAGTAAGGTACTTGTCTTAGGTAGAGAAAAAATTAGAAGAAGGCAAACTTAAAATATAGTAAATTAGATATTAATTTGAATATGAGGAAAGCGGTAGGGGCACAATTTTGAGATTCGCTTAAGGTGTTAAAAATCTGTCGCGGAAACTGTAATTATATTTATGAAAATGAATGGCCATTTCTGACGCACATATAGTGAGTGTTTACTGGCATTCTTATGTGACTAATTATTACAGTACAGCGTACAAACACTCCAGTTTTACAAAAAAAAAATTCAACTTCATGCCAATATTCTTAAGCATTTCTGAACTTTTCCATCTTGCAGTTGTATTGATGACATCACTGTACACATTACTGTATTATTACTTACTTATCTTTTCTTAGAAAAGTTTAGTTTCTTCTTCATTATTTTTATAAAAAATGAGCCTCTTTCAGCGTTTCAACGAATATTAATCGATAAACAGAAAGTCTCTTCCTTTTTTTCCCCTTTGCTTTGCCTATTTATTTGATAAATCAAAGCATGAAATAGCAATAACAAAAACAAGTAACAAAATTCTCTTATTTTCATTAAACTGCAATGCAACTCAAAAGTATAGCACTTCTATTAGTATTTCTAACATTAGAAAAATATGTTGCTGTTGAAAAAACAAGATTATTATTTAAACTTTTTATTTCTATTTCAGTAAGATTCAGTTTAGTTAACCAATTTTTGTTTTAAGTCCTTCTATTCGTATTTTCAGTTCAACTCTATCCTAAAAATATCCAAATAAAACGCTTATTTAAGACGACTCAGTGGAACTTCAGATACAGAAGTAAAATGGTTAGTAGTATGATTTGGCTTTAGTTGCAAAACATCTTGGCTTTGAGTTGTAAATTTAATCTTTATTAGCAGTAAAAGCCGCTTAGTAAAAAAAATTTGTTTTATTTAGCAATCTCTTTGTCAATTTCCGAACACGTTAAGTTTAAAAGGTACTGCGATTTTTTATTGATGTTTTAGTTACTTGTTTAGAATATGCGAGAATGGTACATCTTTTACATTTTAATTGTAGTTCTGTACATTTTTCCACCGGTCGTAGATCTCAATGAGCATTTGAGTTTAGTTTTACTTGCTTTGATATTTTTCTTCAGCATTACTTACATAAGCGACTTATCTCCAAAATAGTCGGTAGTATCCGTCCTTTTAGTTTGGTAAAATAGAAAGTTCAATATAGTTACGTAAATATTTAAATATTTGGGCTACTTGTTTTCTTCAGTGCCTAGGGCTGGTATAGAGGTCCAGCAAGTCCCCATATAATTTCGTACATTTACCAAAAATCTGTATGGTACCATTTACCGGTTACAGTGAGATTTTAAGAGAAAAATGAAAGCTGAATGGTGTGAATTCATATCAGTGGCTGAATGGTGAAAGCTGAATGAAGCTTCAAATGAAAGCTGAATGGTGTGAATTCATACCATTACATAATAAACATACAGATATATGAATAAAGCTAGTTTAATGCCCCATGGAATAATATACTTTAGCATTTAAAAACTGGAAAAGCAAGGGGAGATAGACAAGTGGTAACTGACCATGAGACTCTCTAGTGTCATATCAGTTGGGTCCACTTAACATTATGGCCGTCGGCAGGCATTTGACTGCGATTCGATGCTGCTATAATGAGGATGTTGGCCGTTACTGGAATGCCACATTCTAATCGACTCTCACTGCCGCTCTTGTCTTCGGCCGCTACAAGCAAGTCAGCATTCCGTGACCCAAAACACCGCATCACGACGACGAGATCCACAACCCAGTACTGTAACAACTGCAATACGTGGTCTGGCTTACAATGAAGACTAAATATAGCCACTTCTTTTCCTTTTCAGTACAGCGCAGATGCAAAGGGAATGTAGATTTCCCGAAATTTTCAATACCTATCATTATTATTAATATAATCATCATTATCACAATAGAACTCTATTACCTGGAATCCACCTTTACGGAAGTTTTTTGTTTTGTTGAGAAAAGCGTGTTCTGTGTTCAATTTTAAAGGAAATGAAAATGTTTTACTTTTCTATTTTAGCTCTATGATCTCTGATGCAAAAAAATCTGATAAGTAAAACATTTCTTCCCTTACAGTACAATAAACATACTCTCATTCTCAAATTTTTTCTTTAGATACAGAAAATAATGATACTCCATGAAATATTCAATCAATGCAGTCCATGTTTTCAGGGAGTGTGTGAGAGACCAGCCTAATTAGCATTATTTAGTTAAAAGTGATCAAACTGTTTCTGGAATCAGTGCGTTACGTCATCTGATGGCGAATCGAGTGCTCTGTGCAAATTGGAGATCTTAGTGAATTTCTGCAATACAGTATTTGATTTTAATGTGTAAAGACTTAATGGTTTGTTATGGCTCCGAAGTATCATTTGGAAGAATCTCTGAAGCGGCGAATCATCGACCGTTCACAGAAGCAGGCAGGAGACCTGAACAAGGTGATAAACGAATTACAACTGCTTCTTAAAATCGATGTCTGGCAATAACTGTCCGTTGTAACAGAAGTCTACTATTCGGTAGTTATGTTCAGAGCTTGCAGGCATTATTGAGACTGTTGTATACACCTGTAAATACAGGCAAACTATATACAGAAGGTTTAAGAAAAACGATCTTTGTGTCAGAATGCCAAGGGTATTTTTTTGTTCACAACAAAAGAGGGATCGCTTTTATTGGTGAAAGAATATCAGAACTGCAGTAAACACCAATGGTTCAATGTTCTGTTTACTAATGAGTCGAGGTTTAGTTTAACATATCATTCTAACATGTTTACATCTAGAGAAACATTCTACCTTCGAGTAACATAACTAAATACTAATTTATTTACATAACAATTAAAGCTGACTCTCGTTATAACAACACCTAACATCCTTAAAGAAAAGGCAGTAATAACGAACGTCTGCTGTATATGAAATACAAATCAGATAAAAACTGTAAAGGTTTCCGAGAACTATGCTTCACTGACAAGCAAGCCAAGACGTAATTATATAATGTTTTTTCCAGTTTCGTTTTAAGTAAAAACACCAACAACTCTCACTCTGTAACGAAGTCAAAAAATTATCATTTAAATGAAATAAATAAATGAACACATAGATTAGTATGGTGGGTCAGAAGACAATTTTTGGGAAGTCGCGAAAGGTTTTCAGTATTTTCCTTAAGAACGCTTGCATCTAATGATTCAGAATTCTTAATCTGTTATTAAATATTAATTGGCTTGATAATATTTTTTCACGTTTATTTATTAATACTTCGTAATTACAATATTTTCTTCTGGAACTCTCTTTCTCTCTCTCTCCTTTTTTCTCAGCAATTGCTCTTTTCCTTCATTTCTAACCATATTTTTGTATAGCATTATCTACAGAAACATTTACCAATTCGGTGGAAGTGCTATACGCTGTCAAGATGATGTGAAAGTGCCATATCATAACAGCTTATCAGGAATTTGAAAGCAGGGTAATGTCAATGTTATTAACCGATATATCAATGCATTTTGTATATTGTTAAATTTTGGATTACCTTGCAATATGTAAATTTCAGGTATTTGTGAATTTAGATCAATTAGTTATTTTAACCGTTTCAAAAAATGAAGCAATGCTGGTATGCAGAGTAAGGCAATCAAGATTGCGATCTGAATACATTGAAGTTAATGCTTGAACGGGAAATGGCTAGTTGTTATTCATTATGTTATCAGAGAACTATTAAAGTGGGTAAAATTGCTAAGAGAGGTATTGAATGCTTAGCCAAGATATATTTACTAGAAAATCTGAATTTGATAATGAATGTATCTAACAACGTGTTTTAAGTCAAAAGTTTTAAACTTGATGTCTAAATGTATATGTAAAATTATGCATTTAAAAATATTTGTAATTAGGCATACAGGTCAGTTTTAAGTTTTTGGATAGAGTATATGCCAGGGCTATCTGTCTAACGGTAGAGGTGCTGTCGTGGAGAAATTTCGAAGGAAAACGAACTTCTTGACTGTGTATTGTATTGCTTGACTGTGTAAATGCATGGAATTTTCATTCAGTTCTTTTACATATTTCTTATGTAAAAATTCTTATATAAACAAAATTATTGAAAAAATTTCTCGAAATATATAGGGAATGCCCAGAAATTAAAAATTTGCACATGCCGGAAAGGAAAAATATTAAATGCATATGAGTATTTATGCATATCTTTCTAAAGAGTATGCATTTGCCTTTAACAAAGTACTCAAATATTTATTAACTTATTTATTAATATATTTGGAAATGAAGGATTTATTCAATCATAAACTCATGTGAATGTTACTGATAAAAAAATCGAATTATTAAATATATCTAAATTTATAATGATTATATATTTACTATATTATCTAAATGTATAATGACCCTAACATTGAATTGTAAACATAATTCGAAATTCTGTTTACAAATATATTTATAAAAATATTTAAGCAAGAATTGTTCACACTGGAAAACAATCTATTAAAAGGTGTTGTAAAGCATAGCATGCAAGGAAGTAGTAACGTAGAATTTTTAAGACTGTGTATTCTTGAAATGAAGAACATTTTTGGTAAGTATTAAAATAATTATTTCTTATATTTTATAATAATTCGGTTAAAGTTTCTAAGTAATATTAGCAGGTCCCCCGTTCCCTTTCAGACATACTCATGGAAAGTTAGTACATGGAAATCGGAAATCAGCAGCAATATTTAACGTATTTCACTGTTAAATAAAAAGGGCTTTAATTTGAAATGAGCCGAACAAAGCATTAATTGCAGAGTGACTATGATTTTTGATGTAAAAGGCGCTTCAGAAGCTGAAAATCATCTCATATTTGAGAAAGTATTTCAGAAAGAAACTCTGTTAATAGAAAAGATATAATACGTAATTTTAATGTTAATAATACGACAAACTTTGATTTTAATTTTTGTAATCGTTAACCTAATAAAATCGAATGATCATAATATTTCTTTATAATGTAGTCAGCGTAATCTTATGAAAACATTTTAGTCAAATTAAAAATGTTCTGAGAATGGGAAAAGTTTAGCATTTAATTCCGTTCAGAATGAAATATTGCTTAAAAATGTATTCTTTCACATACTTAGATCTCTGAAATATTGTAGAAAAAGAAAGTACAAACATTTATACTCATATTTATGACATAATTACAAAATGTTTGCCTCCGATTTTGTCAAATCCTATTGATCTTAATGGCAATTAATTCTGTTTGAGCGGTGGCATGTAAGCGGCCGAATCGCAGCCTTTCCCAGCTCTTCACACTGCTGCGAATACGCATGCACAGTAGACATGCCGAGTCTTTCTGAAAAATATCGGGAAACAAATTCTTGTAGTCTTATTACATGACCTTACTCAAACTTCAGTTAAGCTGATACTGCATTCTTCTCTTTAAAGGTATTATTGACTCAAATCTCGTTCAATGCCCAGTCCGAAGATAAGTAAAGCACAAGAGGTTAACATCGTGTATTTAAAGCATTTGCATGTTGAGAATGGCCCTAGTAGTGCCACTCTTATTCGTCTCGAGCGAAATTTGAATAGACGGTATCTTTCAGATGTGCTAACAATTTCGTCTGTCTAACACAACTCGTTCTTGGTGTTGGTATTTCATTTTCCAAGTGTATATATAGAGAGATCAATATTAATCACAAAATTAATTGATTTAAAAGCTATTAAATAAGCCCAAACTGCTGCGATATATTTGTATACAGTTTACAGAAACTGACATAAAATGCGTAGTTTTAAGAATTTATTTCTATTTTAAAACACACGAAGTGCGACGAATTTTGAAATAAGAATTTGCTTTGTATAAACTGAAAATAATGAGAAAATTATTTTCTCTTGCTTATCGTATATATCCATACGGGCTTTTATGAATGTGAGATTTTATCAGTGTATAGTCTTTTATTTGTGTTGACTTTTATACATGTGGCCTTTTATCCATTTGGTTAATCATGACCGCACGTTTTTTTCCGTGAGCTTTTGTCGCGTGAGTTTTCTTCCAGTGGAATTTTAGTTAGCCACCGATTATATGGTATCAAACAGCGATCTTGTTTTTATCACAAAAGAATAAAATAACACAGTATTTCACAGCTGCAATTTTCAAGCGCTAGTCCTAAATCTAAAATAACAATATCAAACTTGTAGCTTGCTGATTTTTGAAATATGAAAATGTCAGCTTGCTACCTTAAATCTTCACTAAATTGCTTAAAACATTTCAAGCATTCATCATCGAAAATTATAATTCAGGCCGTCAGGACATTGCCTTTGTCGAAATCATTCAAAGAAATTCAGGGTATGGTAACATATATTTATAATAGTAAAATCTTCGCATTGAAGGGCTTTCTCAAATTTGTTGTTGTTGTGACTAATCTCGCTTGTCTGATATCAGAATGAACCCTCAAAATTCATAGAGGTAAGGAGACAAGATTGCGCCTGTCGTTGGCAAGAGCGTTGGGTATCATATAGGTGACAGTGCGACTTTGCTCAGTTCCGCCCCAGTTTTGAAGATGAGCACCCCGGTGGTCGGGTCCGAGAGTCTCCTACTCCTCTTTCCTACGAGCAACCTCCACCAACCTTTCGAGAAAACTTTCGGCTCGCCGTTTTTGAATGCCTCATCTAGCACAGACACTATACATTTACAAACATCCATGCCTTCTCTGGAATTCGAACCCGGGCCCTTCGGTACGGCATTCAGAGTTATAACCAATATCCCGGTCGGCGACTTTCACAGATTTGATGTATTTTAGCTACGTAACATTTGGGTGAATGTGCTAATGTTCAAATTATCTCATGAAATAGAAATTAAGGAAATTGAAAAAAAGAAAAAAAAATCCATGCTCCAGCGCTCGAAAAAATTGTTTGACAAAACAGGTGAAAAAATGCGCAAAATGTTTCATGTATGAAAAGGAGAAATGGTAATCGAATGATCTGAAAAGAAGGTTATTGTAAAAATATCTGAAAAGCTAAAATATTGTGCATCATCCTCGGAATTTTTCAGTTTTAAAGCCCTAAACTACTAATAAAAAATGTATAATGTATGAATCAGAAGCAATATTTTATGGATTATCACGAACAATACCAAAGGGAAGCCTAAATTCTAAACTCCGATCCAAAATTACGTAAGATGAGTCCTTGAATGCTTCCCGAATGTATTAAAGCATAATTACCGTAGAATGGTGTTCAATAAATTAAGTAGAAAACTTAGGTGTAAGAAGATTTTACGATCATCAACATTTTAAGTCCAGTAACTATTGCAATTTTATGCTTGGAACCATGATGTCTCTGACTCGAGCAGATCGACATGCATTAATTATAGAAACATACAGCAATAAACAGCGGAACCACAGTAGCCTCAAAACATCCAACGTAGGATTCAAGATGCCATATATGTAGGATTACAGGAGTTTATTACGAAATTACTAGTATGAATGAAAGATGATAAAAGATTAGATGATAACATGATAAACTGACATCATAACTAAGGATAACGATAACCCCAAAACTAAGAATAGTCCACGTATTGTTCATGTAATAATCAACAGTTCACAGTTTAGCTTATCTTGTCAAACCTCGGGAACAAGATCAGGATTCACAAATGCTGGTGGGTTCTGTATGACCATTGGGACATCATCCCTCCTCAAACTTCCTGGAGGCAAGTCAACTGAGAACACGTCTGTTCTCGTCCACGTTTGGAACTCGTCTGCTCCACACCACCTCTGGTACTCGTCTGAGCTGTTTTGCGCTGCGCTGGGCTGGCGGCAGATGACGTCACCTCGCTGGCGTTTCTGATTTCCCACAGTCGGCCATCCTGGGAGACATCGCCCCCGATGTCTGCTGTATGGACATCACTATCATCATGGGGTACCTGTAAAGATAATAAAAAAAACGAAAAAAAAGTATCAGGTCCTTAAATTTCAGCTGACACAATCATCAATTATTTGACCATGGCTTCATATGGTCAGCCGCAGTAGATGTCATATTTGGTCCTTCATGGCATCCTATTTTTTCGACTTCGTATCTGTCATTCGATTTAACGGCTATGACTTTGTACGGTCCGTGAAATTTAGGTCGTAGTTTCAAACCAGTCCCATACTGAGTTCGTTGAATTGCTACCAAGTCGCCAATCTTGTATAGTCTCGGTTTCTTCCGTCTTCTGTTAAACTGTTTACGATTCTCTTGTTGTAGCTTCAAAATATTGTTTTTTGCATCTTCTCTCATTTCATCAAGTTCTTGCATCAATTGCTTTAAATATTCTTCATTCAATATTTCGCTGATCCTCAGATCTTCCTTGTTCTTCATTTTCGTACCTATGAGCAATTCAAACGGTGAATACTTCGTGCTTCTCGTAGTTGTACTATTGATTATTCTTTGGACATCTGGAACATATTTAAACCATTTTGTTGAATCTTCATGTGATAATTTTGACAAGACAGGAATCAAAATCCTATGGATTCGCTCAATCTGTCCGTTGCCTCTTGGAATACCGGTAGTAATTTTGACATGATCTATTCTTTCCTCGGCACAATAAGCTGCAAATTCTTTCGACGTAAAGGCACTACCTCGGTCAGATATAATTCTAGCGGGATTTCCAAACACAGTCTGTTGTTGCCTCAATTTTGAAATAACTTCTTGCGCAGTTGGTGATTTCACTGGGTAGAACCAAGTAAATTTCGTAAAAGCATCAATCACGGTTAAAATGTGCTGGTATTTTTTGTTCGTTGATGGAAGTGGTCCAATAAAGTCGACATGGTACGTACTTAAGGGAACGTTTTCCTTCGGTATAGGATGAAGAAATCCTTCTGCTTTTCCCTGCTTTTTGTTGTATAGTATACATTCTATGCAATTAGCAATTACTTTTTCAACTTTGTCTTTCAGTCTAGGAATATAGAATTCTTGCTCTACAGCATTTGCAGTTTTCTCTACAGCAAAGTGACCTCTTTTATGTACCTTCTGTATGATTTCGTTTTGTAATGTTTCTGGCACTACTAGCAGATCTTTTCCATTTTCCAATTTATACAAAATACCATTTCTCAGAAAGAATCCATTGTCTTCTCCTTTCTCGACTAAATTCTTAATCAATTTCACATGCTCATCTTCATTTTGTTCTTGTGCTAAACGAATTTTCTCAGTTACATCGGTTGTATATGATGTCAAAGTTAAAGCATTCCTACTTAAAGCATCAGCATGTTTCATTTGGTTTCCTGAACGATGTACAATTTCGTAATCGAATTCTTCAATGAACATTGCCCATCTTGCAATCTTAGGAGTTAAATCTTTCTTATCCAAAGTTTTCTGGAAAGCGCTACAATCTGTTACAATTTTGAATTTGGAGCCCAACAAATAGTTTCTAAACTTCTTAAGAGCTTCTATAACTGCAAGGGCTTCTAATTCGTAACTACAGAGTTTCTCTTGCTGCGGTGAAGTCTTCTTACTCATATACTGGATTGGGTGATAACTACCATCGTCAGACAATTGGAGTAGTACAGCACCAAAGCCTTGACTACTAGCATCGGTATGAAGTTCTAATGGATATCCTTGCTTAAATATGTGTAGAACAGGTGCTTGAGAGAGAATTTCTTTTAATCTACAAAAAGCTTCTCGTTGTTCGGAATCGAACTTAAAACCAGTACCTTTTCTAAGTAAATCACTAAGAGGTTTGGCTATCTTAGCATAGTGTGGAATGAATTTACGAAAATATCCCGTTAGTCCTAAAAAGCTTTGTAGTTGTTTACAGTTACGCGGTTGTGGAAAATTTTGGACAGCAACAGTTTTGGAAAGTGATGGTCGAATAGTTCCGTTTTCAATTACATGTCCCAAAAATTCAATTTTTCGCTTTAAGAACTGGCACTTTCTGAAATTTATTTGCAATCCGTATTCCGAAGCGGTTTTGAAGACTCTCTCTAATTTTTCTAAACATTCAACTTCATCCTTAGCTGGTACGATTATATCATCCATATAAATAATTAGTACACCTTCATTTAACAAGTCTCGAAACACCGAATAAATATACCTTTGAAAAACATTTGGACTAATACATAGACCAAAAGGAGCTTTAAGAAATTCGTAAATACCATTGTGTGTCACGAATGCGGTGTATTTCGTGCATTTCTCATCTATGTCTACGTGGAAAAAGCCATTTTTTAAATCTAATGTAGTGAAGATTTTTGCTTGCTCCAAACGATCGAGAATTTCTGGAATTAAAGGCAGTGGAAATTTGTCTTTGATAATCTTCTTATTTAATTTCCGAAAGTCAACGCATAATCTTTTAGAACCGTCCTTCTTGTTACACAAAACTATAGGTGCTGAATAATTAGAATTACTAGGCTTTATTATACCATCTTTTAACCATTCTTTAATTTGCTCGTCAACGATTTTTTGTTCCGCAAAAGACATGTATCTTCGATTTTGACAGACCGGAATATCATCACTTAAATTTATTTGCATCTTGAAATCGGATTGTTTACTTTTTTGAGGCTGGTACGAATTAATTAATTTACACAGTCTTTCTTTATGTTCGGCATTCGAAATATGAGTTAAATCAATCTCGTTGACAGAAATAGCATTCACCACATGAGCAAGGTAATTAGATTCCAAGTTACTTCCGCTTTCAGAGGTAAAAGAACTATCACTGTTTACATTAAAAGAGACGCTAGATGATTGCGAAAGGTCATAAACATTCCTAATTGGCACGGCGATATTCAAATTTCCCATAACACAACAAGCGTTACCATAAGCATTCCGAGATGACTCAGCTCTTATAAAATTCGCATTACTTTTATTCCGTTGAGAGATTATTTGAAGGCCATTCTCAGTGAAGGATAAGTTTAACTGATTTATTACATCCAAACCTAACACAATTTGATTGCATAATGATTTAACAACATAAATTCTCGTATGAAGTGAAAAACCATCAATTAAAATATCAGAAATAAAAAAGCCAACGGGAGAAGTTTCCTTCGCCTCGATACCGATCAATATTATGTCACTAGGATTTAATTTCGGAGAACCAATTTCTTTATGTAACTCTACACTGCATATTGTAACATCTGAACCAGTGTCAACTAGACTATCAACTAAATGATTATTTATTTCTACAGTTTTCATAATTCTACCGTTATTTGGAATTTTCTGAACCAACGATGTTTGCTTCTCGCTAATTTCGTTTTGACAGTCGGTCGATTTATGTCCGAACTTCTTACATTTGAAACATTTTATTCCACTTGATTTGTTTTTACACTCAGATGATTTGTGACCCAGTTCATTGCAGTTAAAACACTTCACTTTATTTACGTTGGACTGATTTCGATTTGATGACGCATTAGGCTTACACCTATCCCTAGTTTGCATGTCTACTTTCGATTTCTGGTTTTTAAACTTATCATTATCAGCCCTCATTTTGTCATAAATTTTTAGCCTTTGTTTAAATTCAGGTATTGTTTCGCAACCATAGAGTATAGTTTTCCTAACCACCGAATCTGGAATACCGTCTATGACATATTTAATTAACGAAGCATCTTCAATGTTACCTCGCGAACATATTTCTTTCATTTTCAAAAAATACTCATCTAAAGATTCATTAGGCATTAATTTACGCTTACACAACATTTCATGCAATTCAGCTGAATTAAAAGCTTTACCAAATTCAGATTTCAAAAGATTTTTTAACTTACGCCAGTCATTTATTTTAGGTTCACTCTGAACAAATAGTTTCGCTTTACCTTTTAATGATCTTTTAGCGAAAACTAATTTATGCAAATCACTTAATTTTAAAGAATTTATAACATCTTCAAATTCATCAATCCATTTATCCACATTTTCATATGCATTACCAGAAAAGGGATTAACAATACTTTCAATATCCGAAAAACTAATATGAGGTTTAAAATAATCTTGAATTGGAAGCTGCACATTGTTATTTACTTGAGACGCGTTAAAACCAGGATTGTCTCTTTGATTATCATCAAGCATTACTTTAGAAATTCTATTAACAGTTTCGTCTTCAATATCACTATTTTCTTCGTGCAAAATATTTTCAAATAATACAGATAAATCACATAGAAAAGAGACAATTCGGGTTACTACTTCCGTTTTCGAACCCTCTGAATTTATGCATAGTACATTACAAACTTTAATTAGCTCATTTAAAGTAAAGTCATTCTGTACTATATCTAATTTCTTGTTAAATTCTTCAGAATCTGGTTTAAATGTAAAGCCAGGAAATTCACGTAATTTTTTCCTATTGTTTCTATCGCCTTCAGTGTTCTGATTTCAGAAGTTTTACTTTTCTTTAAAGCTGCTTCCAATTCTGGAATTTCAACTAACTTCATATTGAAAAGAAAGTTTTCTACTCACCCGACAGATGAACGAGCTGGTAATCCAAACACCATGAAATAGCAATCCAAAATTCGAATAAGTTCGTAACACAGTCGGAATTCACAGTTCAATTGAGTTCATAATCACTAGAGCACTTGTAGTCGAACAATCGCAGTTCACATACTCAGAACACTCCGTTAGGTTCGTGGTTGATTCGCGCCACTGTTGGGGGCCACATAGTGTAGGATTACAGGATCAAGAGCACGAGATAAGTATAAAGTAAGTTTATTACGAAATTACTAGTATGAATGAAAGATGATAAAAGATTAGATGATAACATGATAAACTGACATCATAACTAAGGATAACGATAACCCCAAAACTAAGAATAGTCCACGTATTGTTCATGTAATAATCAACAGTTCACAGTTTAGCTTATCTTGTCAAACCTCGGGAACAAGATCAGGATTCACAAATGCTGGTGGGTTCTGTATGACCATTGGGACATCATCCCTCCTCAAACTTCCTGGAGGCAAGTCAACTGAGAACACGTCTGTTCTCGTCCACGTTTGGAACTCGTCTGCTCCACACCACCTCTGGTACTCGTCTGAGCTGTTTTGCGCTGCGCTGGGCTGGCGGCAGATGACGTCACCTCGCTGGCGTTTCTGATTTCCCACATATATATATATATATATATATATATATATATAACAAAAATAAATTGTGAATAAAATAATATGTGACTACACCAAGTTTTATTAATAAACTTTCTTTATTGCACATTTGTTTTTGGCAGATGCGTTTACAAAGATCCAATGTAGCAATTCATAAGCTATTTCAGTACTTTTTAAAGAATCTGTATTACAGAATGATGATACCAGAGCCCCGCATATCATAAGTGGATTAAAAAAAATACAGTCTCAAGTACCACCAAAGAAAAAAAATGTAAAATCACCAAGAGTTGTAATGCTATGCATAAACTTAAACTGGAATCCAATTATAGTCTACGCCGCAAAGATGTCATATCAATTGCTGCCAATAATTGCTATGAGAAGACCTGGAAAAAATTTCTAACAAAGCTAGAGAAAATAATAAATTTATTTCGCACATCTCAGTAAAGTATCAAAAGATAAATTGATACTTATCCTTATAAATCGTGGCCATGACGAAACCGATTCTAGAATTATAATCCTTGAGGAAATCATCTCAGCAAATGAATTTGTTGTTCTCAACAGATCTGAGCCATCTCTGACTATTTCCACAGTTATATGTCAGAGTATAAGGTATTTGCCCCGCCTTCATAGCATATCTTTGTGGTGTAATGGTCAGCATACTCGGTGCTTATTCTAGAGGGCCGAAGTCCCAGTCCCGGCGAGGGCACTGCTCATTCTTCACATCTCTCAGCATAAAAAATCCTGACGTCTTTACAAGACCTGATTTTGTATGTGAGAGCAATCTCGCAACATTTAAGCAGCAAAGAGTTAAACATCGAGTCTTTACACCATAACTCTACATTTTAAAATGTAAGGAAAATTAATGGACATCGTCGCGCTTCGAAGTTACCACGAAGCGAAACGTGTATACAGAATATTAAATAGATCTACAGTCATTTATAGGACAGAATTAAAGTTGCTAACATCGTAAATAATCTAAATGTTGTGCATTAACTAAATGGCTAAAAATGCAAATATATATGTATGATGTCTTTCTTTAAACTTCTGAAGGTGCATGAAAAGCTTTATAAATAAAGGATAAAGAGATAAACGGCCCTAGCGGAATAACGTTATGTATGTAAAATTTAAGAACATGGGAAAGGTATTCATATCAGCTTAAATAATGCTCAAATCTATAGTATAAAATTTTTCACGCAGAAAAACCAGTGAACTTATGCTAAATAAAACTTCATACGTAGTATTACTGGAAGATGCTACAGCAGATGATTCACCGGTTTATTCAGAAATCAGTATATTATAACATCCCTAACTGAATATTATATACTACTTGCTATGCCAAAAGCTATCGAATACATCTATGTTATGTTTAACAAAAAGAACACGTTGAAAAAAGAATGTTAAAGATACTAATAATTAACGAAAAGAATCTGTGTAACTTTTTATGAACTAACGAATGTTAAAGATTCTAATAATTAACGAAAAGTATCTGTGATAAATTTGCAGGAGTGCAGTTTTGAAGTTCAGATTGTAGAGCATTAGATATTTTTTGAAAGTAGGAGAGATGAAAAATAAGCAATGCCCTCGCCGGGACTCGAACCACGGACCTCTAGAATACACGCCGAGCGTGCTGACCCCTACACCACGAAGGCATGCTAAGAAGGCCGGAGGAATACCTTATATACTCCCCATTTTAAAGGGCGACTGGGATTAGGGGATCCAATTGGCAAATCCTGGTGGTGGAGAATCATCATCCACCACTGGTTTTAGTTCGGGCGTCACTTCAGAGACATTAGGAATTTTTTTGAAGCAGGAGTCATGAAAAATGAGCAATGCCCTTGCCGGGACTCGAACCTCGGACCTCCCGAATATGCGACGAGCTTGCTGACCACTACACCACAAGGCATTCGAAGAAGGCGGAAGAAATACCTTATAAGATAACTTCTTCTTGAGCTGCAGAAGTGAAAGGCGAGGAAGCTTGGTTGTTATCACATAAGCAAGTTTCACTGTCATCATTTTTACTCATGCAGCTGAGGGAGTTCTATTAACCTTTGAAACCATAGTTTATGCAAATTTACGCACGTTACGCCGATTCTTGTTAATTATTAGTATCTTTAATGTAATATATGTTATCAAAGAAAGAATGCTTTAAACCCAGACGGTATCGAACCCTGTAAAATCAGTTAATTCTCTAAAGTAAGTTCCAGAATATTGCTAGCTATGTTTAGCAAGTGGACGCTATCCCTGTTTAATAAGTAAACACATATTTCAGCATGCAAATAATTTTGCTTCCTTGAAAGGACCAAGAACTATCATTCAAAGAGCATATCGTTCGAAACTTTGCTAAATCAAACTTGACTAAAAAAGGAAACTTTACTAAAAAATTTACAAAGCTAATTTACTAAAATATTTACCATATATTTTACTAAAAAAGAAAATTTTGGAAAGGGCGATATAGAACAGGTTATGGCACCACTTCCTAAACATGAAGTATTAAATGACAGCTAATGAAGCCTTCCAACAAATTTATCAACACAAATGCCATCCATGATATTGTCAAATCAATGCAAGCAAACAAACGTCAGATATGCATTCTGCTTTGTTATACCTTGATGTAAAGAGAGTCGTTGACTCTTTCTGGTGGTTTGCAGTACTAAAGGTGGTTTGCAGTGCTAAAGGTGGTTTGCAGTGCTAAAGGTGGTTTGCAGTTCCATAATAACATGTATTCAAAGAAATATTCCATATTCTTAGTAGAAAGAGTATTAGAATGCACAATAACAAAATAGTTGAAAGAAATATACGGAGGAGTCATCCTGGCGTGACAAATGTGGCGATTAGCTTTTAATGATCAAATAAATAGCTGGATTATTCGAAGGCATATACTTTTACTGGTGCTGCATTAATAGTGAAGGAACAAAAGCAGTTAAAAATGTATGCTTCTATCGAAAACTCTTAAATCCAAAGAAAAGTTGAAATC
Organism: Stegodyphus mimosarum; assembly: GCA_000611955.2. Lineage (NCBI taxonomy): Eukaryota > Metazoa > Arthropoda > Arachnida > Araneae > Eresidae > Stegodyphus > Stegodyphus mimosarum. The sequence continues at coordinate 514,785 of KK114854.1, read as the reverse complement.
TCTTAAAGTGCTTAATCCCAGACAATAGCTATGGTGAAGCCCAATATTCAAGCCACTCGAGAAAAATTATTTTTAAAGAAGGATTATAATTATTAATATTAATATAATTATTAATTATTTTTTAAAGAAATTAATTTTAAAGAAAATTTATAGCTTTGATAATAGGCAATAAATTATATGCCCCATCTAAAGCAAATAAGTTGTGAAATACCAAAAATAGCAAACACCGTGAAGAAATTAAAAGGATGGGATTGAAATTTGAATCCACATCATCAGAATCTCCTCTGTGGTATCCTCTTCAAGAAGGACTTTAGTTAATTAGTTAACAAAAATTATTCGAAAGCTATTTGAGTAAGAATATGGGGTCTTTGTGGAGAACTTCCTACAGGAAATTGCCTCGCACGGAAAAACTTCAAGCAGCTAGTCCATTCACTGAGCTTTACCCTTGGACATACTATAAAGAATGTTAATTACGGTGCCTCAGGCCGGGAAGCATGCATGGCAAAAACGAAGATAAGAAAAGTTACATGCTGATCACACGTCGTTTCTACCGAATATGATAAAATAATATTTTGATATGATAAAGTAATAGTATTAAATGTGTTCATTGGTCTTTTATTTTCATACTCGTATCATCCTATACAGCAAGAAATTTTAGAACCAATCGCTAAGGCAATCCAAAAGATAGATTTTCTTGCATCTACAGGAGCGAGGTAAAAAATCTCTAGAATAAATAACGTAGTGGATTGGGCGATTGTTTTGCGTAAGTCAGAATCAGATACACAGGATTAAAAGGCCATATTTAAACTAATAGCCTTAATAAATGTGAACTTTTAAAATAAGGAATAAAAGGGTGGTATGAAAACAGCTTTTTTGAGGTCGAGCTTTCCAATTTTTTTTAGTCACTAAGCTTGCTTTGCGTAAACAACTTGTAGTCTTTTAGAATCGTTCGATATAAAGAAACTGAAAAAATCCACAATGCCCTCGCGGCGATTCGAATTCTGGACCTCCCGAGTGCTTGTCGTACGAGCTTCCAGTTATACTAAAGAGGCTTATATACTTCCCTTTTTAAAAGGCGACTGGGTTGAGAGGACCCAGTCGCCAAATCCTGGTGGTGAAGAATTATCGTCCGCCACCTTTTAGTTCGGGCACCACTTGTACAGTCTTTTATAATATTCCGAAGAAAGGAAATCGAAAAACATTCGCAGTGCCCTCGCCGGGATTCGAAATCTGGACCTCCCGATTATGCACCGAATGTGCTTTTCAGTTAAACCACGATTGCACGCGGAAAGGACGGAGAAAATACTGTATAAACTAACCAGAAACACAAAGCCACAGTTACCAAATATATTCAGTAGACAGACAATGTTAGGTCGTTTCCAGAGCTGGAATTCAGGGACTTCAAATCACTTAGGGACTCCACGGAGGGTTTGGTTGTTTTTTTCAGATTCCAAATTGGTGAATGAAGCTATCTATCAGAAAGGGAGAGACTGATATCACTTCAGCTATTAATTTTCTACTATAGCAGTTGCACAACAGGGTAAAGTCCTGTGTGCTACAATGGATTCCAGCACATGTAAACATTGAAGGAAATGAGTGTAGAAACCAGAGAGCTTGAACAATCCAGTATCGCTTTCATATTCACTGATGCAAATGCAGTAGACAGATATAGACTTCTGTCTTATATTTTTAAAATTCTGCTTTTCGTAGATTTCGACTGCCGTAGAAAAATAACATCTATAATAGCTAGATCAAGAAGAAATTACTATAAAGGCATGAAAATTCATTGAAATGAATGAATCATTGAAAGAATGAATGAATTCATTGAAATTAAATGAATTGATAAAGGTATCCTTCCCATCTAAAGGAATCTTTAGAATAGTTTTGTTTAGAGTCGAAAAGTGAAGCAGAACCCCAGTGTGATTTTATTGTGGGCTTTAGGATCTTCACCAGTGAAGCCTCAAGAAAGATGAAGTGGGATCGGTATCGGGATCATCTCTCTCCTACGGGCATTAACTACATAGAGTTGAAACGAGAAAACAGAAAAATCAAACTTTGGGCCCTAAGGCCACTTGCTAAGTTTTAAGTTTGGATACTTTCGCACCATACACCCATAGGCGAATAGGCTGATGATGGCAAAGTCAAGATACTAATTTTTAAATAAGTAGAAACTTTTATTTCGTAATTAAGCGGCCTTCTTTAGTAGTATTGGCACTGCGGTCATACTAAAGCATTTCTTTTACGATATAAAATTTATACACAATTTCTTTTGAATTTCTTATGCGCGTTTCTTAGATATTTGACCGTGTATGCAGGTTTGAAATAATGCGCTACCCAATTATGCGACATATATTCATCAAGCTTTTTTTCAGTCATTTTGTATCATGTCCATGATATAGTTTAGACTATTTGCGAAGTCTTTAAACATGCTAATGATAGTACTTGCTGCAAGATTATTAGTCTCTTTATAACTTCTTAAATGGGGCCAAAGTGAGGACTCCATTTGAAGAGAGTATCAGCATCATTTACCAGATTATCATATTTAGATAACGACCGAGTATACAGAATAGATAAAAATATCCACAAAGACACTTAAGGAGCTCAAAACCTCTTTTCGGAAATGTAATTTTAACGCTTGGCTCGCTTAGCCAAAGACATTTTCAAATGTAAGGTTTATCCTTATTTTATTAACAGTTATTTTAATTTATGCTTCTTTACTATCTCTCTAATTTCAGCTTACAATTTCCTACCAGAATGTAATTTCAGAAACGCAGTGAATACAAATAAGTAAGAGTATTATTTAGGTCGATGTTTCACCGACTCCTAGAGAGAGAATCTGATTTCCTGATTAACGCGCGTTTGATTTTTGGCTACGTTCTCTCTTAGGTACTACGCTCGGCCATACTTTAGGCCCTTGCTTGGCTTCGCCGATTTAATTAATATTTAGGGGCCAACTATTTAGAATCCTGATAGCTTCGGCTTTATCTCTCAGATAGCTTTAATTAAGCTTAGTTTAGTTTAATTTTGTAATTATTTAAGTTCATTAAGTTCAAACCCAAGTGGAGGCTTTGTGTATGTTCCGAGTTAGGAACTGATTGTAATTATTCTGAGAAATAAAGGGTAGTTAGCCTTTCTTACGTTTTACGTGTTTGTTCACACACTGAAGCGATTATTCGCTTGTTAGTGTTTGTGGTGGTCTAAGGTTGAATATTGAATTAAATAAGTAAAACCACACAAAGTTATATAGAGAATACTACTGTAAAAGGCTACAAATGATGCTGGGTGAATGCATTTAAATTTTAAACTATTTTGAATGGGAACGCATTCGAGGTTTCATTCTCCAACATGAGATCATCGTTTACCAATTTAAAAGAGGCTGCCTTTTCTTTGTAGAGTTATTAGGTTATTTTGAAGCAGAAGATGTAAAAAATGCGTAATGTTCTCGGCGGGACCAGAACCTGGACCTCTCGAATACGCGCCGAGTAAACTACCTTTACAATACGGGGACATGCTGGAAGGAGGGAAAAGTACCTCATATACTCCACCTTTTAAAAGGTGACTAAATATCAGGGGACCCAGTTGTCCAGCATCTTTTAGTTCGGGTGCCATTTGCAAAGTCACTAGGGTTTTTTGTAGCAAGAGACGTGAAATATGTGCTCTGCCCACTCAGGGACTCGAAACTTGGAACTCTCGAATACGCGTTGAACATGCTTCCCATTACACCACAAAGGAAGGAGGAGATGGAAAGCAAGGAGAAAATACCTTATATCTTTTCCCAGATCTTGGATGATTTCTAAAATGTAAAACTAAAGCTTAAGTGTATACGTGCCTCTTCTAAGAACTTGATACCAATTTTTTAATTTACTTTTTTTTATTTTCATTTCTGTCCCCTTAGCATACATTCGGTAGAAAGTGTATTACTAAACCTAATATAAGATGACTATGTAATTAATCATCTATGTCTAATAAGTGAAATATTTCTTAAAATATCTTAGAGATTTTATTAACTATTTGTGGGGTTTTACTTATTTAATTCAACGTTTAATCTTAGAACCCCACAAACACTAACATGCGAATAATCGCTTAAGTGTGTGAATAAACACGTAAGACATAAGAAGGGTGAACTACCCTTTATTTCTCAGAATAAATACAATCAGTTCCTAACTCAGAACGTGCACACAGCCTCCACTTGGGCTTGAACTTAAATGATTATGAAATTAAACTTAACTAAGTTTAACTAAAGCTAACTGAAAGATATAGCCGAAGCTATCAGGATTCTAAGTAGTTGGCCCCTAAATATTAATTAAATCGGCGAAGCCAAGCAAGGGCCTAAATTATAGCCGAGCGTAGTATCTAAGAGAGAACGTAGCCAAAAAGCAAACACGCGCTAGTCAGGAAAATCAGACTCTTCGTCGAAGTCCGTGAAACATCTACTTAAATAGTACTCTTATTCATTTGCATTCACTGCGTTTCTGAAATGACATTCTGGCAGGAAACTGCAAGCTGAAATTAGAATTGATGGGATAGGTACATAACTTAAAATAACTGTTAATAAAATTAGGATAAACCTTACATATTTAATTTCATTATATGCTTTGTGCAATTTTTACAGCTGGAGTTATATTTAGCATGTTTCTCTGAACAATATCAGCATTATTTTAAAATTTCACAAGTGATTGAGATTTAAATATCTATCACTAAATAATTTTTTTTAAATCTTAAATAATATTTTATTTTATTTATGGAAAGTCACATGTATCATTTAAACACCTATTGCTATTATTTAAACTAACTGGTTTGTACAAGTTCATTAAGCAATAAACTTCAGCAGTAAGTTTCGTTTCTTGATTCCTTCGTATACAACTACTAGAATATTTTATGATCATATTTTTCTTACTATTTAATTAATTTTATCTTCACTTTTGTAATATTAAGCTCTAACTGCTCTTTATGAGTAAATATTATTATAAATAAAATGCACATTGAATTAATTAGCTTTTGTAAATACAGATTTTTAGTTATCAGTACACTGGTGTGCAAAAATTAAGGACGAGACGGTTTTTTCAATATAACTTTGTACAAAAGCTTTCCAAATCAACACATTTAATACCGTAAGATCCCCAATACGTAAGGACAGGAGTAAGCAACACTTACTAAAAGAGAATTCAGAGGGATAAAAAGAAGCTTTATTGAAAAAGTAGCATGGAGCGCAATGCGACTGAAGGCCGAAACATCCCTGTGATGGGTGTCCAGCAAGAAACATCCGGTCTTTAATAGGGGATATGATCTCCCCTGACTGCTAGGCAGGTTTCACATCATTTGTGCATGCTGGATATGTGGTTGTTAATGAGCTGTTGAGACACTGCTGCTCGTTCCTCTTGTAGCACCAATCGCAGTTTCGGAATCGTTACTGGCGATAAGTTACGTGCTGCCACGGGTCTCCCTAGTAAGTTCCGTACATGCTTGACGGGATTTAGATCCAGAGACCTTGCCGACCAATCCATGTGTTTAATATCTTCACTCTCCAACAGCTCTTCGACAGTAACTGTGCGATGAGGTGGAGCGTTGTCGTCCATGAAGAGGAACTGAGGACCCATAGCCCTTGTGAAAAGACGCATGTAAGGAAGAAGAACCTCGTTACAATAGCAGTCCCAGGTGACGAACCTCCTTGGGAAATATGAAGGTCGGTCCGGCTACCAAGCATTATGTCTGTTCGAACGAAAACTCCGCGATCTTCAAAACAGTCCCTTTTGATGATGTTGAAGGGGTTATTGCGTGTTTCCCGCTCTGTCCAGATGTGTATGTGTCTAGAATCGCAACTCAGACTAAATCTGCTCTCATCTGTAAAGAGTACTCGTCCCCATTCATTGTCTCTCCAATTCCGGTGTTTCCGACACCACAGAGAACGCCTTCTCCGATGGGCAGGCGTTAGAGGTACACACCGTACAGGGCGTCGTGCAAACAGACCACCACCGTGCAGTCTTCTGGCCACGGTAAAACGCGATATCGGTCGTCCAGTCGCCTGTGTCGTGTGTCTAGCGATTTCTCCCGCTGTCTGCCGCCTGTTTCTTCTGGCCTGTAAGGCAATATACCGGTCATCTGCGGGTGTGGTTCCTCGTGGACGACCACTACTAAACCCCCCCGGATAGCTGTTCCTGTAGTTTGAAATTGTCTCCAAAGCCGTGAAACGATGCTGTGAGCAATTCCGAACTATGCAGCCACTCTTGTCACACTGCGGCCTTCCTCCAACTTCCCAATGATTCGACCTCGGGTGAAAGCATCCAGATGTCGTCTAACAGATTGATTATTCGCCATTTCTCGCTGAGGCAGCACCTCGGTGTGATTTTAACTGCTATACGGCGTGCAATCTCTTTGCCAAAAATACTGATCTTACACCGACAACATGCTTTATACTACTCACTACTCAGACACTCCCCCATTACGTCTACCTGCATATCTGCGCATGTGCTACCGTACATCACCTTACTTAATCTCCTGATTGGTCTTTCTGTCCGCTCTGCCTCTTCGTTCAGGTAATATGCTAATTTTTCGACTTCGTCCTTAATTTTTACACACCAGTGTATATTCAATTTGAAAATTTTAAATGTGCTTGAATTAATTTCCGGTGTCGGTGATATCATCCGCCTCTGCACTAGTTCTGCCCAATAAACAGTAGAGCAATTCAGTTGGTTGAGTGAGCAGCTATCAGAACATTCCAGTTTTCTATCTTTACCTACTTTAACCTTTAGATAACTCTCTGTGTTAGACAAAAGTTTGCATCTCAAAAGTATTTAATGTTTGTATTTTATAAAACAAGGAAAACTTAAATTGTCAATACGAAAATTATTTTCGTTATGTTTCATACTTACTTTTTGCAGAGAAACTACTTGACTCTATATGATTATTATCCCCTTCAGTCATGAGAAGCCATTCGATATCTTTTCTAGACGAGACTAAAACTAATCATAATAAAAAGTCGGAGAAACAGAATTTGCTGCCTGAGAAATTAAAGATGGCTAACTTCTTTATTCACAGCCTCATACTGATTTGTTCTTTATCGGTTGATATCTTTTCGTTCTGATTTATAAGAGAAACTGTTGAGTATTAAATTACCTTATTGGTAGCATCGTTTTTGATCATTTTTTAAAGGACACGAAGGCACAGTGGCGTAGCGAGAGGGGGGCAAATGGGTCTCTCATGCCCCGGGCGCTGCTCGCAGAGGGCCGCCAAATGGTCCCCAAGACAATAAAAAGATTTTCCGGAAAATTTCAATTTTTATTTTGATAGATTTCTGGGAAATAAATTTTAAATTAACAATAATTGTAGTGTAATTAATGATTTCCTTTCTTGATTTGTCTGATGAAATATGTTATAAGTTAATGTAGGCAGTAAATTAATCAAATACCCACGTATGCAAAACGCTCTTTCCTCTTCCTTTCTTTAGTTTTCTAAAATAGTGAAATATTTTTTTTGTGCGAAATGCACGTGCAGCTCACGCTTATTATTTTAAAACGATAGCAAACAATGCAGTATAGTCTTTTATTATGTTATAAAACACTATAGTAAACTGTTATTAATTCGGCCGCCAAACTCTAATATTCAACTAATAAGTGACATCAAAAGAAATAAATATTACGGATTTTTATTTTATTCGACTCCTGATATCGCTCATCGAGCAAGAATGTCGCAAATCTTTAAGCATTCTATCAAAGAATCTTTTTGGGGATTTATTGAAATACATGCTAAATATGCAGCCTCAATTGAAAATACAATTTTAGAAAAATTAAATTCCGATCAGATTTCATTAACAAACTGTAGATCACAATGTTATGATAACGCTGCCGTGATGTCACATATCTGACACTCAACAAAGAACTATAGAAAAAAGTAATAACGCATTATTTGTAAGCTATGATAAACACTCGCTAAATTTAGTAGGAGTTCTTGCAACTAAGCAAGATCCAATCGTTATAACATGTTTTGGAATAATTGGAAACATATAACTCTTTTTCTCACGCTCAACATTACGATGGGAATTAAAACAGGCTTTAAAGAAAACTGTTAAACATGAATCTGAAGCAAGATGGTGTGCCAGAGCACAAGCGGTTAGTGTTACTGTCGATGGGTTGGAAGAATTAGTAGAACTATTAAAAAAATTAGCAGAGGACAGTTCTACCACAAGTGACACCAGAAGTGAAGCTGTAATTTTATTTCAAAATACACTGAATTTTAATTTCTTAACTCCGTTTCTAGCATGAACTCTTGAGGAGAACTGATCGTGTGTAGCTCAGATTACAAGACCCCAAAATGAATTTTATAATGAATTTTGCATGATCTTGAATCATTAGCGACTGAACTTGAAGAAATTCGAGACGAGGTCTGTGAAGATGGAATAGAAAAGGCTAAGTCTCTTTGGGAAAACTGGCTACAGTTACAACAATCCATGCTAGAAGACGCTGAAAAATGCCAGGAGAATTGGCTAGCGATGTTACCCTTTTCGCAGAAAGTGAAATTTCTTGTATTATGAAAAGCGTTCTTAATCATCTTGAGCTGGAAATAAGTACACGATTAAGTGATCTTAATTCCAAATTTGGACTTTTGCTGGACGTTGAAAATTTATTAAACAAGGACACTGCTGATAACGTTTTTGAAAAGAATTGTAAAAATTTTGGTGAATTTTCTAGTACAGATTTTAATAGAGCGAAACTTTTTGTCTAAATATGTGACTGCAAGATGTTAATTCGAAGAAGAAAAGCAGAGAAAAGCAGCAGAAAAGAAATTAAACCTAAAACTCCATTATAGCTTCTTACCTTTATGAACGCATATGGAGAAAATGCTTTTCCAAAACTGAGAGTCGCACTTCAAATACTTCTTACTATTTTAGTAACATGAATTGCTAGCTGTAAACATTCATTCAGCTAATAAATATTAATTTTTGCATATCTACGATCAACAGTGGGACAAGATCGCCTAAGTGGTCTAGAAATGTGGAAAGAGAAAAATTTGAAATGATAGACTTTGATAAAGGAATTGATAATTTTTTTTCATCAAAGGCAAGAAAAATGTATGCATAGTAATCAATTGTATTAAAGTATTATAATAGTATATGATTATTAATAAATATATCTACTAATGTATAATGTATATTAACTTTTTACATTGTTTAAAAACTGTTTTTTAAAACAATTGTATAAATAGGCAAAATAAATAATATCTCTTTAACTAATTCTAGATGAGCGTATGTCAGATTTTTCCACTGGCACAGACACATTTCCGAATCCATCCTAGTCTTGATATTTTTTACTAGATTTTTTGTCTCAAATTTAAAGCCTAACCTTAGTCTATTATCCCGAAAAATTGTATACCGTTTTTTAGAAGTGTAGGTTAGGTAGTAATTATTCGTAATATATTATACAGTATTTTAAAGCAGATACTACATTTTATTATTATTTGTATTACATTCTTATTACGAGTATATTCTATATATTATATTACTAGATGTTGTTCGGGGGGTGGCTCCAGAAGGTATTGTGCCTCGAGTGCCAGTTTATGCTCGCTACGCCACTGATTAATTCAAAGACATGAACCGGGTTGTGGAAGAGGAAAGGTGGAATTTGTATTTTATAACGTTAAACCTAATTTATGCTTAACTTCCGTAGGTTTAATCTTTCTAGACCGCAGACAAATTATCGTTCCATCTTTTAATTTCGAATCCAAGAATGCTGTTTAAAGACAACAATAGAAAAATTGAAAGAAAAGTTTATTTGTACTACTATCTTGTAGTTGCAACTTAACCCAAATCATTGCTCCTTGCGAGTCGCTCGGAGTACAGAAAAGCAATTATTCCAAGCAATTATGTAAGTACACACAAGTAAGTATCTGCAAAAGTCAAGTAGTAAATTAAAAATGCCTAATAACCCGGTTCCTAATATAGCGACTTCTAAACGTAAATACTAGGAACAGACAGAACTTACCAAAACCGGCACTCCTACCCAGGCAGATGAATTACGAGTTACCACTCCAGTGACTGAGTTCTCTCTCTTTCCTAATTTACATTTTGAGATGATATTTAAAATCCACTTAATATACATTTCTGTTGCAGTTGGCGAAAGAAATGGAAGCACAGGACAGATTTAACATAAACATACCGTGTCAATTAATATAAATCTTAGAATTCAACAGCCGTTTTCCCTAAACTAAAACTATAGAGAAATGAAAAAGCTATTCGAGCTGAAAATCATTAAATTATGCAAAGTATTCATGTATATGAGAGTAATGTCCAGTTGAAGAGAAGATACTCGTTAAAGATTTCTTTATTTAAATTAATACTGGAATAGAGTAGGGAATCTGTCTTTCTTTTCATTTGTTGTTCATATCTTTCCAAAAATAAACAATCCCACAAATTAATAAATTTAAATAGAGTAAAAAATTAAAAATTAGAATTAAAATTCATTGTACATTTTAATTTTCTCTACATTTATACTCTTAAATAATCTTAGAAGCTGAGCGTGAGTTTTAGATAGCTTAAAAAGCTGTGCGTGAGTTTTTTTAAGAAGATTTCAGTTATTTAATTTATAGTGTTTATATTCATACCGTTTTTACCTGTCTGTTTCATAAGCGGTTTCCGGGAAAGAAAAAAAAGTTGCACCATTTTTCGTATCATTAAGCTTATATGATTATTCTTAGGTGAATAACTTGCCATTCATATCGTATATGACAATAAGCTTCAAAACTGCCAATCTCAGACCTAGTCAATTAAGAAGTTATTATTTCTTTCACAAGCAGAAATATTTTTAAACACCTTTGCTACACTTAAATTTAAATTTAGCTTAGGCTACTGTCAGATGTCTATTTAAATATGTATTTTTAAAACTTATCAAAAGACAAAAGTTTAGAAGAATTATAGAAGTTCCTTGAAATTTCCTCTTCCCTTATTAATCAATAATTAGTAAGTCATTTCAGAAAGAATATTTCATATATTAGACAGGTTTCAGAAACGCAATAAAATAATCAAAGCTGCTTCAAAAAGCAAAATCTTTGTTTTATTTTGTTCTATAGTTCTATATTCGTTCCATATTCTTCGGTTTGAAACTGGAGAACCACATATTACACATGTCGATGTTCATTTTTTAGGCAGCCATTTACTCTGTCGGTGAACCCTTTAGCAGTCGTTGTGATGGCTTTGTGGTTTCAAGACACCAATCGATGTGAAGAAAGAAAAAAAATTGTTTATTTAAAGAAATTTAAAAAGAAACTATAAAACTCGGAGCGGTACGTTGCTTATACAAAATACAAAATACGACCACCTCGCTCTTCTGTGGCCAACGCTCGTCTGTCTTAAATTACAGTAACCTCCTAGGAGGAGACATAAAATGCGCCAAGCGCTCCTTGTTGATCGCCAAACAGTCGCCAGATACTACAGTCGTCTCCGATGATTTAGCAGATGACCTATTGGATTTCTCTCTTTAACTTGGGAAAAGTTAGTTATTTATACCTTGCAGAGCATGTTGGCAGATGCGAGTTCGGGCGTTATCCGGCTGAAAAATTGCATTAGGCAGCCCCTGAAGGTAGGGGATTGCCACCGGCCGCAGTACATTATCCAAGTACCGTTGGGCCGTCATAGTGCCCTGAATACGAACTAGAGGTGACCTGGAAACGTAGGCAATAGCACCCCAAACCATTATGCCACGTTGTCGCGCGGTGGGGCGTTCCACAGTTACTGCCGTATTAGATCTGTCTCCACGTCGACGCCACACACGTATGCGGCGACTGTCACTGGATAAACAGAAGCGTGACTCATCTGATAATACGACGTTTCACCATTCTGTCATCTACATCGCTCCAGTCCGGCACCATTCTAAACGTTGACGTCTATGCTGTGGGGTCAATGGCAGTCTTCTTAACGGACGCCGTGAGTGCAGGCCACGTTCACCCAATCGACGGGAAATGATTCTCGTCGACACGGGAACATCCAGGGTATCTTGCAAATGCTGCAGAATCGCGGGACAAGTAACTTGCGGGACCGCCACAGCTTGTCGGCGGATGAGTCATTCCACGCGTGCTGACGTCACTCTGGCTGCACCTGCACCCCTCCTTCTTCCCACATTCCCTTGTTCCAATTATGTTCGCTAGAGCCAATGCAACGTGCTCGCATCCATGTGGGTATCAGCTGTGATTTGACGTAAGGACCAACCCGCCCTTCTCAGTCCGATCACCATACCCCTCGTAAAATCGTCTATCTGCTGGAAGTGCCTTCGTTGACGTTGACCTGGCATTTTCTCCTATTACACGTATCCTCCGGGACAAAAACCAACTTTCTGCGATAATTCGTCTGGCTGAAATAACGACACGAATATTGCCCATTCTGCACGTTCATTCTATCTTACTTCACGTGCGTCGGAGAGCTACGCATTTCACATCATTCGCATAACTCAGTGACGTGCGTCTACTCTAAAGTTTGCATAAATTTCTGACCACTCCTTCTTGGTATTGCATTTTCAATGTCGAGCAGTGTATACCTTTCACTCAGAGCAGATCATAAAATATTTGTGATCATGCCACAATAACGGTTACCATTTACTGTAACTGCATTTTCGACGACATTTCCAAAAAACGAAGAGGCCGATCACATTTCCTTCACCCAAACCATTGTAGTTCGTAGGAAGTGGAAATTACACCCTAGGAGTGTCTACATGTGGCAATTTCGCCTGCTGACAAACCCATGCAGATTAACCTATGCCTCGTCACTGAGGATTATTATTTCTGAAAAAGTGTCGTCCGGCTCTTGTTTTGTCAAAATCCACTCTGGTATTCTCCGTTTCTGGTGGTGTGTTGGCTTAAGTTGTTGGGTCAACTGATTCTTGAATGGGTACATGCTAAGATCTTTTGTATTCGTTACACGCAGGATGACATTCTTAACTTCTGTGAATAACAGTGAAGTAGCTTCTTGAGGCTCACATTTATACAGTGCTACACCATCAAGACTGATGCCAAAGCCAGTGTAATCAGTGCCATCAGACTGGGGGGGGCGGAATTTAGGAGGCAAAGTTTTAGAATTTAGAGAAGCGCTCAGCAGCAAAATTTAAGGATGGCAAAGTACTTAGAATTTAGGATTTAGGGGAGTCACTGAATTCACATTTAAGAAAGGAGCGAGTAGCAGGTTTCAGGACCGGCAGAGCCTGCATCGGATAACTTCGGAACTGCACACCGGAATGTTTTGCTCAGTTCGATTCGTGCGCTTTCTCCAGACGATTTTATTGTCACAACTGACTCGGATTTTATAAATACAATTTATTGATTATATGTTGCATAACTTAACAAACAAATTTATTTCGTATTTTACATTCATACTGGGAAGTAATACATGTGCAGTTTTTACAACCCTACACGCCATTTCAATAAAAGGAAGCCTTTTAACTCAAAGAGAAGAAATTTAAATTTTCATTCGAAGATGCAACATTCAAGTGCTCTAATTAATTATGGATTACGCAGTTATCTAAAATAATTTTTAAATCATCTATACTCAGATTTTTAATATTAAAGGTAAGGCTTTTCAGCATCTCTTTTGCTTTCTGCTCCTTTTTTCAAATATTGGGTTCACTTGTAGCAGAACAAAAGAGAAAAATGTTAACTATTATATTTTTATTGTGTAATTGGAAGATAAAAGAAATCACTGGATATTTCAAGTCTTGAGAATATAAAACAGCTCAGAAGCCGTAACTGTTCATTAAATTCTTACTGATTTTTCTTGCATTACATGTTAAGGGAAATTTAAAGCGGCTCCCCAATAAACTGACTTCTAATGCCAGAAATAACTATTCTATTATGTCGTGTAAGAATGATGTGGCAGACGAAGGTGAAGTGAATTTCAATTGTTCTGTTTAGCGCTTTCTTGCTCGTTTAGAAATAGTGACTTTTTTAAATCACTTTTGCAAATCATAAAGAAAAAATAAAAATTGCAACTTTTCACTATCGGGTGGCATGAGAAACAGGCAGGAAATGTATACAGAAATGGTTATGGCGATAAATCCTGCAATTTGCAACGCTTGGCGAAGAAAGTTTCGTACGGCAACCATATTCGAACTGCGGGTAATGACCTTTCTTGGACGAAGTATGTTTTCAGGGTTAGTACGTCAGATAGATATGAGCGAGCGGAATGGTAAGTGATAAGATGTGTCAGGCGGTGCAATGTTGACAATGAAAACCATGCTTTTCACTTTTCTACGGCCATAATCAGTATAGAAGTAAGTAAAATCGTTCGTTATTTTTTCTTATAGAATTCGATTTTTTATACGTAATAAAGTTTATAATGATGTTATAAAATGTGTAATTTTAGAGGAAACGGGACACGTGCTTCTTCCTTATAACTGATTACTTGCTGAACTGGCTTGATCGCAGTGTAAGTTAAATGCGATTACAGATAAAAGTATCATACCATATTTAATTTATTCAGAGTTATGTGCTCAGAGTTATATTTGATATGGGAGAATTCTGGGAGCTCTTATGCAAGCAAAATCGAAAATTGTAACTGTGTAAAATTTTAGATAACGATGGTAAAATTACTAATGCCAGCTGATATGAAAAAAGATGGGATCCTGTAGTTGATAGTTAAATGTGTATATCTCTGGAATTATGTACTTTACTTATGATTAACACTTGTCATTTCGATGGTTTGTGATATTTTAAATTCAGTTAGTCGAAACCATCTGTTTGATAAACTTTTGCATAATTTTTTTTCCCTTTAGCAGACTAATTTAACATCATCAGATCTTGAAATATCTATATTGTTAGGCTTTACAATTTTTCTCTCTGTATGTATCTATCTGTTATGTAGGTAAGTTTAAAATTAATCTACCTATTTAAGTAATTTCCTAGTTATGTAAGTCGTTTCTCATAGATTGGATTTAAAATCACGTTATTTTATCAACATAGAAATGAATCTGCTATACATTCAAACTCTGGGATTCTCTCATTATTATATAGTTAGAAAAACATTTTTGGTGATCGTCTGAAGAATAATGAGTGATAATTTAAAGCAAAAACTTACAATTAACGAAGACGCTGCAGGAATTTAGACAATAGTAAATAAGAGGCTAAAGTCTGAAATTAAAAAGACTGCTTTTTAAAATGAAAAGTTTTAAAAACAAAACAAAAAAGTGCCATACATAACACGTTTAAAATAATGAATTTTTTTTAGTTGAATTTTGCTTCATCCACTAAGTCACGCTAGGGCTGATTTTTGCTTACACCCTTTTTTTTAATTATGTTATTCGTGAGTAAATCTTGCTATAAGCATCAAAGTGGGCATAAATGTCTAATAAATAAAATCCTTGTCAGCTTAAGTAGTTGGTATTTGATAAATTTCTTCATAAAACGGCAAGAATTGACTTAAGATCAGCTGCAAAATGATTTATAGTTAATTAGAATCTTCAGTGTTTTTAGAAGTTTACTGAATTCAAATTTAACTGGCACTGTCCATCAATGGACTATAGGTAACTGAATGTCATCCTTTGAAAAGAAATTTATTTCACTGCTTTTGCTTTCAATATACTGATGTCACGTATTTTTATTGCAAAATATGTATTTACTTCTGAAGAAAGAAACAACAACAGCAAAAGTAAAGCTATTTTAAATATTTTTTAAAACTGGCAATGACAGGTTTCCTGACGAGCGTATTTAGTAATTTTTTCTTCCACCGTTTCGGTTAATTAGAATTAACTGTACATATATGTAAATTTATGTGTATAGGTGTTAAACATGTGATTTCTATTCTATTTATTTATGTGTATAGGTGTTAAACATGTGATTTCTATTTCTATTCTGTGATTCTATTATTAAGTATAATTAGTTGAATTTGATGTAAATGATATGCATTCTTCTCTAACATTGACGTTATGCTTTCCTTGTTGTAAATAAATTCTGAGTATTTTTACTGAAATTTGCCAAGGGAATCGAAACTTATTTCATTTAAAGGCATGAAGACCATAGTGTAAAAAGTAAACACTTTAGTTTAAATTTTGTTAAAAGTCTTTCACTAAACCTTTCGAAGGCGAGCGCTTCCGAAAGTCCGAAAATGACCTATATTTCTGAGAACATAACAAACAGCGGTATTTAACATCATCTCTGTATGTAGACCATATTCATAGAAAACAGAAATCGTCTGGAAGCGAAGGTAGTTTTTTAGAGAGGTTGCATTATATTTTATTTACCTTCATTTTAAGCATCAAAGAAATTATTATTTTGAAAGTAGCTGATTGTTTTCCTTTATCAGTAGTAACTCAAGAAAACCATAATTCTTATTTTTTTAGTGATTTCGAATAATCCTTTAGTACAGAGAAAATTTATTTAACATGCTTATGTTCTAACTAACGCTTAACAAAAAGCTGTCATTAATATCTTTTTTCAGTTAATAGCATCAATGAAATTAGATTTCGACGGAATAAACTGAATTTTCTCTGTTCTTGCACAAATCACACTGGTGTCAAATAGCAGACGTTACAATGGTGTCAAACAGCACATCGAAAATTTCATGACAACTCTGACGTACTTCCAAAGGTTAACTTAATTGTTAACTGTAATCTTGTATTGTACAACAAAATACGATTTTGGCCAATTACACGAAATAATTTAAAGCAGTAGCTGCTAAATAGTTCAGTCTATAATAGATTTCGAAATTTCCCGTTAGGAAGGAAAATGGTGGTAAGTCGTAACTAGTGCGTGAAAATTCCCAAAATAAGGAAATATTAACGCAGTGTTGAACGATAAACTATAACTACATATTCTGAGTAATGATCTTAAGAAAATAATTTTTATCGATCCTCCCTGCCAAATATTTATCATTTTGTGAAGAACTTTTATAATTCTTATGCTGTAAATCTCTACATCAATCTATAAATATGAAAACATATATATAGAGAGAGAGCATTAAAGTTCACTTTTATTAAGTTTCCTAATATCCTTTCTTTTCCTAGGAGATAATACAAAAACTCTTCTAATATAATGATTGGTATTAAATTAATACATTTTTAATCTAAAATAATGTATGAATTTGAACATTTTTCTATTGATTCTAATTATATTAATTTATACAGTTTTTAATAGTTTTTTTATTGCTTTTACGATACTGTGAGAGCGTCGGGGAATGTTTTATCTCTTAACGACTACCTTAAATTAAGAATGTTTTACTAATTTCTTAGTAATTTTTATTTTAGTTTTTGTTTATGACAAGTCTTTTGGCTCAAGCAGACTAATATCGTTCTCATTTTTAAGTTTTGTTCGTTGGAAAAAAGACGAAACACTCTAACTTAATTTGGTTATTGTTAATTGACAGTGGATTGGTTTGTTCCCCTTGACAAGTAATCTACGGTCAATGACAATAGTTACCTTTTCAGTACTTTAAAGTTTACTTTTTAGAATTTTTACGGTTCAAAATATTATTTACAGTTTTTTAAAAAAATTACTACGATAGAAATCTAAATAACTTATGCTTAAAATACTGACTAAAATTTAATCCAATAATTCATCACTTTAATTAAATTTATGTTTCTTCGAGGTGATACATGAAAAACCGTTTCTAATAATAAATTATTGATTTATTACTTGGTAGCTTTAGCGCAAGTCTTCGGCTTTTTAAATTACTCATAATTACTTGTGTAGTAATATAAATATATAAATGTAATGATAACAAGAAAAAGACTTAGCAAATGTTAATGGCGCAGAACGTAGATCCATATCGATCAGGAAGAAGTCTGATTGCATAAATTGCTAAAATGTTGAATCTAGGAAACTCGGTAGCCGAATAATATTAAATATTCATTTTTGTTTCAATTGACATTTATGGCCACAATTTAATGCCACTCTAATTGTTCTTATTCAAAAACATTTACAATTTTGATACTGTTGCGATAGTAAAAGAGCACGGCCAAATAACGTCCTAGTGGCACAGAGGGTGAAGCTGGAGTACGCAGTTTATCCAGTGCGGAGGTCTCACCAAGAGAACGTTTTGAATTAGGTTAGAAAGGTTTCAATTCTCGAAATTTTAAGTTCAGGTTCCATAATTAGCGTTACGCAAGCCATGCAAGATGGATTGATCTCGAAATGTCGCAATCTAGAAAACTTATTCCGATTTTTAGAATACAGAGAGGAAAAACCCAAATTAAAAATGAGAAGAGGCTATTACTAAATTAAATTATAAAGCTGATTTATCTCTTTTGTATCTTCCTTTTTTATAATTCACTATAAATTATAAAAAGAAAACTCTCCATATTACATCTACAAGCAACGGAAATTCAATATAAAAAAATATCATTGAAAAGGTATTTTTCAGAATTTAAAAGAAAATTTATAGGAATTTCAGTCCTCCTTGCTTTAAACACAGTTAAGGAAAAACTAAATCGCAAAATTGCCAAAATGAAAAGTAAATTTTTTAAGAATTGAAAAACCAGTTATTGTTATTGATAGCAGATTAATCGACTTATCAAGGGGATAAACCAATCTACCATCAATTAACAGTAACTAAAATAAGAGAGAGCGTTTCATCTTACTTCCAAGTAAGCATCAAATTATTTGCTAGATTCAAATCACTAATTGATACTCAATCAAAATAAAGATATTAGTCACTAAACCAAAAGAATCCTGTTAAAAAGCATATAATCTTTAAGATTAAAATTTTTTACTAAGAACACAATTAATCTGGACGAGATGCTTACTTAAGAAGACATATCCCCTACACTCTCTTTCCATTTCAAATACAAAAGTAAAAACAAAATTAGATTAAGTACAAATTTTAAAAAATCGTAAGAAGATTAAAAGAAATAATCCATAAAATTAAAGTTAAAAATTGTAATAAAACAGAAATTTAAAAATCAAACTAGTAAGCAAAAATTAACCAACTTGTCTTCGAAATTTTAAAACCAAATGACTGGAATGCAAGTACGTATTGAGAGATGGAGGCAGAAGGGTTATCGTAGTAAGCAGTTTTCTATTGAAGAAAGTTTAGCCTAAATTGGCGTAACCATCAAATATATATATATATATATATACATATATATAATTGATAATATATATATATTATTAACTGTAACATAAGTGATATTATAGCACTGATGAACCTGCATTGATGAAGTGAAAATTGATGAAGTAACATTTTGAAAAATGAAAATTTTAAATACGTCTGAGACAGTTAAATAAAGAAAAACCGTGCTAACTAAAGTAGATTATGCTTTAAACGAAGTTAAAAATTACTCAAAATAAAAAGTCTTAAATATCTTTAAGTGCATCCATTTAACTTGAGGCAGAAATATTTCGGTTCACACACGTTTCAGATAACTCGACCCACGGTAAGCTAGCTTTAATAATAATAAAACTTTAAAAAAATTAGATTTTAACGCCGCACAAAAGGGTTTGTTAAGGTTTTTTTAATGCTCTCGCAGTTTACCAATTTGCGCTTGGACTACTCCTGCTAGCACAAGTCTTCTTCTTTTTAACTTTATTATTAAATATCGCTTTCTTTGCATTTACAGCACATAAATTTCAACTGTAAAATACCACAAATTTTTCAAAAGCAGGATATTATTTGAATTCTCGATAGTGTTAAGTGTTCCCATGCATTTCGTATATTTTTCGCTCTTTTCTCAGTTTATCATAACAGTGTCCAATTTTCTTAACAAGCTGACTTACACAACTGTTTTTGTTTTTTAACTAAATTATTAAAGATCACTTTCTTCACACTTAACCATATAACAGCAAAACAACAAACGTTTTAAAAGCAGCATGTTTTTAGAGTTATCGATACAGTATTAAGTGTTACCATTATTTTTTTATTCTTCTTTCAGTTCAATTTTAAACTAAACAATCTTAGTAAAATGACTTACACAAGTTTATTTGTTTATTTAACTTTATTTGTTAAATGTAAATTTCTGCTTGCTTACGCGAAATGAAATGGACCAGCAGATTCACAAAATATTAAAAAAAAAAACAGCATAGCTTTCGAATTCCCAATAGGGTGTTAAGTGTTGCAATACATTTCTTTTTTATATTTTCTGTAATTATTTCTTAAAGGATAATACATGGTGATAACTCTTGGTGGCAAAATGCTTTTGTTTGTGTTGCCATAGTTTTTTTAATATTCGCTATATTATTTGTTTAAAAATGATCCATGGCGATAACATTTTCTGGCAACATCCTTTTATTTGAAAAGTGATAAGGACAAAAAAGTGACGATCGAGACTAATAATACTTATGGCCCTGAGAAAAAGGAACTGATTTATTTTAAATTGATCCTTTTAAAACTTTATTGAATGTATATATCATAAATTATATAAATTTTAAAATTGCATTTTCATTTTCAGTAGTTCATTCAAAGGGAAACTATGTGTCTCTAATTACCAAGTAAGTGTTAAATTATTATTTTTGTTACAGTTATCGTTTTAACCTACTAAGCCAATACCCATTATGCGAAATTTGAAAACCGTTTGAGGAAAATTAATAGTATTGTAGTTTAAATTCAAGAGTGTTTTGACAAAAATGTTATATATTATTGAAATTTAAAACGTAGGGATTAAAAAGCTCGTGCAACAAGTTCTAGAAATCTGGAAAATGATCAATGTTAGTGGCAATCCACTGAAAATTTTTTTCACGGAACTGCAATTATTTTATATTAATTCATGGGCTTATATAGGCTTCAATATATAAGCCTTCAATCTTATATAGGCTTCTGTTTATGGTAGTTAATTCAACAAACGAAAAATCGCAGGAAGATCTTTTTTAGTTAGGGCAATCTTTTATGCATAACGCAATTTTAATAGCTATAATTCTATATACGGATGCAAATAAGGCTTGGAAAATTATCTCCTATGCTGAGATTTTACAGTTCACTGTTAAGCATGCAATATTCTGGAATCACTTACTGTCTTTATATAATATATATTTACCTGCAAAAAAAGAAAGAATGAAGGAAAGTTGATTTAAATTCTAAGGCGATAATTTTTTTAATTCACTTCTTCATTGTAATTTTTCTTCGTCGTTTCGTTTAAGCAGCATTTTAGTTAAGTGGGATGTTATCGTATGTTCGTAAACATTGAATAAGATTACAGTATCAATACATCAGTTGTTAAAATTTAGAAATCAGTGGTTTTTCGTTCTTCTCTTGCTCCGTTCCTCCCTTTTCATTGCTCTCAAAATAACATTCTCCTAAGTGTTTCTGTACGAAGTGCATTCTAAACAATACGTACAACTCAAAAAGGAAAATACTTTACTATTACTTTAAAAGTGGATACAAATTTAAGATTTTTCAATTTGAATAAATAAATAATATTGATATATTTATGAATATATAAATTTTATGTTTAATAAAGCATTGTTTAAGAAAACACTCTGAAGAAAGTGACTGTTTTTATTGAAATTAAATATACGTAAAGTTCATACGGGTGATGAAATGATTAAAGATTCAAAACCATCGGATCCATCAGTGGCTAGCAGTTGCACACTGAATGTTCAAATAAGTAATTGCTGAAGCCGCCTTCCCGGGCAGCAATGCATGCTTGTAAACGGTGAGGTAAGGAGTGATAAAGTTTCCTGATCTAATCCTGTGACGCATTCTGCCAGGCATTCCTCAATTGTTGCTCTTGATTTGCGACATTTTGGGGTGCTCGAATCTGACCGCTTACCATATTCCTTACATATTTGATTTGCGAAACATCTGGTGTCCTCGCTGGCTAAGGAAGGCAGCAACAGCTTGAAAACAGTTTAGAGATATCTGAGCCGTTTGGGTCAAACATTATCGTGTTGTAAAATGGCTGCATGATGGCATGCCATGGAAAGTAATACAAATGGCTTCGGGATGTCATCAACATATCACTGAGGTGCAACATTTGTATGCAGAATGGCTAGGGTTGACTTGCTATCGTCAGAGATAGCACCCCAGACCATCACGCCAAGGGTAAGGCCTGTGTGCCTCTGTAAAACAGGCTAACTGAAACCGCTGGCCCCTTTACACATGGACCCGTTGGGCATCGCTGAACACTATGCTATCCAGTCGGCTGGCTGTATAAGGTATTTCTCCCGCTTTCTTGACATGCCTTCGTGGTGTAGTGGTCAGCACGCTCGGCGCGTATTCGAGAGGTCCGTTGGTTGAGTCAGGGCGAGGGCATTGCTCATTTTTCATGTCTCCTACTTTCAGAAAGTACCTAATGTCGCTAGAGATGATCGGCTACGACTGCATTCCAGACGACTTTGTAGATGTTGTGGGATTAAAGGCCGTTGTGAGTGCAATCTTGCCTCAGCCAAGCTCAACCCGCACAGCCCTGTTTGTACGGTGCAGATGGCGGCCTATTGCTAGGTATAGTCCGCGTCACGCATCCCTACTGTACTACCACGTTCGAAGTCGTCCAGGTCTTTGACAACGTCGTAATAGCATTATTAGTTACTTATTTTATAGGATGCTAGCGGAAACAGGCGATATGAAATTAGAGAAACTGTTTTCATTTGCTATAGAAGACTTAAGAATGTGGATTGAAAAAGAAAAGCTGAGGTTAAATTTACAAAAATCTGATTACTTGTTTTACCCCCAAAGAGTGTAAAAAAAACTAGACAACCACAACTAAAATATGAAGATGTTAGGATTAAATGTGTTTGAAAGCCTTAAATATCTTGTTGTTTTTTCGATTGTAAATTGAAATTTTAAAGAATATTTTAATAATATTTATAAAAGAACTAACTTTATTCTAATGTATTATAAAAGAAATTTCTCAACTGAGTCATTAGCACTGAAAAGTAACATTATTAATTTAGTAAATAGTTATTACTCCTTTTATACATATTATGTGGTGTTGGGGCTTGGGGTTCCAGAGCCGCGGACCTGCAACGAATCAGAAATAAATTAGATATAATACAACGATCCTGGCTCTGCTTCTAACCAGATGCTTTAAAACAGGCTCGACGGGAAGTCGTTTGCATATTGGCCATTATGCCGCCCGTCTCGATATTTTATTCTTTTTCTTATGATAAATTACGTTCACATAATGTTGATTTTATTACTTACGTAAGTTTTGCTGCATATAATACATGTTTTTCTGCCTTTAATGTGAACAGTATATATCCTGCATTAAGAAAAGCAGTGGAATATCGGAGAACAAATGTTTGCGTAGGAGAACTGGACATATTTACTGACGGTTCGGGTTATGACAGTAGGATTGGTGCAGCATATGTGGTTCACGTGTTTGGTACAGAAACAGACTATGGCAAAATTAGACTTTAACCTTACAGTTTGGTTTTTCAAGCCGAATTGGCTGCTGTCATATTTGCTCTTAAATGGATTAATGAAAACCTGACTGTAAAAACATATATTGATATATACACAGTCCAGTCACATTAATGTGACCATCTGTCAAAAGCCAGAATAACCACCTTTCGCAGAGCGGACTGCAGCGAGACGTGCAGGAAGAGAGTCACATAGGTCCCTGAAGGTGTTCTCTGGGATGTTGAGCCATGCCGACTCTAATGCCGTGGCCAGCTGCGCTAGATTACGCGGTTGAGGATCCATGCCGCGAACAACTCGATCGAGATGGTCCCACAGATGCTCGATTGGGTTTAAGTCAGGTGAGTTTGCTGGCCAGGGGAGGACGGTAAACTCATCCTGGTGCTCTTCGAACCACGCACGTACACTGGCAGCTGTATGGCACCTCGCATTGTCCTGCTGGAAGATGCCATCATCCTGAGGAAAAACAATGCGCATGTAGGGGTGAACATGGTCCGCAAGGACAGATGCGTACTTGTATTGATCCATTGTGCCTTCCACAATGATCAGTGAACCTAGAGAATGCCAGGAAAACATTCCCCAGACCATAATGCTCCCGCCTCCAGCTTGGACCGTTCCGGCAATGGTTGCAGGGTGGTTCCTTTCAGAGGTTTCACGCCTTATACGCCAACGTCCATCTGTCCGATGGAGCATAAAACGCGATTCATCCGAAAACGCAACCTGTCGCCACTCAGTGGACGTCCAGCTGCTGTACTGGCGTGCAAATTCTAGCCTTCGCCGTCGATGAACAGCAGTCAGCATAGGTGCACGAACCAGGCGTCTGCTTCGGAGGCCCAGACGCAGCAATGTTCGCTGAATAGTACTTTGGGAGACACTTTTGGTAGCCCCTTGGTTCATTTTGGTGGTCAGTTGCTCAACGGTAGCCCGTCTATCTGCCCGAACGCATCTCCGCAACCGTCGTTCGCCTCTGTCATCTATGGCCCGTGGTGCACCACATTTGCCACGTCGCTGATTTTGGACAGTCCCATTTTGCCATGCACGGTACACTTTTACCACGGCGGCACGCGAACAGTTCACAAACTCAGCCGTTTCGGAAATGCTTCCACCCTTGGCCCGAAAGCCAATGATCATGCCCTTTTGGAAGTCGGATAAATCGCTTCGTTTCTGCATTACGCCAACGATTGAAATGTTTTCCGAAGCCCTCACACACCCTTTATATACGCTCAACTGCACTGTGCTGCCACCTGCCTTCTGTGATTGGTTATTTAACTCTGACATGGAAAGTACGTGGTGGTCACATTAATGTGACTGGACTGTGTATACAGACTCATTATCTGGTTTTCAAGCACTAGCAGATGTTGATAACACCAATATTTTTGTCTTATATCTTGTAAAAGTTGAGAAAATTGATGAAGTGAAAATGAACTGGGTGAAAGCCCATATTGGTGATATAGGTAATGAGAGGGCCGACATGCTGGCCAGACTTCTATGGGTTATGCCGGGGCTTCATTTCTGGTGTAGATAGTGTTGTAGGAGTTTATGACAGCGAAATATCGAGGGGTTCAGAAATATTTCAAAGGCTACCTGATGTACGAAAATTTAACCTCAAAATTATGTTTTACTTCCATGTTTGGTTGAAAGACATTGTAAGGGGGAGCATCTTGATATAATTAAGGAATTAAACGATTTACGAAGGTTTTGTGAAACTGCTAATTGCTATAACTACTTCACGGTAACCAGTACGTGCACGATTAATACACTGGTTAAGCAGTTCAAAATGCCATTAAAGTCTAATAAATATGAGCATATTAAGCGATGGGCGTATCCATATATAATGAAGTGTGTATCGTTCATAACGGCACAAATCTTTGCATTTTTCATTTTCTTAATAAAACGGATTCGTCAGTCAGTAAAGATTTTTCTTTCAAGTTTTCTAAAGTATAATGGTGAGTTATAATTATTCTTCGGAAACTACGTATGCTTATCGAAAGCAGTTTGAAGTTTGTAAAACACTAGAATAAATTAATTCCATTTAAATGAGAATTTCCTTTGCTGACAGTAGGTATAAGGGCTTAATTTATTTTATAAATGTATTTTCGATAAGATTCATGTTCTAACTATCGTACATAATGCTTAATATTTTTAATGTTTTAGCAATTTTTGAAATTTTTCATCCAAAATGAGAGGGTAATAAATGTTGTTCTAATCTGAGCTTTAAAGTATTTTTCTTTTTTCTTTAGCTTACAGCATGTTGAAACGACCATGCACCGTTCTCTGTCATCTTACTATAAGAACTTCTAAGATAGCAGTTCTCAGTTCTTTTGAACCTACGTGTAGGACAGCTATACATGCTTTACCTCAACTAAGAAATGTGTTTCTGTTTTTCATCCGACATCTTGGATCTAGTCAAGGAGTGGAGCAGAAAGATGTTCATAAGAAGAAGAGTGATATAAAGTTTCCAGAAAGAACCGTAACTGTGTACACATGTGAGAATATTTATGAGAGATGGAGAAGACAGAAAAAGTTTTATCGCATTCCAGAAAGCGGCGTTTTTGCTGATATAGCTTATATTGATACTGTCGGTTGCAACAAAAACACGAACGATGAGAAAACGCCAACTGTACTTTGTATTCATGGAATTCCTGGAAATTACGGTGTATTTAGTCATCTTATTAATGATCTTAGCAAGGAAGGAGTGAGAGTTATTGTACCCACATTTCCAGGTATGTTAACTTTTATTTTGCATTATATTTCTTCCCAAAGAAAAGCAGCTGTATTAATTTCAAACTGTAAACATTCTTATAAATGTCTGAGCACATTTCTTTGTCCTCATGATAAAGCTTATTAAGACAGTTAAAATCAGCGATTAGCTGTTTCATCTATGAAATATTTCGGAACAAAATACTGTACACGCCCATTGCACTCTTGTTCAAATCATATTAATACTTTGATTTTTTTGAAGTGCTTTGTATATAAAAACACTGCAGGGAAAGTGAAATAAATCTGAGTTGCAAAATTAAATTGTTTAGAAAAATGCAATTGGTCCATTTCTATAGCGTGATTTATATAAAACAGGTTTTTTTAGTATGCATTAAGGTTCTTCACCGTACTCTTAATTGATGTCTGTGATTTTCGTAGACAGTATTTCCGTATAATGACGCCCACGTGTTTTCCGTTTATTAGCAGGTTAGCTAATAAACATTTGACTAACTCTTGCAGTCATGTGTATTCATAACTGTCTTTAATTAATCTCAACTAACTATTTAATCTTTATCTGTCTGCATTTTGTCATTTATTTTTTCCAGTTTCGTTAGTAGAGATTTGTGGGATTTTCCAAGCAATGAAACAAAAAATATTTGCTTTTTTCTAGATTGTAAGTTACTGTTGAAGGTTGCTTATGTAATAATTCCCGTGCAATAAAATCATTTATAAAAAAGTGCTGTCAAAATATAGATAGAACACTAGGAATAAAAGAAGGGATTTGGAGTTGTTATTACAGAGATTAGACTTTCGCATTAGATTAGGAAATTATCTTAGCGAATAGCTTCAGATACAGTTAGTATGTTTATATTTATTTTGACTATAATAAAGATACATACCATATAATATTTTGCTTATGATACCAAACAAGTATTCTTTCATGGATAGGACTCATGACATGGCAGCCCACTGTCTAATCCTAAAGAATTCTTACATGACTAAAAATGAGCCCCCACCCCCAGAAGCACTTCAAACTGTTTATTGTATTTCTTACGCTTAAAGAGTGTCATATTAATGATTGCTATACGCTTTACTAGCTTTTTCATGCCTAGGTTGCTCTATGTGGTTCCAACTATGTGGTTTACTGACAAGTTTTCGTCAATGGTGTCGTATAAAGGTTGGTTTGGTTTTATTGATAAATGCAAAGTACACCAGGACTATCTGCCTGAGGGGAGGAATGTCTTCGAGGAGGACTTTATAAGGGAAAGTGGCTCGTTGGGTTATAAGTTGCACGTGGGGAAAACCACGAAAACGCCCATGCGGCCAGCCTGTTCGCCTGGAATCGAACCTATGTCGGAACTACAAATGTTTAGAGAGTTTACCGCTTGGCCGCTGGTGGGAGCCATGTAAAAGATAATTATGACTTGATATATAAGTATCTTACCTATTTGAATGCGAATAAAATTATCAATAATTTGTTGCTTCTAAATTTAATGTATGGCGGATTACTACAGATATTTATTCAATGTAACTGGAAATAACAGTGTAAGCAGAACGCATTTTTCGTATATGGATAACCAAGGATGTATCTGTAGATTACTGATGTACGCTTGTAAGGCTATTGCAAGTGATTACGTAAGCAGAACACGTATTTTGTATATGAACTGTCAAAGTATATATATATGTAAAACTTGCAGCTAATTTACGTAAAGTTATTTAAAGTTTTTCCAAGTAATTATGGTTATAGAGCATGTTTGTCTTATATGAAGTACATAAATTATATGTCTTCAAATATTACAAAAATTTTGATTGAAATATTACTGTAAGTAATTACACATGTGGGGCATATATGTAGCATGTGAAATGTCTACAGATGTTTTGTCTGTTTAATGTAATGCTACTGATTGTAATCAAATATGCCGTATTAAATTTTTTTAGTGAAGGAAAGGTATGTAATTTTAGTTGTTTTTAGAAGAAATAATTATGTTAGGTACTCTAAAAATATACAGCATTTTCTTTCGAAATATTCTCAATGTTAGGTTAAACTTAAATTGATCTCTACAGCTGCATTATTTTCCTTATTGCATTTTAAAATAAAAGATATCTGAAAATTATATGTGCATCTTGGAATATCTGAAAAAAAAAACTGGTGTACCATGCCTAATGTTTTTATGACAATAAATAAATAATGTGCTACAATTCCGCTTTCTCTCCAAAAGCGTAACCTAAATTGAAGGTGCAGTTAGATTTGATTACTGTGAAAGGTATATTAATGAAATATGTTTCAGTGCGCAGTTCAAAATAAATATTCCCCAAATTTTAAAAAAGATATTATAACACAAGGTATACAAAATTAATTATTTTCATGCTTAATTGTATTACTGGTGGCAACTGGTGCCGCCGCACTAGTCCCGGGCTCAACGGAATAGCAAATCAGTTATTCTGAATTTAAACAGCACTAAATGTAATCTTTTGACCTATGAGTTTCATTCACAAAATCTATTTTTTTGCAGATGGAAAAAAAAACTGAAAAAAAATTTATGTTAAATTTTTCATCGTCAACACA
This sequence comes from Stegodyphus mimosarum, assembly GCA_000611955.2. Lineage (NCBI taxonomy): Eukaryota > Metazoa > Arthropoda > Arachnida > Araneae > Eresidae > Stegodyphus > Stegodyphus mimosarum. Next base: position 486,265 of record KK114854.1, on the reverse strand, counting down.
CTCAGTACTTCGCAGAAGAGTTAGCTGAAGTCTGTAATCATCACCAAATGTAAAGTCAACGTAAAAGATTACCATGTTCTTTGGTATTCAATTTATAATATAAAATTAAAAAAATTTTTTTAGATATCGCTAGATGAATCATTTCTCAAGCTGCAGTTTGTTGTTAGTCATGCGGTAATTAAACCAAAAATAGCAAATAATGATTCGCCAGATTAACGTCAGGGCGGAAGTGAAGTTAAGAATCGAAAATCTACACATGTATTATTATAAAAAATATCACATGCGCAAGTGTAAAGCATTAAAAAAATTCTTAAAAAAAAAGAAGTTACCTTTATTTATCAAATATCATGTTCTTCGCACTTAAACCATTAAATTCAATTTAATACAATATCGCAAAATAATTTTAAAATGAGCACATCTTTAGAATTTCCGATACACAGTCTCGCGCGCTGCAGAAAAAAATGTTTTTTCCTTTTTGTACAGTTTTGCCATCACTCTCTTTGAAATCGTTGAGTTTGCTAATAAAAAATTCATTGAAGTGTTACAGAATATGAAATGGATAATAAAACAAATTTAAAATTCCAAATTAGGACTTCCAGATGCCCATATTCGGTGAAAGATTACATTATTCAAAATTTGATGGCTCTAGGTACCGTTGTTTTATCACCATACGAGAAACATACACACATTTATGCAGATTCTTCATTATTTAATTTCTTTAAACATAACACAGGGCGATAATATTTGTTGGCAAAAATTTGAAAAGTGAACCGACATTTATAGTGAATCAACGCAAAATGCCAAAACAAAATTAATAGCCCTTCTGGGCTAACGCCCTTTGAGCTTAAAAAAATGAAAGGCTTTAAGGTTTCAGATTTTAAATTACGTCCAAAGGGGCGTTTTTTTAACATTTTGTGTGTTACCTTTATTTATTAAATATCATGTTCTTCACACTTAAACCATAAAATTCAGTTCAAGAGCAATATCGCAAAATAATTTCAAAATGAGCATATCTTTAGAATTTCTGATACACAGTCTCGCGCGCTGGAGAGGGATTTTTTTTTTTTGGTACAACGTTGCCGTTGCTGGCTTTGAAATCCTTGAGTTTGTTAATCAAAAATTCATTAAAGGTTTACAAAATATGAAATCGATAATGAAACGAATTTCAAATTTGGTCTTCCAGATGCCCATATTCGGGTGGAAACGTTCAATATTTAAAATATGATGGCTGTAGGTAGCCCTGTTTTATCACAATGCGAGAAACATACATACATATATGCAGATTCTTCATTATTTAATTTCTTTAAATATAAAACAGGGCGATAATATTTGGTGGCAACAATTTGAAATGTGAAACAATGCTTTTAGTGAATCAACGCAAAATGCCAATCGAAATTACTAGTCCTTCTGGGCAAATGGCCCCTTTGGAATGAAAACAAAATAGGGGGGGGGTTGCTGATGATCCAAAGGTGCGGATTTTAGATCATTCCGAATACTGAACGTCCAGATTTTGGACTTTGCACTATATATTCATTTTGAGATTTGGCGATAAAATTAAACGAAAGTTTAATGAAATTAAATAATGCAAAAATAATATTAAATGGAGATTAAACGAAGGTGAATCAATTATTTTATTGTCTTATTAAATATTCCTACCATTAGCTCACACTCACCCTATAATCTTGTTGAAATTTTCAATCGTTAATGAAATACTTTTTATTCATCCACTTAAGTTCAAATACATTTTTTTAAACTTGTAATTGATGACACTTGATGTTAATGCAGTTTTTTCACATATTAAAGATAACTGAAATTTAAAATTTCACATATTATTTCTCATATTTAAGACTTACAAATAATGACCGTTTATTAGGAATTCTCACGTGCTGTAAAAATTAATATTATAACAACTTATAAATAATAGTACATGACTGCGATAAATGGGATTGTAATATTTAACAAAAATAAGTGACAACAGTAAGATAAAGTTCTAAAGATTTTTAAAGTGTATGGAATTAAAGAATTGTAGTTTTATAGAGTTGGAGGAAAAGAATGTAGTGTCCTATTATGTAGCGAAAATTTTCATAAGTAGGAATTGACTTTAAAATTTTTTTTCCTATATTACTTGTTTTATAACCTAACGTCAAACTTTGCGCAACAATGAGCGGTAAATTTAACAAAGTCAACTCATGAAATTGATGAGAAACTTCAAAAAACACAGTTAAACCTTAATAATAATGCCTAAATGGAGACAAATTTAATGCTAAAGAATGCATTCCAGCTGATGCATTAAGCTCACCGCACGCAGTTAAAGGAAAAATTTGGCCGCTGTTTCATATTGCGAGGGGAAACGAAGGAATAGGTTTCTTCCTTTGATCTTGAAAGATAAACTGAGTCACCACAAGTTTTTTTTTTCTCTTTGCTCTTTCCAATATAAGATAATTATTAGAAAAATTCTCCATGTATAGTATAAATAAGACCCATTCTTCTTAGAAAGTTCTCCACGAAGGTATACCTTCCTATAAGTAGATAGCCTTACTGTGCTTCCCGTAATCCGTCCTAAAACTGGTGCATATGGAACTATCAAGCTTTTATCTGAAATACTGAGGAGCTCGTCCTTGCCATGGATGACCCTCGACAAACGACACAAATTAACTATCAGCTATTTTGTATTGTATGTTAGGCTTTTCAAAGCAGGAGACACGGAAAATCAGCTATGCCTGCGCCGGGATTCGAACCAGCGGATTTTCCAACTGCTAGCTGGCTGTGCTACCAATTACTCCATAAAGGCAGGCTGTGAGGAAGAAGAAATTGCTTATAATGTAATCGTACATTTTTCTAGCTTTTTAACTGGAACTGTATGCTGGTTGATTAAATGATTAAGGCAAAGCATACGAGGGCTATCAGCCTAAGGGAAGAGGTACCTTCGTGGAAGATTTTGTAGGAGACGAATTGTTTCGTGGTCTTGTCACCCTTAGTGAAACACATCAAAAGCTCGTGTAGACAAGCAGTTCATCACGATTTAAACCCAGACGGCGAATTTCGTTTCTGTTAATATGAGAATATAATCCATTGATTTCCATTCCAGTTGCTATACTTTATACACCCACAGAAGGATAAGTCTTGTTATGAGTAATGAAATCGAATGCAGTTTTTAAGTTGTCTGCTCGACATTATTTGTTAATAATGTCAATCTATGTGTTATTGAAATAGGTTGCTGGCGTCTACGATGCATCTCTCTACGTGGTATCTGGTTTGTTGTTAGTAAGAGAAACCGATTCAAGTCTAATCAGATTTGATTTCCTAGACGTCATAATCGTACCTAATCCAAATCTTGATTAATAACTTTCTTTCTCGATCCTTGTTCCGGAGCTTTTACGACAGCTATTGGCCCATTCGTGTGGTTGTGGAGCATGTCCGTAATTCGAGGATACTGCAATCTTAAGTAAACGTGTTTTATTTGCTATCTTTTGTGATGTAGCTACAAATAACGCCGATGGGCAATCAGTTAAAATTATATACTATCCTTTTTTTATATTGCAAATGCTAACATTAACTGACTGTTACCTAAAATTTCGATTTGTCAAATTTATTACACGCATTTTGCACCAGTAAAATTCAATTTCGGATTTAAAAATTAGTTTTTAATTTACGTATTTCTTCAGAAAAACCTTTCATTTGCCTTTTCTTCAGTTTTTATAGGCCAAATACAGAGCGAAATTGACTACCGCATGGGACACTGGTAACTAAAATTAAAATTACTGTTATTTAATGTGCGGTAAATTATATGGGCGCTGAAGCAATAAAAATTCCATCATTTATTTATCATAAGTGAGTTTCAATTTTGAGCAGGGTTTAAACGTTTGTTCGTATTCTTGATGCACATAAAATAACCTGGACCTAGGCATAATATCACTGAATATCAGATAGCTGTTTGCAAATGTTATTAAAATGTATGGATGTATTAATGTAATTGAAAATGTACTGTTGATCAAAGTATTAACTGCCTGATATGAAATGCTAGCGGAGCATTAAATTCCAAGGTTTATATTTACGTTGCAGTCTAGAAAACAACTGTAAGTTCGCCGGTTTCAGCCCGTAACATTCACTCCAAGTTCTGTAGAAATTCATATTCTGTTTCTTCATGAAACTGCTTATTTTTCTTAGATTTTATCCGAATTGCCTAGCTAATGTAGAAAATTTTAATAATTTCTTTATGCATTCCGAAATCTATTGTGCTAGTTCCGCGTAAAATACAGATGCAAACAGAACTAAGACGTAAATTGTTCGAGTGGAGTAACAAACTGTTATTCAGGAAAGATGTAAAAGGAACGTCAAGAAAAAAAATCTGAAAGGATTCAGATTTTAGATTACGTCCAAAGGGATCTTGCTTAATAATATGAAAACTTGCCGAACGAAACAAACATTAAACTAAACCTAATACGTACACAAAAACAAACCCAATATAATTCCAATAGTGAACCCAATACAATTCCATTAATCCATCCAGTACAGACCCGATAACCAACGTAATACAATTCCAAAAATTCCAATAGCCAACCCAATGCAACTTCATTTACCAACAAAGAAACATTAGCACTAAATTGAAAAGTGAATCGGACATTTTTGTGAAACGACGCAAAACGCCCAAACGAAAGTAATAGTCCTTCGGGACTAAATCCCTTTTGACAAAAAAGATGCTAAGTTATAAAACGATTTTGATTATTTGCTTTAAGGGGCGAAATACAATTTTACACAAATTAAATCTTCTCCTTCCTACTGAAATAATGGCACATGCAATATTTGAATTACGTATGACATGAAATCCCTTTTGTCACACTTCATGAGATCGTTTCAGATGCCAAATAGGTTTTCAAGATAAAATATATTGTTGTAATTAAAAGATGAAACTCCGTTTTTTCCCAAACATTTTTGTTATCGCGACGCTACACTTGCATTTTATAAACTGAAATAATGGCACATGCAATATTTGAATTACGTATGACATGAAATCCCTTTTGTGGCACTTCATGAGGTCGTTTCAGATGGCAAATAGGTTTTCAAGATAAAATATAGATAAAAGATTGTTGTAATTAAGAGATGAAACTCCTTTTTTTCCCAAACATTTTTCTTATCGCGACGCTAAGAATAGCATTTTATAAACAAGTCATATTGTTATAATAAAAAATCTGTAGATTTCACTTTTAGCGTAGTTGGAACGTTTTCGAAAATGTTGTTCAAAGTATACAAGTCAATAGTATGAAGAATTTCAATTTTAAATGATACAGTATTTGTTTCCGTATTTCTTTTCTGGACATAAACTGTATAAATCGAAAGATATCAAACAAATGTTTAAAAACTACATATTATTTTAAATAACCTGCTTCGTTGCATCTATAAACAACGCATTGCCACAATTCTGAAGTTAAGTGAAATATACCGTGAAGACTGGCAACAGCGTCCAGTTTTAATCGGATGTGATTTTCTTCGCAAATGGGAACACTTCTTTCGAATTTGAAAAAGAATTTTTGTTTGCCAAATAACTGTTATTTTTAAAATTTTGTTCTATTATTGTATAAGTTATAACAGCAACTGGCTGCAGGAGGTATTTTTCGTTTTTCCCGTATGTAATAACAAACATATCCTTCCTAAGGCAGATATCATTTCGCACGCTTTGCTATATTCACTTAACCAGCCATTAGCCGAAATGTGATAACTGTCTGTGTTCTTTTACCATTACCTGTTTGGAAATCAATCATGAAAATTCAATGAACAGCAAACATGAAATTTTTTTCTAGTAGCTTAATGTTATGTATTCGGTGTTTTATTTAATACCATTTTACATGGGAAAAAGTAAAAAAAAAATGAAATAAAACTTTTGATTGAATCTCTAGATTTTGTGCTATTTCTTAAATATTTGTCTTACATAACACTGTTAATGTATGCAATATGTTGATGCAAGCAAGAAAACGTTTGAAAAGCGTGCTGACGGCAGCTTTCTTCTATGTCTGAAATAAGCTTTTCTAACGTCAAAATGGAATTCTAGATTAATATCTTCGAAGATGGTAATTAGTCTTACTAATTATCAAATGCATTAAAAGTATCAGAAAGGTACCATTGAAAATGTATTTTCAAAATGAAAATCATATTTTTCAAAATTAAGGAAACACCTTATTGCATTCTTTAATCTGGAACAAATGTTAGTTTCTCGTCACGTTTCGTTTATTTCCTTATAACCTGTTCATTAAACGTTCCTGTCTGGCAGTTCGGGAAATTGGTCTGTTTAAACTTCCTCTTTAGTAAGCATGTCGTTGTAGAAAATCGCGAGGTTCAAAATGCTTGATTTTAAGTTGCTTATCGTTAAGGATTTAGTTATAGCATGAATTATGTAAAGATTTTGTATTTGAGAGAAAAAGCTGTATTTATTGTGGCACCTAAAGGGTCAGAGGTTTTCCCATTCATGACCTGTACTAAATATCGTCGTTCTGTTTTAACGATTACGAATGAAAAAATACAACTAAGCATTAATATAACAAACGGAGCAAAAAATCTGTGTATTGCTGTTTTAATTTAGAAGATCAATGAGAGACGTTATGGCGCGTGAAATTTGCAGTGGCTTCGCTTATTTTCGTGGATGTGATATTATGTGAAGGAAATAATTGAAAAGTTTCTCATGATGTAACAAAAATGGTTATATTATAAGCTGTTTTGTACAAATTAATAATTTATTATTAATGATAATATATTATTACTGTGTTAATATATTATTAACTTTGTCTCTGTTGTAGTGTATTTTACTGATACAAAGAGGGCTATATGCAAGTTTGAGCTTAAATATTTGATTGAAGTTTGTTTTATTGAAGATGCTATGAAGTCTGATATTCTTAGCGAGCATAAATTAACTAGGCGTTAACAGACTATGTAACGAATTATGTTTAAGTACGACAAAATCCGGAGAAAGTGTGTGAAGAGCCCTTTATTAACTTCTTACTTCCATAAAGTCGTCAGTATGGTAGATGTAGAAAGAAGTGATTCTGAGTGTTTCTTTTCGATTTTCTCATTTGATGCACAGCAGTATGTATGTTTGAGTAAGAGAGGATTTTAACTGCCAAAATAAACTCTTGCTGTTTCGGTATTTGTAACCTGGCATAATTGGAAGGAATTTGGTAGGCCAGTAAGTTTCCCATTTCTATAATATGCTTGGAAACGATCCGCCTTTATTTACCATATACTGTAATGCTAGTTGAGTTGCCGCTGTAGAACATTGCAAGTTTATGTGGAGAACCTTCATTCTATGTGGTCTTGTACAATCTCTTCTTGTCTTTGGAGGTTATGCTCTTTTGAATGAGGGCTTCTTTGTATACTGGACATTGTCGCTCCTAAGCCCTATGTTTCGAGTAGTACGCTGGTCTTTGTTACCGTGTTCACAGTTGATGCAATGCTTTGTTTGTTGAGTGCAGGGTAATTGCGAGGTCTTCCACAGACAGAGCAAGCTATTGAATTTTTGCATTTATTACTAGTATGCCCAAGACGTTGACAATTAGAGAGATTGGAGATTCTGTGAAAAGGTTTGACTCGACAAGAACAGACTCGTAGGAGAATTCTTGAAGGGAGAGTGTGTGGTACTCTGTTAATTGATGTAATATCAACTAGCCACGCGTTTGATGTTTCAGAATGCCTTTGAGAAACACTTGGAGTTATAGTACTTTGGACTGTTTCAGGAATGTCTTGGAATGCCTTCATTATTTCTGTGGCTGTGATGCTGGGGTCGTTATAAATGATAACTGTTTCTCGCTTTGCCAGTAGAACTGTTATTTGTATTAAAGATTAAAGCGTTTTTTTGTTATCAGTAGCTTTTCAAAGGGTTTCTATTTCCGATTTTTTGACAGCTAATGAGAAGTTCCTTTACGCGTTTTGGGATGAATGCAGTTACTTTGATGCCTAAGGCTATTAAGTTTGACTTTATTTGTAAGTTGACTCTGGATTTGTTGTATGATACGTTCTGAATCTACTGGTTTGACCAGAAAAATGTGATTTTATGCGATGGAGATGTGCCAAGTAGTAGAAAAGATTTGTTGAATTCAGTAGGCTTTTGTTCTCTTTGAACTCTTGTTAAGGGTCTGTTAGCTCTTTGTTTTTGTGGTTCCAGATCTGGGGCTGAGTTTTAACTTGCCTTGAGAATCCTTGGTTGGATTGTGGGGTGGTTCAAGTACAAATATTACATTTGGAGGAGTTCAGTTTGTCCTTATTGATTTGTCAGTTACAATTCCTGTTCCGCAGGTGTCTTTTGTGCAAGTTGTACAAAGTCTATGATTATATCTGGTATTTTGTGCATTATGTCTGCTTTTGGCCTCTGTCATGAAGGAGATGAATAGCAGACACCATTCGGGTGTCCGCCGAAAACATCGCTGCAAAGACGTCGCGGAGAAAACAACGCAAGGCGAAAACGTCACGGTACAAAACATCGTGTGAGAAAAGAAAGCAAAGAGAAAACATCGCAGTTCTAAAACATCGTGGTACAAAATATCGTGATCGAAAACAAAGCGGTTCAAAAACTTCGCAGTTTAAAAACATCGCCGTCGAAAATATCGCGGTAAAAATTAAAGTACCTACAAATATTCGCGTGCCGATAACATCGCTTACATGCGTTTTCAGGTTTTGAAAGTTGTAAATGCTTCTTCACACAATGATTTGGGAGCGCAAGAAGGAAAGAGGGATTCTTTTAATTCCATATTTCATATATTTTAATACTTGCTGAAAAAATAAGAAGGGAACTTGAGCATTTAAAAATTGAAAATGAGTAGAAAATTAATGCAACTTATAGAACTTAATTTTAAATTTACATAGTTAATTAATAAGGGTCATTAATAAATTAACCTCCTTTTTTAATAAAGCTTAATGATAATTTTTTTATGAAGAATGCAGTCTAAAAATGCATAGAAAAAGGAAGATAAATAACTGCATACGGTTACCTCTATAAAAATTGCTTGGTTAATTATCAAAATATTTTCCTTCACATTTTTTAATCTGATATTGTTTTAATGAAAACTTTATTTTAATATGTTTCCTTTTATTCTTGAAATGTCGTTAACATTTTCATGTATAGCGTGCAATCAATTTTTTGGATGTCGATTTGTTAGTTATGACGAAAGTCAGTTACATAATATGTCAGTATGGGATTTGAAAAACGCATGTGTGCGATGTTATCGTCATGCGATGAATTGTAGGTACCTTTTTTTTACCATGATATTTTCGATGATGATTTTAAACTGCGAAGTTTTTCAATCGCTTTATTTTCGACCGCGATATTTTGTACCACGATGTTTTAGAACTGCGATGCTTTCGTTTTGCTTTCTTTTCTCCCAAGATGTTTTGTACCGCGACGTTTTCGCCTTGCGTTGTTTTCTCCTCGAAGTTTTCGTCCGCGATGTTTTGCCACGAAGTTTTCGCTGTAACTACCGTTCATTGTAAAGTTCTACGCTTGAGGAGGTTGCAGAAGGCGGGGCAAGTAGTAAGGGAGGGTTCTGGTTTGGTACTAGATGTAGTTTACAATTCTGCAGTTTCCATCCGTGCTAAACAATTGCTGCTAAGTAAATTAATGTGGTGGTGTAAGGAGAAGAACTTAGATAGACTTAAACTTATAATGATGGCAATGAAAATATCTAATATTGTAATGTTTTGATTTGCTAATAGATTTTGATTGTGAATGTCAGACTATGTAACAAAATGAATACATGTACTCTCTGATAATAGTTAAAGACAAATAAACAAAATGAATAAATGTTTCAACGTTAATGTGAATATAATAGTAAAGTGATAAAAATTAACGTAATTAGAATTAATGATAAATGCAATATTTTTTAGTTTATGTAATGTTAAATAATATTAAAAAAATTTTGTTTTGGATTTGAAGGTCTCTGTTAAAATATTATAATGCAATGCAATTTAAAATGCAATAATGCAATTTAAAATTTTAAAATAAGCGCAATTCTGAGGATATGGTTTTACTACATAAATAAAGTTAAGTTATTTTCATGAAATATTTATCGAAATTGAGAGAAAAAGTTACGCAAATTGCAAAAAGTAATGAACCATTGAACGAATAAATTGCTTTTATGTAATTATGTAAATAAATGTTTTATCTCATTTTACCCTGATTTACATTGTTCATTTTATCAAAAAACTTCAATCATCAAAATTCAGTATCTTTAATCATTTTCATTCTGTTACCACAATTTTTATGCCAAGGTGTAGAACTCGATGATATCTTTATGTTGAATATCTTTTCGATTCTAAAATTCCTACAGAATATAAGCGCAAATTCAAAAGCCTAAATAAAACCGTCATTCAGTGTTAATAGCATTAATCAGATGGTAAAGAGACTCATTGCACTTCCGCATGTCAAAATAATCATTCTTCAACAGAAGAGAAATTACATAGTCAGTAAACAAAAACAAAGTTAGGCTCTTCCCAACACTGATGTCTTTTAGTTGCAGAAGTGTAAAAATTGAAGATGCAAAGAGAGTAGAGAAGAAATTGCTCAGGAGTCTATGAAGTCCTATGAAGCGAAACCCTGCAGTGCAGCAAATTTGAAAAATTATTCTAAACCCAGAAATTAGTTTACAATAGCATTTATTTCACGATTTCTAAGCATTAATCTTGCTAGCATAACCTTTCACTAAATGTAAATATTTTTGTACAATTTCAAGCTGGCAATGATATTTGTTGCTTTAGTTATTGCGAAATATGCATTCAAAAATTGGTAATTATACTAAATCTAAATTAGCCATGTGTTTTCATCATAACAGAGCAGGTACTGTTTAAACTTCGGATCGAACTATCAGCTTAATGCTACCAAAATAATTAAAAATTTGAAATTTTGTAAAAATGAATGAAAGCTAAATATTCGATAAAGAGCTACTCTCTGCATGAATTCTCTGCTTTCCTGTTTTAGATTTATCATTCATTATCATTCATTCACAATTTTTATCACGTGTTTTATCATTGAGAAGGCGAATATGGTAACGAAATGTTTTATTCTCTTATATATATATAACAGACAAAAAAGTAAGAAATTTAGAACCTAATTCACAAAGACATAAAAGAAATGAAATCAAAACCAGTAAAATTCCAAAATTTCCCAATAAAAAAAATCAATTGCTTCCAAACCAGGTGAATTTCTGAAAACAATAGAAATATATAAAAATATTAAAAATAGGAAGAGGAATACAATCAAAATCTGATTCAACGTTATCAAGAGGAAGCAAATCAGATTCAGTTGAATCCTCCCCCTCCCAGGAAAACCATCGCATTTCTGTTCATCCAGAATTAGCTGATGAACCATCTTAAATTATTTGATTGTAATAGTTCATCCGAAAATTCTGAACGCCTTCCCAACGCAATAGCTCTGTATTCATATTAAACAAAAATTTACAAAAACAATTATAAAATAAATTCTATTAAAAAAGTAAAAAAAATGCATACGACTTATTAAAATTCAAATTAAAATGTAATAATTACAAAGTAAATAATAATTAACAAAATACCATAATTTTTCTAACTCACCACTGTGAGGACAAAGCAAGAAAAGAGAGCAATCCACAAGGCAAGAGTAGACGCTAATGGCCCTTCACAAAAAGATATCTTTGGGCGATAAATCAGGTGACCTGGGTGGCTAAGCGATCGGTCCACCTGTGCCAGTCCAGATTTTACCCTCTTAGTTACTGGTGGCTACCCGCTTCGCTAATAAATACACAGTCCAGTCACATTAATGTGACCACCACGTACTTTCCATGTCAGAGTTAAATAACCAATCACAGAAGGCAGGTGGCAGCACAGTGCAGTTGAGCGTATATAAAGGGTGTGTGAGGGCTTCGGAAAACATTTCAATCGTTGGCGTAATGCAGAAACGAAGCGATTTATCCGACTTCCAAAAGGGCATGATCATTGGCTTTCGGGCCAAGGGTGGAAGCATTTCCGAAACGGCTGAGTTTGTGAACTGTTCGCGTGCCGCCGTGGTAAAAGTGTACCGTGCATGGCAAAATGGGACTGTCCAAAATCAGCGACGTGGCAAATGTGGTGCACCACGGGCCATAGATGACAGAGGCGAACGACGGTTGCGGAGATGCGTTCGGGCAGATAGACGGGCTACCGTTGAGCAACTGACCACCAAAATGAACCAAGGGGCTACCAAAAGTGTCTCCCAAAGTACTATTCAGCGAACATTGCTGCGTCTGGGCCTCCGAAGCAGACGCCTGGTTCGTGCACCTATGCTGACTGCTGTTCATCGACGGCGAAGGCTAGAATTTGCACGCCAGTACAGCAGCTGGACGTCCACTGAGTGGCGACAGGTTGCGTTTTCGGATGAATCGCGTTTTATGCTCCATCGGACAGATGGACGTTGGCGTATAAGGCGTGAAACCTCTGAAAGGAACCACCCTGCAACCATTGCCGGAACGGTCCAAGCTGGAGGCGGGAGCATTATGGTCTGGGGAATGTTTTCCTGGCATTCTCTAGGTTCACTGATCATTGTGGAAGGCACAATGGATCAATACAAGTACGCATCTGTCCTTGCGGACCATGTTCACCCCTACATGCGCATTGTTTTTCCTCAGGATGATGGCATCTTCCAGCAGGACAATGCGAGGTGCCATACAGCTGCCAGTGTACGTGCGTGGTTCGAAGAGCACCAGGATGAGTTTACCGTCCTCCCCTGGCCAGCAAACTCACCTGACTTAAACCCAATCGAGCATCTGTGGGACCATCTCGATCGAGTTGTTCGCGGCATGGATCCTCAACCGCGTAATCTAGCGCAGCTGGCCACGGCATTAGAGTCGGCATGGCTCAACATCCCAGAGAACACCTTCAGGGACCTATGTGACTCTCTTCCTGCACGTCTCGCAGCAGTCCGCTCTGCGAAAGGTGGTTATTCTGGCTTTTGACAGATGGTCACATTAATGTGACTGGACTGTGTATAATTGCAGGAAATCTAAACATTGCACATCGTCAGGAATTAAAGCAACTTATGACAAAAGGTACGAAATTTAGACCAGTGAAGTAAATTCTGAATTTAATTGTTTCGAAAGTATTTCAGCAGATAATAATTTCATATTGAAAGCCAATTCTCTACTAAGTTTTTAAGGAATGGAAAAAGGAAATATTAGAACAATGTGAAAAGAATATTGATAAAATGGAAGGGTTTAAAGTAATTAAAAATGAAAAGATTTAATTCAGAGGTTTTTGCAATTGAAGAAACAATTCCAAAACTGATAAAGCAAGCAATAATTTTGATATTTTATAAAAGAAGTTCTGTAATTCTCTTATTGACAAGGTGCATAATTCAACAAGCTATTGTATTTACAAAAATAAAGAAAGGTCAATAATAAACAAAATTTACGTTTTTCACAAAAAATAGAAAATTTCTCTTTATACTACAAACAACAGATATGTGAATTTGTGCACAATTACAAAATTTCATAAAAGTTTGTCAAATTTAGATTTACAGCAAATAGTGCTAGAAATTATAAGAAGAATTTTGATACTATATTTGCTGATCTACTTAAATCACTATGTAATTTAGTTTTGGATAAAGCTAATACTGATAAGTAATGTTGAATTATTAACAACTTGCAAAAAACTGAAAAAATAAAAAAATCACAAAAGTTTACAACTTCAGCTCCTATGACTAAATGAATAATGAAAATCTCTACACATCTTGTACACTTGCATAAATATATAGAAATCTTGAACTTCCAAATTTTTTCCCCTGAAAATGCTTACTATTCTAGATTTACAAAAATGAAAAGATTATCTCTATTTCTCGCTTTTTAATAACTTTTTCCAAGCATTCAAACATTCGTTGTCTACAAACAAATGGTATTCCAATAGGAAGTTCTTATTCGACTCACTTATACAATATCTACTTAATTTCTAAAGAATTTAAATTTCTTAAAAACCTTTCTGAAAATGATTACAATAAATTAGTACTTGCATTCAGATATAGTTATGATATTATTATATTCTACCATAATAATCTTACTGAAATTAGCAACATCTACTCTACCTGTTTAAAACTTAACAAGACCAATAAAAATCAGTTTATAGTGGGTTATCTGGACCTTAGCATTTATAATCTTAAGGAAGTAAGACTTTTTGATAAAAGAAGATAATTAAATTTTTCCACTATTAAACTTATAAATTGGAACATCTCTAAAACAGTTATTGCAAATATTTTTAATCTTATTACCAGAATTAAAAATGTATGGACGGAAATTGAACAAAAATAGCCAGAAATTCTTCTTAATAAAATTTTACAAAAAATTAAATTCCAAATAACTTTATTTACAGTTCACTTAGAAAAGCTGGAGTGGTCTACGCCCTACAAAATTATTTTAAAGTAAGGAATTTTTTTAATCTGAAAGCGTAAATAAGAGAAGGATAAAGAAGTATGTTTTAGAGGATTTTATAGTGTAATTTGTATATGTATATACGTAGGCTATTTTTTTAACCTCCGATGGGCTATAAAGAAAAGACGGGTGAATATACAAAAAAGATTTTGTTACCAAAATAATGTACAATACAGGTTATTTCTCTACATAATCACCTTGACGACTGAGACATTTGTCATATCTGTGAACAAGCTTTGCAATCCCCTCTTCATAAAATGTTCTCTCCAATGATTGGAAGTGAGTTGTGACGGTTTCTTTGAGTTCCACGTCATTTTGGAAGTGCTGCCGCCCAAGCTACTGCTTCAGTTCAGGGAAAAGATGAAAGTCTGTCGACGCTAGGTCGGAACTATATGGTGGATGTTCGAAAATGTCCCATTGAAATTGAAGGAGCCGTTGGGTTACACGAGCGCTGTGAGTACGGGCATTGTCGTGGATCGAACAATTCCAGAAGTCAGCATGTCTCTTCGTTTGTTTTGAATTGCTCTCCCTAAGCGTCGGAAAGTTTCACAATATGAATTCGCATATTGTTCCAGGCTGCGTAAACTCCACAAGCAACACATCTTTTTGGTCCCCCAAAAACAATTGCCATAACCTTACAGTTGTTGAAGGTTCGTTTGAATTTTGTGGATCTCTTTGGAGAATTCGTGTGCATCTATTGTTGCGATTTTCGTTTAGTTTCGGGCGTGACATATTGAACCCATGTCTCATCACCTGTCACAATGGATTTCAAAAAAAATTTCTCCATCAGTTTTGTAATGGTCAAGAAACTCCAACGCTGCAGCGGCTGAGTTTTGTGGTCGTCAGTCAACATCTGTGGGACCCAGCGAGCGAAAACTTTTCTATAGTGGAACTGTTCAGTAACGATAGAGTACAGGGAAGATCTTGAAACTTCCGGAAATTTCGTCGATAATTCACTTATGATGCACCTTAGATTTTCCTTAACCGCTTGGTCAACTCATTGAACAATGTCGTCTGTAGCGACAGACTTGCGTCCTCGACCCCCTTCATGTACATCAATCAGTTCGCCCATCTTTGAACTTTCGACACCATTCGCGAACTACGTCATCACTCATAAAGCTGTCTCTATACACTCCGCTCATTCTTCGGTGAATTTCCGCTAAGCTGTTCCCTTCTATCTGCAAGAAACGAATAACAGCTCTCAATTCACACTTGGCGGGAGAATCAATATCGACAGCCATGTTTACATGACTGCAACTCAACAGGAAATGGCGTGTTGAATTCACCAGTGACAGAGCGTGTGGAGGGAGAGATGCGCAGTCGCCTACTATGCACTCCAACCACCTGCCGAATACCTAGCCATCATACTGTGCGATCGGAGGTTGAAAAAATTACCCTCGTATAATATTGTGCATTTTTGCTTGACTATACTTTTATTCACAGAGGGCCTACTCTATTCTAAGTCATCAGAATAAGACCATGACGTGAAAGTTCTTTTTTTTTCCCCTTTTCTTACTTGTTTCGTTTTTTTTCCTTTTCTTACTAAAAATAGAAAATTCAACTTTTGTGAGATTTCAAATTTTCCATCGCCAATATTTTCGCCAATGGCACCAAACAAGGAACCATTAGCGTCTACTCTTGCCTTTTGGATTGCTGTGTTTTGTTCTTTATTCTAGGTGAGTTAAAAATATAGTTCTCTGTTAATTATTATTTATTATGTAATTATTAGATTTTAAATTTGAATTTAAATATCAATATATAGTGTCTATTTTTTTTACTTTCTTTAATTGAGTTTATTTCATATGGAATTTTTTTTGTACATTTTTATTTCATATGAATGAAGAGCTATTGCCTCGGGGAGGCATTGAGAATTTCCGTATGTAATTAAATAATTTAAGATGAACTATTGTAATTAAACAATTTAAGATTATTCGTTCATTAATTTTGGATGAGCAAAAACGCAATGGTTTTCCTGGGGGGGGAGAAGGGATTCAATCGAATCTGATTTACCTCCTCTTGATAACGTTGAAGAAGATTTTAATTGTATTCCTGTTCCTAGTTTTAGCATTTTTATATATTTCTATTGTTTTAGGGAAGTCTTCTGGTTTGGAAACAATTGTTGATGTTTTTTGATTGGGAAATTCTGGGATGTTACTGGTTTTGATTTTTTTTCTTTCATGTCTTTGTGAATTAGATTCTAAATTTGTTTCTTTTTGGTCTATAATTGACTAACTTTTCACCAGCATATTGCGCGGAAATAATATTGAGATATTTTTCGTTTTTTTAAAAAAATTGGGACATAAAACATACACTCTCACAAAAATTATATGCACCCAGAAGAAATGGAACCTTAATCACGAAACTCGACAGAAATGCCGTTAACGCCGGTTGTACTGCCTGTGCTATCAAGTCGCCCAGGTGCCATTTATCAGCAAGACAACGCTCGTCCACATACTGCGTGACTTCGAACAGCGTTATCAAGCATATGACGTACTCCTGTAGTCTGCCAAGTTACCAGACCTCTCATCAATACAGCACGTTTTGGACATGCTTGGAAGGCAGCTGCAGTCGTCCCGGAATATTGGTGGCTTAACTAGCCAGTGCAAAGATTATGGCATGATCTTCCTCAGGGGGTCATAGGTGACCTACTTGATTTGATGCCGCGCCGTGTTTCGGCTTGTATATCTACCGGAGGTGGATATACTACTTTTTGATTTGTAACCTTTTTCGTGCCTTAAATTCTTAATAAAACGATTGTTCTAAATTTGTAATCATTTGTTTATCTCCTTATACACTACATACATGTTAAGTTTCGTGATTGTAGTTCATTTCTTTCTGGCATATGTTTTTCCCAAGTAGCATGTTCTTTTGGTAAATCTGAGTGTATATATATATATATATAATATGCAATAAACCTTAAGTTCTGCATTTCAACGCGAGTATTCGTATGGATGCTATCTACTCTAGGAAGGATGCCTTCTTTGAGGACGTTTTAAGGGAAACTGGATCGTATTCTCATAACACATTGGTAAAGCCATGAAAACTTGTTATCAAACCTTTCACCAAAAACAACTAAAGTTTAGCAGTTTCGTTCATTCATCCTCTGGTATAAAGGAAGATGGTTCCGGTACATTATTTCCGACAGAAATCGAAATTCCTGAAGAGACATATTAGATCCATTTTTACGTTTTTTTTAGATGAATTTCTATACATTTTCCGTTTATATCTGGATCTTAGTAAAAGAAAGCTGTGCGTCTGTCGTATGGGCGCTGTGACTGCAAGAAGTGGTAACTGAAACATATTATTTGAATTCCAAAAGCAATCGCTTTGTTTTCAGATGAAATAAAAAGATTAATAAAATATCAGAATCAGATTCAAATGCAGAAGACTTCATAATGAACCAGAAAGTATTCTGCCTGTGTTGTAATAGACACTGGATAATTTTATAATGGCTCTCAATACACTATTCGTATGGGCTAAACGTTTCTCGATATGTGTCAAGGTCCAATTCACAGACGGAGAATATTGGTCTTCCATTATCAGCATTCCAGTCAACTCTTCAAGCATATTTAAATCAGAAGTTGAGTTTTTTTTAATCAAACAGTGTGCTCTTAATTAGACGATGAAACTAACATTTTCATTTTTGTCCATCTAATCACTGTATAAAAATTACCCTAAATAAATACAGTTTACATTAAAATGCCATCTGATGTAAATTTCTTACAATAGATCAGTCTAGTAACCATAAATCCATTCTCATATATATATAAAAAACGTATTTTATATTCAGGATTATATTGATAAAAAGGACGGAGTAAAAAAAAATACTTTATAGATGCTCATATTACACAGAATTATTGTATTCATTAAAAGCTTTGTCTAGATAATCATCACTTTAATAATAAATTATCCAAAGCTAGTTGTCATTTCAGCTAGCTTACGTGTAGACTGGTAGCCGATAGCAGGTGCGATGTTTAAGTTAAGTCAAATTTCAATTCGTCACGAATGACGCCTGTGTTACTTATGAAATACGCTGTTAGGTATGATTGGTAGAAAACTTAATCCCTTTTGTAAGGCGCCATTATAAAATGTGAAAAAGTAGTTTCAGATTTAATTTTATTTTATGAAAACTAATCAGTTGTAATAAAATATTCATAAATCTGCTGTCCTAATTAATATCTTCAATTTTACTTTAGCAACATTATATTTATCTGGAAAACGCGAGAAAGAACTTTTTCGACATTCTATTGAAGAGAAAACTCAAGTTTTTAAAGACTTTCTGAAAGCCCTGGATGTATCTGAGTAAGTTTCTACTGTTTGTGCACATATTTCTTTAATGTAATATTTGCTATAGTATATTGTTGTTACTTATCCAACTATACTTGCACATATTGAGTAATTCGTAAAATTTGTGAAGCATAAATGTATTTTAATTATATGCAAAAAATTTATCTAGATATTTCATTAAAGTATTGATTCTGTGTACTTTTTGCTCTCAATTCCAAGTGAGATAAATGTGTTATTTTCACTTTGATTAATTTAACCCTTGTATCTGCACCAAGAATCGATGTAATGCTGTGATCGTGTAATGTAAATCATTTCCAGCCACATTTAACAGAAAATAAGTAATCGTTATATATATAATGAATGCATTTTAGCTACCTGCCCATGCTGATAGTTTTATCAGTATACCGTAAAATTCGTTTCTAAATCCTTTCAGCAATCATGGGCAGAATGGAATGATAAGGGAGAAATTTAAAGCAGTTATCTCTCTCTATTTTGTAAATCAGAGGGATCCGAATCCACTTCGTATCCCCGTGATATATTAAGCCCTGTAGAATAAAAAGTATATGAGAGCATGTCTGACAAATACAGTAAAAATTGTTTAGTTTCTGATCATTATTCTAAGTGGAAATCAAAATAAGCACTGTTGGCAAAGCTTGTAAACATTAAGCGTGTCGTAGTCTTTGAGCTCTCGGAAGATGAAGCACACGCAGTCTGAATGGAGAGATATCGTGTATAGCCATCCAGAAAGTTATATCTGATTGAAACTGCGAAATAACTTTATAAATTTGTGGTGATGGCGTTTCATAGCGTGATATGTATGTCTGATGGTACCCAGCATAAACTAAATGTATATATGCTTTGTAAACTTATAACGTTTGTGAAATGCTTCCAGCTAGTTCTTTAATATGCTACAATTATTTGTGCATCGAAATGTGAAAATGCATTATTCGATATTAGCAATTTATGTATATAACTAGATAAATAAGTTTCGTTCAATTGATTTCCTTTTATTTTCAGATTAGATGGAATTGTAGCTCACAGCAGTGCAATTTACCCAGCTCTGCGACTTGCTCTTGATTCTGACTTGAAAGTGAATTCACAAGTATTTTTCAATACTGGTGGCCATAGAGAAACAGCGTAAAAACAAAATATCATATTATTATTTTTTTAACATTTAGTTTTATATGACTTAGAATGTGATATTACGAACAACGTTTGATCTTACTAAAAAGAAAATTCTCAATATGGTTTTGTAACCGTTAAACTTTATGTATGGTTTTAATTTGAAACTATGTTTGTAGAGACATTAGGTATTTTTGGAAGCATCAGACATAAAAAATGAACAACGCCTTCGCCGAGAATCGAACCACGGACCTCTCGGTTTCGCGTCGAGCATGCAGACCACTACATCACGAAGGCATGCAAAGGAGGCGGGAGAAATACCTTAAATGTTTACATACTGACCGATCCTCAGTCGTCGACCAGCTGCGCCTTATGTTAACGAGCTTCGTCGTCCATTAACAGGAACCGAGGACCAGCTGCGCCGCTGAAAAGTGAAACATAGGACTGTAAATCAGGGATCTCATGTCTATACCTCATACCAGCCAGGAAGCCTTTGCCAAACACATGCAGAGGTGAGCGGTCGTCCAGCATAATGCCTGCCCAAATCATTACATCTCCATCACTATAATGATCCTTTTCCGTGATGAGGGAAAGATGGTATCATGGTCCAACCTCTCTCCAGGTACAGGTACTCCGAGAATCAGTATCCAAGTTGAAACTCGACTCATCTGTTAAAAGCACAGTTCTCCACTGAAGTCTAGTTCAAGGCGCATGTTATCTGCAACATGCTAAAAGAGCTCTCTTCTGTGCTGCTGGGTGCGGAGCGCAAACAGCGGCTCTTCTGGTATACAGCCCTATTTCATATCTTCTGCGCTGCTGAGAGCGGAACGCAAACAGCGGTTCTTCTGGCATACAGCCCTATTTCATGGGGCGTTTGGACAACTGTAGTATTCTCATATAGACCGTTAAACTCGGGTTTCAGTGTCAGCATACAGCTCACGTGAGAGCTGTCAAGCTGTAGCAGACCCGAGTCACCGCGCTTAAAGGGACAAACAACGATCCTTATTCGTGTTTGTGTATCTTGGTTAACCTTGTCCACGTTTTTTCGAACTAGATCCAGTGTCCAGAAACTGTTTCCACAAATTGTAGCCGTCAATGGGCGTTACATTAAGCTATGTAGCCACTTCCGGCTGTAATCGGCTTGCCCCCATTTTACCGACCATTTTCCATCTCATTCCGTGATCCATTCGTCCGTGGCTACTCATTTTGCCTGATATCTTATAAAATTTAACCAACTTTTACGAGAAACACGCCGAATGTCATGAAAGAGTACGAGCCCACAAATCGTTGAAAACTCCTCCTACGCTTATATCCCTTCCACAATCATAGCTCTGCACGTGTACGCTTAGGTATTCAACTCTGAATATTTGCACAATTCTTTGGCGGCATAGTTAGTACCTGTGGTTCAGTACTTACAACAAAAATAGGCATTATTTGCAAATTCTTTTAATTTTGCATACGAGCGTGTGTTTCTAATGGGAAATGGAGCATTTGATATATGAATTAAAGGTGGAATCTTTTGCGGAACTTAGAAGTGCAGTTAGTTTTTTGATATTGTTAAAGATAATAACGGTATATGAAGTTCACTCATGTGAAGTGTTAAGCTGTTATATTTTTCTTCCATGTAATCAAGTATACAATTGATTTTTTGTTCCATTTAATGAACCATAGCATTGATTAATCAAGATTGCATTCAGATTGTCCTTGTGAATAGTTAAAGAAGCTTTGTACAATGATTTTGCCCTTATCATCAGTTTTGGTGGAAGCATAGTGGATTTAAATCACATTATATTTGTGGTATTTTTCTGTTACCTTCTCAATTTCGAAAGAAAAGAGGTTAGCCACTGAACATAATACTTTGTAGGGGCATGTGATTCGCTGAATTTCCTGCGGCGTCTATATTGCAAAGTGGAGGTATCAACTGTGCCATCTTCAGCTAACTTTTACGTAAACTGAATGCTATACAGAAGCCATTTATTTGTACATATGCCTGTGTGATCGAACTTCGGCTGATACCCGTTTCGAAAGATATCCTACGCATATTGCTTTGAAGATTCTTCACGAAGTTAGCTACAACAATTATAGCTCTTCACTTTCACTGATGCTTCACTTTCTTTGAGCTGCTGTTCTGACACCTGACGGCCCAAGAGGCATCTTAATTACGTCTTTGACTTATCGTCTTTGTCAGAAATTATAATTTCATAATTGAAAGATTAAATTAACAAAAAAATTTGCAAAATTTTCATTGTTAGTACAGAAATTGAAATACATGTAATATGCAAAATAAAGGCCTGCTTCTGAAGGCACAAAATGTACAGTTAGGCAAAAAATTACAAAATAAATTGTGGAAGATCCGAAAAGACATCTGAACAAAATTTTAGAAGCAATTAGACTTTAATTCAGTTATCCCTTGGATGGAAACTCAATTTCACAAATCCGAACAGTTCTCACGAACAAAATCCAGTTTGTTAACGAAATATAATGGCCCAAGATCTCCTCTTTCTACAACAACATGAGTTAGAATTAAGAACCTCCAATATAATTCGATGCTGTGCAACTACTACAGTTTCCATTACCTTCTGGTCTAGGCCAAGATTTGTGACGAAAACCAAGAAAGGGTAGTAAGCAATTTAAGGCTTGACTTAATAGACCTTGAAAATAATTGTCTCACTGTCTTCTTCGTTGGTGGACATATTGCTCCATTGCGGTGCTTGTCATGCGCCGTTTCCACTCCACTGATTTTGTTTTATTAGTTATCTCCCTCAAGTTAGAATAATGTTACTTCTGTTGGGGAAATGATGTTAGAACTCACCAACAAATAACACGGTAATTTCCTTCTCCTTTCTCATATGGGCGATCTTATTTTCCCTAGACTTACAATGATATGGTATACTATATTTAATTACGGCAAAGAACTCGAGGGTTATCTGCCTAAGGGAAGGGAGGCCTTCGTGGAGGACTTTCTACGGGAAATTGGCCTCGCTTCTAAGAGAAACTTTATGCTTCACCACGAGAAGCCCATGCAGCCAGTCCGTTCGCCGGGATTCTTCACTTAACGCTACAAGGGAAAACCCACCAAAACGCCTATGCAGGTAGTCCGTTCGCCGAGATTCGAACTGCGGACCGAACTACCAGTATTTAGCGGCTTCACCGCTCGGCCGCTGGTGGGCTAGACTTTCAGTGACGCGGATCACTTAGAACGAACAAATAGCAGCCCATTTATGTCAGGTTTATAAATCGTTATCTCTGAACGAAAATTAAATATCTAAAAACTAACACCATCACTATATTCCTGAAGAGTTCTAGCTTAAATTCGGGCATCACATGTCTTTTTTCCTTTTAAATATAGGGTGACTCAAAAGTCCGTTAATATTTGAAAATTCAAAAATTCACTGAATAATGTAGGTAGAGAGGTAAAAAGTGGCGTACATAGTTTAAATGTAACGAGGTTTTATTGAAAGCGAAACAAAGTGCTTAAAACGGCCAACAGATGGAGTTTCATATGATCAAAAAAGCACTTATTGGCATAACAACTGATTTTTAGCAATGACTATGTTCTTTATAAGAAATGTTTAACATGTTGGCCGTCATTCATCGACAATACCTGTAGTCGAGGGAAAATGTGAACAGCACTGTACAAAATTTTGTGCGAAATTGCCGTCGGATGTTCTCTTTTAGCATCTCTAATGAGGTCGGACGATCGCCGCTGATTTTTGATTTCAGGTAACCCCACAATCAATAATCACACGGATTGAGATTTGGGAACCGGGGAGGCCAAGCATGAAGGAAGTGGGGCTCAGCACGTGATCCTTACCAAACGATGTGTGCAAGAGCTTTTTCACATGTGTAGCAATATGGGGTGGAACGCCATTTTGCATAAAAGTCATACCTTCCAACAGGTGTTTGTCAACCATATTAGAACAAGTTCAAACCTCGAAGAAAAAGGGTCCGATCACTATTGATGTGGTTTTTTCAAGCATGTATTCCAGTTTTTACTTCTCTACATACATTATTCTGTGAAATATTGAATTTTCAAATGCCAAAGGAATTTTGGTCACCTTGTATTTCGTGGGGAGATTTAAGATGACGGTCATGATATTCATGTTCCCTAAAAATCAATTGGTTTTTAACCGAAACATATGTTCAGCAGTTAGTGTCCGTTCCTGTAATGGTTCACGAAATAAAAAGCGTTTCCAGAGTTTTGAATCACGCTGTGTATATTATTTCGTGTGATGTAACAATTAACGTATTTAATTTATAAGGTATTTCTTCCGCCTTCTTAGCATGCCTTCGGGGTGTAGTGATCAGCACGCTTGGCGCGCATTCGAGAGGTCCGTGGTTCGAGTCCCGGCGAGGGCATTGCTCATTTTTCATTTCTCCTGTTTCCAAATATATCCTAATGTCTCTACAAATTATATACTACCAGTAAAACAGTACAGAGCAATCTAATGCACATTTAGTTTTGGACTCGCCTGCTTATTACGCTTATCAGTTTATGCTTTGTCCGTTCTTGGAGCTGCTGATGAATTCTCGCAATGTCTGTCTCTCAACCGCTTAATGTACTGAATGCGTTACATATCTTTGCTCCTGTTTCTCATGTAATCATGAAATTTCATTTGTTCATGTTTATGTGTGTTTCCTAAGTAAATTTTTATATTTCATATTTGATCACTGAATTTTATTTTTCGGAATTTAGAGTGAAAATACTAAATGGTTTAGTTTTTATGTTATGAATATGTTTTTATAACATATTTTTAAACGTTTCAGGTTTAAATATCAGAAATAGAAAATATATTTGTCGTATATTTCATTATTTTTATGTAATTTATACGAATTAAATTTTTTGGCTTCTTTAGTGACTCTTTATTTTCCCTTGTACTTATTTGGGTATGGTTTTGCGCGTCTGTCGTAATTCTGGTTTTTGTAGCGCTATTATGTTGCAGTTATTAGCAAATGCATGTGTTGCTTTTCATGTGAATTGCAGAGTTTGGGGGTACAGTGTTTAAATATTTATACTATAAGTGCGTGTATAAGTGTAGATGATGGTATATTAACTGAAATTCTGATGTTAAGTTTTCGTAAATGACGCTCTGTCCCATTTCAGTTGTCTCGGTAAGAGAATTTTGTGATTTCAGTAGCCGTACAACGCACTTTTTGAATCTTATTTTTTTTAATGTTCCTACCTTTCTCCTTTTCAATATTTTGAAAAATTTTACTTAGTTTTATAATTACCTCAGACATTAACTAGTGCTGTATTCTGCGCTGAATTACACACTTAGTCCGTAACATTCCTTATGCGGCCTTCATTTTAAAAACATTTGTCGTAGACAAAGACTGCAATTTTGTTTTAATTATGCAAAAATTAACGATTTGAAATTTTAAAGCAAATTTTTATAAAAATTATGAAATCTGACTATTTCTATGTTCTTTCAGTCCTTGTAGTTATGTTCAGTAAACTTTTACACTCAATATAAAAAATAAAATCCAAAAGTTTGACTTCAGTAAGAGAATAACTGACCGAGATTTTTAACTTCAAAATTTGGGATTTTAGAAGTCATTTTGGGCTTGCCTTTGAAGGGACTGTTTCTAAATAAATTAGAATAATTTGAGGTTGATTTTTTCCCCTTAAATGTCATTTAGTTATATTATTTTTTAAGTTACTAATGTGATATATTCTTTTAACTTATAATTTTGTTACATGCCTGCCACTGTTCTTTAAAACAGAATTCTATAAGATTCTGCGAATAAGAACTCTTTTTCCAAAAGTGCAAATATTGACCAATAGTTTTCACGACAAACTTGCCAGAAATGTTCATTACTTCATTTATTAATATGAGAAACGCTTTCTTAACAAATGTTTTATTCTTAACTTCAGAACCTTTTACCTTTTTTTTACTGTTATTTTATTTTTAGACATGAACAAATGCAAACATTTCGCTCATTAATTTGTGTACATCCCTTAAATATGATCTCCAACTTCAAATTGAAATATCATGATGAGTGTTTGTCATATGGAGATCAAACTTCTTATTTCATTTTTTTAGAATAAGTATGTGAGTAATTAATTAATTTTTTCTAAATGTAACTGGATAGAGTAGAAAAGCCATATAAAAATTAGATATCGTAATTTTTTTAAAACAGAAGTTTTTAAATTTAGAAAGGCTATAAAATAAATACTTTCTAATTTAAACCATTTTTTGTAGTTAAAAGTACGCATCTGCAACCACGGTTGTGAAAATTAAGGCCGCATAAGGAATTTTGTGCATGCTGGGTATACTTGTGAAAATCATGCACATGATAAATAGTGCTATTAGAATTATATTTAACATACAGTCCATGATTTATTAGAGGAAAGTTTAAAAAAAATTGGGAATTTGACTGCTATTTGAAATATTTTTAAAATATGTGTTAGTGGGATTAGTTCATACTTTAATGACATATCAATGGAGCTTCCATTTTAGTACTTATTTAATGTTTAATGTATTCTTAATGTTGCCAGCAAATTAATTCATTTTACAAGATTTGTTTAGAAATGAATGCCATCTGAAGTTATATGATCTAGGCCTTAATTATTCTGCCTATTTATGTAGATGTTGTGGTTATGTCACGCTGTATGACAAGAGATTTTGTGTTCATAAAATTTAAGAAAATAACTATACATAACATTAATAACTATTAATATAATCATTGATAATTAGTACTTATATTTGTAAAAATAAAATATTGATTACTTGCTGGAAGAAATCATCTGTTTACAACTAGTAAATACTTCAGATTCTTTGAAAAATTTAAAACTTTCTGTTAATGTATATAACGAGATGTACCCATATGTGTGTGAGTACTTATAATTCTTAATTATATTCTTGACAATAAATTTAATTGTCTAAAGAAGTAGCTTTAAACTATACAAATAAAAACTGAACTAAACATTTCTTTCAAATTCTGAAGGTTATACATTTTTTATCTGTAGTAAGAAGAGCAAATGGAACATAAAGATATCAGTTCTTGAGCATTAAGCTTACTGACATATGAAAGAATATGTTAATCTGTTATGCCTTTTATTGTGTCTGTTGCCTTTTTCATTGCACTATAAATTGGCAACATTTCATATTCTTCTTACATCTGAAGCAGTGTCTTTGAGATTATGAAAACATGTGTTTACATTTTTAAATTAACCTCTTTATTTTTTGTAAATATTCCGGAACAGGAAATAGTACTTTTTAAAAAACATCTGATTCAGACTATATAAAAATAATAATTTGCATTCATAAGTTATAAGTAATTGAAAATTGATTTTATTTTTGACGTTATTTTTTAGAACCATGAGGCCATACTGGGTAGTGTGGATATGTTCATATCTTTATTTAAATGCTTATGGGAGGATGCTTGTCCAAAAAGTTGGAAAATTCTTGATGAAGTACATAATGCGAACGCCAATAAAAGATGATAATTTTGATGGAATAATGCTGTTAGCAATCACAATGGTTTTTTCTGAATGCTGGAAGGTAAGAATCATATGTCTGCTTTACGTCAGAAATTTGAGGTAGCTGTACTAAATTCTAGCTGTACTATCTTTTATTTTATATAATCATAATTTATAAAAGTATCATTTTAAAACTAGATTCTTATTTTAAGTATTTTAAATCTATATTGCAAGTGTGATCTAATTTTAAAAAATGTACAGATACATTATTTTCTAAACTAATCTGTGAATACTAAAGATATTTTACTCTGCATTTTTAAAAATTAAGTAATCTTTTCAGTTAATTATTCTGTATTCTCTTTCTTCATCAGAGAATTGGCTATTTTTGAGAGATTTGTTAAAGTAAATAAGAATAGTCTGAAATTGAATTTTTCCCACTTTAATATCATTCCATGATATTCCTTTGCGATTTACAAGTATGCAACATTGTTTAATTTAAAATTTTGTTACATTTGGTTATCCTAAAGCATTTTCAGACAAATGGTTTGCAAGTTTTTGTAAGCGATAAATGCATTAATAATATTCACATGCAGTTTTATCACTTTAGAATCATAATATAATAGTCATTCAAAAAATAGAGACAGCATTGAAGATTAAGATATCACAATCAGTATTTGGGGTATCCGTCTTTTGACAGTACTTTCCAGCCCTATAACACTTCATGGAGATGAATTATGGCTAGCAGCATCATATCCCAGGCATAGTCAGTCAAATCATATTTAAATCCAGTTACCAGGAAGGATAGTTCATGCATGTTCCATTTGTTGTGCTCTGCAAAGGTGCACATTAACTAGAAGTTAGTACTACAATCTATGCTTACACATCCTTTAATTGAAGAAACTGTAGTGTTAGTACTACTAACTATGCTTACATATTCTTTAATTGAAGAAACTGCATGCTGTAATCAATAATGATACTAATTTAAATTTCAAAATGTTAGAAATCACATCATATAAATAAATAAATAAATTAAATCCTAGAATGCCACATTCAAATGCTGTTATATGTTATTATTATTAAAATGTAAGTGATTAGCATTCGGTTAAGAAATGCGATTGATAACTTTTAGCATCTTATTATGATTTTAGCATCTGAATGGGATTTTTAGTTTAAAAACAGTATTTGCTAAATACATAGGAGAACTTATTTAGGTAATGAAACTGTATGCTGGAAAGAAATTCATCATCACATACTTGCAATGCGTTAAAACTGAGCAATACAAGAAACCTAGATATGCGAAGATAAAACTCAAAAATCTGTAAAACAATAGTAAATTGAAAACTCTTAAATCTGCAAACCAAATGTATTTTGGTAGAAGCATCACAAAGAATAGTTCTGAGCACAGAAAAAGCAGTATTAACTCATTTGTTATTCGAAGTGAATAAATGCTAGTTGATTCATTAGTTATTAGGCAAGATTTTCGCTCTCTTGGTTAAATAAGTCATCAATATTATTAAGGACTTGTAAATGCCTAATCGAATTATATCTGTTTGATATGAGGAACGTATTTTGCCATTCGCGTTGGTATTAATGCACGATTTTAAATTCATATACAATGTACTGTGTGTGTGTGAGAGAGAGAGAGAAATTTGAATCTATCTTTTTCACATTTTTCAATTAAAGGCTGTCTTGGCCATTTGACATACGCATCATTTGTAGTATAAAATGCAATAAAGCAATGCAACCACTGGTTTTGCATATTGACATTGAATTTTGGCGAATTACATGTTCACAGGACACATCAAACATAAGAAGAGAGCAGCGATTACAATGTTGATACTAAATTAAGAATAGTGAAGTTATGGCTCCAATTTGTTTCTATTGGTTGGTTAAAAGTTTTGTTTTCAAATTCGTCATTACTATTGGATAAAAGACTTCACTTTTACTTCTGCTGTTAGTTAAATGTATGCATCAGTAACGATATCAAAGAATCATATGGGAGGGATTAATTTTGAAATGATATAGTTCAGAAAGCTACATTATAAGCACGTTGCTCTTTCGAAGTCAGAAAGCGGAAATAGCCAAATTACTAAAAAGAAAACATAGGAAGCTGTTATATAATGAAGCTAGAGTTTTACCTTAGCCATTATTTATCTTACATGATCCTTCTTCAAAAGCAGAAAGCCTTAGTGAAAAGAAAAGTTTTGTTTGAGAAAAAAGCATTAAAAATAGTAAAATTTGAAGACAAATGTTATTATATGGAAAATATAAACTATGGAAATTTGAAAGGAATAAATATTTCTGAAGATGCAGAGTATAAATATTGAGCATTATATTTTTTGAATAATAATTCTGAAGGGTCTCACTGAAATTAAAATAATTTGAAAAGTCATTGTTTTCGCAAAGGTCATCCTAGTTCTGAAGATTCTTTAGGGAATGCTTTGAAGTCAATTTTATCAACATAAATTTACTTTGATTCATTATAACAAGAATTTATAACACTCTGTGTGTTTTTTTCTTTCTTTCTTTCTTTCTTTTTTTTGTATATGTATAATTTTCTTTTTAACGTCATAAATATTCAGTTACATTAGAATCACACTTTTATTCTAATTTTTAATTCACTTTCGCGCTGCTTTCTATACTATGTACAGACAGAAGGATTTACAGTTCTCTAAAGAACAGACACTGAGATATAAAACTGAGTATATTGATACTTCCGTATAATTATGGCCATACTTTTTTTAAATGGTGTTAAAATTATTCATAAATCACCAATCGTTTCCAAACGGTTGACATTTTTAACCATGGTCATGTATTGGGGCTTCATTATTATTCCAGCTCCTTTATCTCATGGGAATTTTTGCATATTCGATTGAGAAGTAAAATGCCCCATTCTTGGAAGAATAGCTCACATTCCTCTGTTCTTTATATATAATTTTTAAAAGACAGAAAATACTATAGAAATAGAGCATTAACACGTACCCTTTTCTGAGGTCTTGCGATGACAAACATTGAACGTTGTTAGGACTGCCGGTCGTTTGGCAAAGTTTTGCGACATACGTTGACGATTTATGGATAAATTTGGCGTCATTTAAATAACGGGAGCTGTAATAACAAGGAAGTTTTCTCCATATCCTCTTTTTACTAATATATTAATTCACAAAAGATTAAAAAGTGCTCAAGCGGTTGCTTGGAAAAGCGTTTATACCTTGCATAATTGGCCTTTCGAGAGCTGCATTAAAATGTCTTATAATAAAATTTCTACGGTAAATATAATTCACTCCTATTCGTGGTATCAATCACCTTCCTTTTGTGAAAGAAAAAACAAAAACAAAACAAAACAAAAAAAGAACTTTTATTCTGAGAAGAAAATACGCATTTGTAGGTAAAAGGAGCGGAATTGTTTCCAATGAAATCGCTGTGAAGTGAACACCAGACGCCAACGATGATAATTTTAACTCTGGTAACCCGGTCTGAAGCTAGCACATTTATTCCAATCATTTTTCATTTGTTGTCTTGTATACGTTGGTCATATATTGGGGCCATCTGTAGGTATCGGTAGTATCTTTAGGATTGGATTAACCATTAAGCGAAATAAGCTCATGCTTATGGCATCAGGGAAGAGTGGCACCACAAAAATATTGTTAAGGACTAATGAATGAATACATCACAAAAACTTCCTATTGCCAGTTTTACTGTGGAATTTATGGTACAGCTGAATCAAGACCGAGATAAAAAAAAGGATGAAGGAAAAAAATGGTGAAAATGTATGTAAGAGCAAAACTCTTTAAGTGCTTAGGGCCTCTAAAAGTCATAATCCTGGGTATTTGTGCTAGTCTTGTTTTCTGTGCCATTTTATTTTTGTCTGAACGATGAACTCGAAGAGAAATTCATATGCGCAAATTTCGAACTAAGATGATCACGCTTGCTGAAAACTCTAACAACAATATGGCTGCTCGGCATTTCTCCGTAAATGAAAAATAAGTTCGAGAGTACAGAGGGCGGGTTGCAAATTTCGCCGACGTCAGATCTATCGTTTTGGCGATGACGCAACAAACCAGCAATATAAACAATTCAGTTTCGAAAATAAACAACTCAGTTTCATAAAACGAATAACTCATTTAATTTAAAATTGTTTTTCATAACCTTAAGAAATGTTAACGAAAATTTAAAAAAAAGTGCTATATTTAGCGCTTTCGCTCGGCTAACGGAAAAGTACTTATGTTTTTTCCGAGATTAGTGGATCCGTATATAAGAGTTAGAAAAGAAGCTTTAGGAAAAGTTCCAAAATTTCTCAGCTTATACAGGGAAATATACGGTAATCATACACTCTTAGACAAAAAAAAGACGCACTAAGAAGGGGTTATCCGAATGGGACGAAAATCGGTAGAAGTGATGTACATGTACAGAAAAACAAATGATTACAGTGTGTGAAAAATTGGATGATTTTTTGAAGTGACAGAGCTTCACAAAGTGAAAAAGTCAGTAACGCGTTTGTCCACCTCTGGCCCTTATGCAAGCAGTTATTCGGCTTGGCATCGATTGATAGAGGTTGCGGATATCCTCCTGAGGATATGTTCCAAATTCTGTCCAACTGGCTCGTTAGATCATCAACATCCCGAGCTGGTTGGAGAGTCCTGCCCAAAATGCTCCAAACGTGCTCAATAAGAGAGAGATCCGGCGAGCTTGCTGCCCAAGGTCATGTTCGGCAAGCAGTAGAAACATGTGCAATGTGGAGGCGGGCATTATCTTGTTGAAATGTAAGCCCAGGGTGGCGTGACATGAAGGGCAACACAACGGGCCTTAGAACTTCGTCGACGTTCCGTTGTGCTGTAAGGTTGCGACGGATGACAACCAAAGGGGTCCTTCTATGAAATGAAATCGCACCCTAGACCGTCATTCCTGGTTGTCGTCCTGTCTGCCGGAAGACAGTCAGGTTGGTATCACTCCCCTGTCCGCGGCGTCTTCAGACTTGCCTTCGCTGGTCATCGGGGCTCAGTTCAAAGCGGTACTCATCACTGAAGACTATTTTACTCCAGTCAGTGACATTTCAGTGCGAATGAGCCCGACACCACTGCAAACGGGCTTTATGTTGTGCAGAGGTCAATGGTAGTCGGCGCAAGGGGCTCCGTGACCTCAGCCCTCCTTTCTGTAAGTCGTCTATGAATGGTCCTTGCGGTCACTGATGCACTAGTTGCACGTGCAATGGATGATAATGATGCATCTGGCCTGTGAGTGCCGCTCTGACGATTGCTCTGTCTTCACATTCTGTCGTTTCTCTATCAACCGGGTTCTTTAAGCCCAACTACACGGCCTCTCTCAAATTCTGACATCTGCGCATATCGTTCGTGCACCTGTATGCGAGGCATAGTTACTGTCTACCAGAGTATACGGAATGAAATTCGTGAAGAATTTATGACCTGGAATAGTAATTTCTCCTTTTAAATATCCTGCCAGTTGCGCAGATCAGATGCGCTGTAGCGACAACCGTTCATTCATTGGCAGCCAAAGTGTAAAATTTTGCCTTTTCCGTCGAAACCTGTATGCATATCAATTTGTGTCCAATTTGCTTTATATCTTCTCGGTGCGTCGTGGTGGGTCTTTTTTTTTTGTCTAAGAGTGTGTTTCGTAGTTACCTCGTTCTCAGAATTATTCAAAATAATGATAATAATGATTAAATTAAATTTAGTAACCTTTTGTAACTGAAATTTCTGAAATTTTTAAATCTCCATTTTTTAATTTATTCTACAGGGATAGTGAAAATTAAATTTCTAATAGCATACAGTTTAGTTTAATGATGTCATTATCTTAAAAATAGGATTACATGTCTAAAATTCAAAATACTTTCTATTATTAACAGTTTTCCAGTTAATTGTGAAAAAACGTTTTAACTGCATTAATTAATCATTTATTTCATTGCTACAAATAAGCATACACTAGTTAAAGAGGAAACAAAAGTACATCTTGCGCAAAATTTATAAATTCAAAACTATTTAAAGTAATCAAAAAGCTGTTAAAGTGAATACCTGAATTATTACGTTTTCATTTTCGAAATAGTATATATTTTTTCAAAACAGTAAAATTAAAACTATAAAAATATAACTTTATGTAAAATTGCATATACATTAGATTTTTATTGCTGAAGGTAAATGTAATTTAAGTTGCATTAGCTGGGAGAGAGTAATTTTAACTTTTTGTTAGTGGTCAGCATATTTTAAACATAAATCGTGGATATAGGAAGTAATCGGAGACAAATTTTTTGCGCTGACAGCTGAAAACTGGTTTTAGATTTTTGTAAATATTGGCATGGTTGGCTGAACTTAGAATCACTCAAACACTCCCATCTTTTACTAAGCAGTTATTAATTAAACAATTTTTTTCATGATAACACGGTGGCGAAGCGAGAAGCGATAGATGATATGTTCACAGAATAGAAGTAAACGTAAGATAGAGCTAAAAATACAGTATTGATGCTGGATTAAAAATAATGAAAATGAAACAACTAATGAACCAAAGCTCCACTTTGTTTCATCAGTTGCTTAAAAGTTTTGCTTTGCAAAGTCATCACTACTATTGCATAAAAGACTACTTTCACTTTTGTCTTAAGTTTCTCCTTTTAAGTACTAAATCATTAGCATTACTCTTTATGCTACATATAATGATATGATCAAGAGATAATAATTAAATCAGAACTGATGGTCAACTATCAATCAGGAAGAACTCAAATATAATTTACTTAATTATTACCTCTTGATCATTTAATTAATTTCGCGGCATGCTATGTGACTTTAAGAATTTATAATCTTAATTTTATATATATAAGCCAAAATAATAAAAAAGTTAAAAGAAACTTCATAAAATGTTGCAATATTCCTTAAAAAAATCCAAATTATGTTACAAACTGAAATGATGATGTACATAATAATATTATGTATGATTTGTTAATGAGAAAATGCAATACAAATAAAATGTTTTTAAAGATGTCTTTTCTTTTTAATTTTCAATTACATTGTCTGCTGTAGTACTGTACTTAATGGTGCTTTGCAAATAATATAATATGGATATGAAATTGATAGAATTACCGTTACATTTTCTAGCATAGCTGTTCGTTATAGCACTGTTTAATGTACTACCAATGTATTTTATATTTATGTTTACACCTATAGTTTTATGAAAGTGGCACACTTGAAATATAAAACTGAACAGATGGAGAAAATAGAGTTATAAAATTCTACTTTTCATCTACCAATATTATTTATTTTTTAGAATATTTTAAATGTTAGACTATAAAATATGACATTTCTCCAAATGTAATTTTCTGTGTTTTAATTAAGAAACTGTGTAGTCTTTAAATATAATGTATATATTATGTCAGCATCAAATATTTAACTCTATGAAATTGTTTAGGCCTCAAAAGAGTTTCAAGCAATTGCTCAGAAGAAGATACCAACTCTCTACGCCTTCAGTGAAGATGACAAAGTTGTTGAAAGAAAATTGACATATGACGTTATATCACTCTTGGGTGCATGTAAAGAAAATATAAACTTTTATGACAAAGATGGAATACTTAAGAAAGAGGGTAATTCTTGTTAGTTTATTTGCTCCTTCTGCTTTATATTGTTATCCAAAATTTTAAATGCTTTTGTTGCTTGTAAGTTATAGAAAACAAATGCAAAAGCTAATTTCCTAAACTATTTTAATTGTAATTAGTATCTTTTTCAATAATGGCAAAAGGAGAACGTAAGAGGATAATATATTTGTAAGTAATTTATTCCAACAAAAAAATATATAAATTTAAATTGTTACTCTGAATTGCCAAATTTATATAATCACAGTTTTCTGAAATGTTTTGCTCTCAAGGTTCTAATCATAGACTAAATAAAAAATATATTTAAAGTAAATTAAAAATATATAAAATACATTTTAGTTTATAAAAACCATAATAAAATACTCCATATGTTTTCATAATCTATTGCTTTTGTTATTATTATTTTTTTTCATGTTATATAAAGTATATTTTACTTAATGTGTATATTGAATGAAGATGGCTAAATGTTGCTAAAGAGTATTCTCTTGAAAAGTTTTCTGTTTTTTTAATTTTCCTAGGTTTTTTTTTCTGTTTTCTTTCAAAAAATTTTTAATTACTCATTTATAGGGGTATAGTGTGATTATACGGTACGCAATAAAACACATCCATTCAAATCCATTTTATTTATTTCTTTTGTTTTCATTTGCGTTGATGTCCAAAATAAAAGTAGCAAATACGTTTTTCGAAATAACAAAATACCTACGGATAAAATTTCTGAATTGATAAAATTTTTATATTTTGAATAAAAAAATGCAATTTGTTATCCATTTGATGTGGAAACGATGCGAATTTCCAGTTTATGCAACAAATGAAAAGTGGTATTTTTTTTGTTCTGCTGCCGCTCCTTTGCACTTAAAACAACTTCATCATAGTAGCATTGAACACATGCTCACGCAGCCACGACTATCCAACCAACGGCCTCACAGTAGCTACTGCTTATGCCCCACCCCCACAAACCTAAAGGCAAGAATGTACTCTGAGAATGTACGCCAACAGATCGGAACTACACCCACAGGCTCAAAACGAGTTCGCTGGGGACACTATGCTGGCTGTCTATCAGAATATCGCATCTTTCAAATTAAGGTGCAGTAAAGGGGAGGGGGGCTCATGCGCAGATGCTGCAAGCGCCGCACATGAAAGACCCGACTATTTATTGTTCGCTTCATGAAAACTGATTTGGAGTGATCGGTGAAGCGTCGGGCTCGCGATCAAGTGGTCCTCGGTTGCAACCTTCGAGCATTAATTCCTTTTAAGAGACCGCTCATAAGTGCTATAGCCGTCTATCAGTGGTATACTAAACCAATTGCTCTCGCTTTCTTTTAGTTTGTTGGATATTTTAATCGCTATTTTCGCCCATAAAGGGCGCCTATGAAATACGCGTTCATCGGGATTTCTGCTGCTGGCAAGAACAGAACCGAGGACCATTTGGTCTGGAGCCCGGCACTTGACTTCAAATCAGTTCTCTCCAGTGTTGGAGAGAATAGCCCATATAGGGCGCCTATGAACTCCGATGAACACGCATTTCGTAGGCGCCCTTTATGGGCGAAAATTGCCATTAAAATATCCAACAAAACCTAAAAGAAAGCAAAAGCAGTTGGTTCACTATAGTTTATAATAGAGGGTTAGAACACTTATGAGCGGTTTCTTGAAAGGAATTAATGCTCGAAAGTTGCAGAGTCGTTTGGACTGGACACATTCCAAAGATTCTTGACATTTCTTCCTTTTCTGAAAGATCTGAGGCATCATATTTAGGAACCTTCTGATGTACATATCACAGCAAAGTAGTGTTCTATTTTTACGTTATCTTGCTTCTTGATGCCACAGAGCATTTTTGCACCAAATTTCATTTAAATTCGGCAGTACATTTTTAGATGTTGTACAAATAGTTTTTGTTAATTCTGAACACAGCTAACACCCAAAAAGAAAATGTCAAAATTTTTATCACACTGAAGGATACCTTAACGTTGCTTTCAATTAGATGCATTCTGAAGAACGTCTGTATGTTTCAATAATGCCGTTTAGATACATTCTTTGAGGAATAATGTTATTCTCAAAGAATTGAGCTCATGTGAGAATGACTATCGAAATGCATAAAGCATTAATTAAAACCAGTGCTAGTTTTAAGATTAATTTTACCTGTTATTAAAGTCCAAAACTGCGTAAAACACATATTATGTTAGAAATGTTCAAGTCTTTAATTTTTTCTTTGTTAATTAGCTATTTATGTACTTTACATGTAGTGAATTCCAATATAAATATAATTTATTTTTTAATGTTTTGCTATTATTTAGGAAAAGATCTGCAATGGCTAACTTTGATGTCATTTGAAGAGGGATCTCATTATGTATTCAGAAAATATCCTCAGTTGTGTAATATGAAAGTTTTAGAATTATTAAAAAGAACTAGAAGCTGATATGATGAATATTTTTACAACCAAAATCAGAGACATGCAGTGTGAAGCCACCAAAATCTGCTGGACTTGGGATGCTGAAAGATGACCCCAGTGTAACATTTCGCGTAATTATATTCTGTATTATTATTTTATTCGTACACCCACCTAATAAAATGCAGCTCCTTTTTTTTTCGGTCTTAAGCGCGGTTCATTTTCATTTGAATATGATTCTGAAAATGTTTTTTTACAAGAGACTATAATTATTGTTTAATTTCTAGCAATAAGACCTATATGGTTGTTTTTCTGAATATCTCACTATGATTCATTATTTTTATGAATGCAGACTTCATTTTAGGGTTTGCATATGAAGTTTTGATCAAAAGCTGTACTGAGGCTGCTTAAGTGCCTTAAAAGCCTCTGTCTTAATACTGAAAATTTTTAAATATTTGGTTTGTTGATAATTTGTACCTAAGATAACTCTAGCTGTGTGCCAATTTGGCTAGCTGGGTATTAAAATATGTTGAGTTATTCAGATGTTCTTCTGTGTCTACAAGATAGCTAAATTTATGCCTTATTCTCACGTATCTCTACGAATTCACGCTGCTTGTGCAAATACTTGATGTAAATCAAAATAAATCATGAACAACTTAGAGTTTTCTTGAAACTTTGGATTTTGAGAAACTATTTCCTATTCCTCTGAGGTTCTAGTTCCTTTTGTTTTTTCTGTGATTACAGGAGTGATTTATTTAACTCTAATGGCAATTCTACTAATAATCATCATCTAGTGCAGCACTTCTTAATCCTTTATCGACAGTTTTTTTGCCAGTCTAGATGTTAACTATGAAATAAAGGCATAAAATTGCAAAAATTATTGAAAGAAAATCATGTTTTAATGAGACAGAGGCTCTTGTTTTTTGCCTCATAACAAATTTTGGTGCAAAGTTTAACACTGTTGAACATAAAGTATCTAAATATAGGGTTGAACGATATTTAGATTTAATAAGTGTTAAAGCTGAAAAATTAGTTATATGTAATGTGGGGTTGAATGGTAGAAAATTAATGCCATTTCGGAAAATTGTGAGAAATTCAGATCTAGCTCAGATCCAGAATTCAGTCAAGAATTTTGTGGAACCTCCTTTTGACCCACTTGATGGCTCAGCGATTTCCTCTTGTACTTTATATGGTTGGTGATTAATTTCATTAATGTCAGTTAAAAATAGTTTATCATTCTAGGATAACATTTTGAAATCAAAACTCGATATAAAATATTTGCAGAACTGTGTTTTGGAAGTTTTAAGTC
The DNA here is from genome assembly GCA_000611955.2 of Stegodyphus mimosarum. Lineage (NCBI taxonomy): Eukaryota > Metazoa > Arthropoda > Arachnida > Araneae > Eresidae > Stegodyphus > Stegodyphus mimosarum. Next base: position 447,748 of record KK114854.1, on the reverse strand, counting down.
ATCTGTAATAATTTTTACGATGTTTTTTAAGCATTTACAATTTACATACTGTATGTTTGTAGGATATTTTGATACTGAAATAACTTATATGTTGAAACTGCAATGCAACACTGCTGTTATGATGTGCTAGTGGTATTTTTGATAGTTTTCAATATGTTAATATAATTTGCAGCTCAACTTTGTCAGTATTACGATTTTATAATTGCTCTGTACAGAAAACGTTACTTATTAAATTAAAGATAATGAAAAGATTGCGACTAAACGTTTTTAAATTCCTGTACCTGAATTAAATTTTCACGACCTCAACGTTTTGCTTTTGCGACCTCATTTGGAGTCACACAGATTAAGAAACGCTGATCTAATGCAAAAATCAGGGCTGATTTCCTCATTATTATAATTTTGCTGTTGTGTCTGAATGAGTCTGTTTGCCCTATTTTGCTGTTCTTGCCATTCTTCTATTGCTGTTTTAATATGAACGATACGTCGTCATAGGCTTGCCATTACTGGCCGTTCTCAATTTGCAATATTTTTAATGTATGTGCAAACTTCTATATGAATGAAAGTCAGGATATCAGGTATTTAAAAGTGATAAGTAAAATATGATTCTGAGTTGGGTTATTCATTTTATCATTTCACTCTTCCCTCAACAATGGTGATTTAATTTAACGGCATTCATGCTAAAATGATATATATATATGTAAGATATCAAAAAATATGGTAGGTGCTTTCCCTAAATTCATCCTTCTCCCAAATTCGAGATCATTCCAAATTACGTAACGCTGCTTGAAAAATGGAACTAAAATCCAAAATTAACCAATCACAGATTAGCTGTACTTTGTGCACCTATCTTGTAAGCTAATAACTGCATAGTCTCTCTCTGTTTCTCCTCTTCACCTGCGTGCTGACAGCTTGTCGCTCAGCCTCTCCTAGCTATTTCACTATTAATTAAAATGTAATTGCATATTTGAAATTTTGGGGAGCGTTTAGCACCCCTAGTCTTCTACCCTTATGCATTAAAAAATTCGTCTTTCAAGAATAACTGATGTTTAATTATTAAATTATCAAGCTGGTCGTGCTTCTAAAATTCCATCCGATCGTCCATTACGCCATAATGTCCAGTCATTTACGCAGGAGGTTTTTTGGCCATGACTAAACGTGAATTGTTTTCATCTTGAGCCAAAAGTACAATTATTACATATATATATGTATGCCTACGGTATGAGCATATAATACAAATGTACCATTAAAAAATTCATTGTAAAGTACACATTTATTTATTTTCATATTTGTGAAAGAAATTATTTTATGCAAGAGATGTTAAAATATTTCGAATCAGTATTAAGATATTTTTCTTGAATTATTGAAGCAAAATATTGAGGTATAATGCAATATTATACTTTTTAATTAAAACTGGTTAAGTATATTTACAGTTACTGTATTTAATTTGTACTAAATTTGATTTTGGTTTAATAATTTCGAATGTTGCTTGAGTTTTAAAGTCTCATAAGGTATATATGTTTAAATGCTTCAGGTTTTGAAAGTCAACTGACCCAAATTATTTTCCTCTTTTAAATTTCCTTTTGCAAGGCTTTTGTCTTTTAATTATTGTTGATAAATGTGAATATTTTTTTGCATATTTTCAGAGTTATGAGTTTGATTTCAAAAGTTTCAAAGTAAAATTTATTTTCTTTTATGCAGCCTGTTGATGAAAATAGATTAAGAGACTTTCTGTTTATATTATTAAATGTAATGATGATCAACATACAAATGAGACAGCAAAACAATCTATATATTTTATGAATTCCAGGTGAAGTTTTCAATAAAAGGTATTTATTGTCATGTTAAGCAGTGTTCTGTTGTTATTTTAGAATCACTTGGTCTGTATTTTTATGTAACTTCTATTTTAGTTAGATCAGTCTACCGAGGTAATAAGTATTTAAAACCGTAAATCCTTTCACAATTTTTTTATTGGTATCTTACAAGCTATATGTTTCTTTCAAAACATTTTAAAGCGACTTATGTGCGTTCAGTAATTTTCTGTCATAATACTTGCCATTTTTATAGCAAACGCATTTTTAAATTATTGGAACTTTATTTTCGAAAACAAAACCATGTGCATAGACTTGTCTCATGCTGCGCCTTTGGGTAAAAAAATTATTATGTTCAGATAGAGGAGTTTTTAAGTCAAGTTAGCTCGATTGCTTGGCTTATTTCCTAAAGTGCAAAATTTTATTGCTACTTATCGGACATACTGCTCATCGTTCCACCCAGTTCTGTCATAACGATTGAAAAGTGAGTCCTGGACTTGATAAGGATAGGGCAGCACCGCTCAGAAGCCCTTTGTTCTGAAATTAGTTCATGATTGAAATTTTCAGGCCTATTTTATTAATGAAACTGTAAATGTGATGCAAAATTTCAATGGGATTGAAATAACCTGTGGATATTACAAAGTTCTTCATTAATATAGCTAACTACGCCCACCCTTTTTCTTGTGACCACTGAGGTAAAGTTGATAAGGTGAGTGAGTCCTACAAGAAGACCTCCGTCACACTGATTTCGTTTAAAGTTAGCATAATTACACAAGATCTTTAAGCGAATATTTTTGCAAACATCTGGCATGCATTTTTTTAGTATAGGGAACATTGAGCCTGAATTTCTAGGTAAAATTAGCATGTTTTAAATTTCTTAGTTCTTATAAGCACTGATATACTCGGTGGCAGCACATAACGCGTTAAACGCGTATTCCGCGCTTTAAATAAAGTTGGCTGTCGAACAGCCTTTTTATTAATATTTTTAACGTTACCTTACTTTTTGGAGAAGGGCAAATGAATATTTATGAAAAATATTTTTAAGAGTTTAATATAGAAAACCAAGTAATACCAAAATTTTGTAGAAAACATTTTATTTATTTTTTGTAATTTATTTTATTTTTTTTCCATAAATTCATTTCTAATTGGTAGATGATATTTATCATGAAACCTTTGAAAAGGTAAAAATATCGTATCGCATACATTAAATAAAATGATGGCTTACCAAAATAAAAATTTTTTGAAGCAACTCTACTTTAAAATTTCCAATCCTGTGAGCCATAGAAATATATATATATATATCATAATTACAAAACATTAAAAAAAAAAACGAAATGTAAACATGCCTATGTCTTTTCTGGTATATATATAAGAAGCTACTTGTGAGCCATAGAAATGGTGCATGCTCTCACATTTTACCCCTTCTAATTTTATGCTTCATAAACGTACTTTTGAAATTAAAATTTAAATAGTGCTAAATCGTGAAATAAAGGTAAATTAGACTATTTAAAATATTTTCAGTAATTTAATATTCTTTCGAAATAAAATAATGTTAAAAGAATTTATGGATACTAATGAAAATAATATTGCCGCCTCTCAAATTCGAACTACATTGTCAAGTCACTTATTGATGCTTGCGAGAAATAGTGGTTAGATTAATTTGTTAAGGCACAGCGCTTGTAGGGCTATCTGTGTATGGGAAGGGATGTTTTCGTGAAGGACTTTCTAAGGGAAACTAGCCCATATCCATATTCCACATGGGGGGAAACACGAAAACGCCCATGCAGCCACCCTTTTCGAGGGGATTCGACCTTTGCGTCGAGCTACCAGTGTTCAGCGACTTTACCGTTCGATCGCTGGTGGGCGGCGGGAAGTGGAGAGAAATTTGAATAGTATGGATGTAACATTTAGGCCCGAGTTTTCGCGCTTATTTACGACTAGTTCGGACTAGGCATTTGCAAATATGTCCCCTTAAATATTGTATAATTAATTATGCTGAGTATGAGCGATGTCGGCAATTTCAAAATCGTGTGCTTCCTTCATGAGAGCAAAGAAAGAATCAAACAGTACTGTTATTAATTTTTTACCATTAAAAGGACAGCACCGGTCAATCTTGGTGAACACGTATGGTTTGTGGAGAAGTTGGCTCGACGTGTATGACTTAAAGAATGGACTGTCTTGATAAAGCATAGTCGACGATCATTGCAAAATGACCACTCTCAGTTCATTCAGCTAAAATTATATTGAAGAAATATGCCCCAAAGTTGAAGAATTATATTTAGATAACAGGCGTATAATGTGTCTTCAATTTGTTTCAGGTTTAAAGATTGATATTAGGCGTCTGATAACACGTGCGCAAATGTATGTAAATGTAGTTCCGTTTTGAATGGGCCCCCAAAAATTCTTAAACAGAATGAATGAGAACTGAATGCAGTCTTTTTGTAAACCCTCATCTAATTGAACAATTTCTGATGAAAATTCTTTGTGGGGTCGGGTGTCTAGGAATGAAGCATGGATTTGCCACAAGTATCTGAAAGTTAAAGAAGAAGTACGGGGAGTGCGATTACTCAGCGCCTCAAAGAAATTCAAGACTCAGTCATATGCAGGGAAAGAAGAGTCAACAAATTGCTGGGAAGAGGATTGGTATACTGTCGATTGTTTATCTCCTATATAAAATAAAATCATGAATGCATGTTAAAGCGAAGTATTCGTTCGACTTCTTTTACTATGGAGGACTAGCTTTCAGCTTAAGCTGAAGTTGGTAATTTGCTTCTCTCAGACAGTGCATTTTGACAGACAGTGACATGGAGTCCTATTTCGCGAAAGCTATTACAAGAAAATCTAACTACGAAGTTGCCTGTCACGTGCTTCATTCATTGTTTTTTAAACCTAGTAATTTCTTTCTGTTTCATTACTTCAAGAAATGCCTGCGAAGGAAATGTTTAACCAATGATTAAGAAGTGAAAAAGCTATCAAGCATTATTTTGAGAAGTATGACAAAACTTTCTTCTCCTCGAGAATAATGGAGTTGGCTAAGAGATGTAGTAAATGCATTGATGTTTATGGGAACTAAATAGGAAGAAAATAGTGTTTTTCAGAATATGTTGCTGTTGCATGTTAGCTTAGAACTTATTAAATGTCCTTCCTATTTCGTACAAAATGGGAGTTTTCGAAGCTCTGACAAACAGAAGTAAAAATTATTTTTCTTTCCGATTTCTGGAGTTCCGTTCATTCGATTAAAAATATTAAACTCGCACCATGGGCAAAGAGCTCATTTAGTACTAAACCATTTGCTAAGCCTTTGCTATTTTCGAACCTTAATGCCAAAAACTGCTTCCTGGTATGGGGCATGAATGATAGTAATTTACTTGGCAACAAATTTTTGTAAACTTTTGCGGTGATTTGAGCGAAGAAATAATTAAAAGCACGTATATCTAAATTTTATGGTGGACTGCAGCATTATGTACCTATATTTTTAAAGTATCAGCCGTTAACTCAACCATCGGGTTAATTATATTTGAGAGAATTATCTCAGTCATTTCGAATTTTCTCTTGCTCCACGGTGTCTTGTTTTCTAAATGCAAAATTTTCCTATGACTCCTACTGTTATATCATAGTAAAGCCAAAATACAAAGATTCCAGCAACGTAATATTTTTGCAGTTTTGAACGTGATATTTAGAGATAAATGTGCATTCATAGATAATATAACCAGCCTTAACAGATTTTCTTTTATTGTGTTAATGCTATCTCATTAGTATGATAAAAATGATTTTAATCCTATTTCTTGCATCTTCTTATCTTAAGGCTAAATTCTTACAAGAAACACCTTAAAATACTGCTGCGATATTTTGTTGAAGATTAGTATTTAATTACTGGTTTTGTACTGATGTGCAATAGTGCTTCATTAGGCAGTCCGTGTAGATGGGTCAAAATTAATTATAGTAAGTTATCATCTGCGAGAAAATCATATATTTATCTACCAGTACCATCTTGGTTACTAGAACTCTCTTTTAATGTCAGTATTAGTAAATACAACTTCTATTTCGAAAGAAATTTCTGTGACAATCTTCATAGCTTCCTTCATACCGAGTGATAAGTCAAATAAAATTTCTTTGGGCAAGAGTTTCCCTAGCATTTAATTGTCTGTCTCTCTAATGTACTGTAATGGAATATCTTAACATTTTATTGTGCTGACACTCTAAAGAAGAACGCTAAGAACGTACTATAGAAAACCAGAGTTTATAAGCATCTTGGGAAATATAATACTTTCACTTTAAAACAAAGTTTAATGTATGAATGCGGACGAACTAACTAGAGTATTCGTGGTTTTCCACATGTGTAACATCAATATGAGCTAATTTCCCTTACAAAGTGTCATTGTCAACCAAAGTCGTTATGGCGTCCCTCCTATTAAGCAGATAGTCCTTATGTATTTTCGTGTAATTAACAAAACTTCCGTGTACATTTTTTGAATGATTGAAATTCTTCGTCAAGACTTCATTACACAAGCAACAAGCACCATGGATATATGGATTCTGAACGTCCATAAAATGCAGCAATAAGAATTAAAAGGAATTCTTCTATTGTGCATTTGTTGTGGAGTGATCAGCATATCCGGTTGTCAACTGACTCTGATTCAAATTCGGAAAGAGCTTGGGTGATCTTTCAAGGTTTCCTGCTCACAAAAATCTTGACGACTCTATAGTAGTCTCCGATATAAAATATGAAAATGATAATGCTTTTTTAAGCATTTTAACATATACGATTACTAAAAATATATCCTTAGGCTTTTCAGGTTTATTATGAAACCAATTTAACGTTTGTAGGCAATGGTTTCCTAAAAAGTATATATTTGCTATAAAATAAATCACAACTTTAGTGCTGGGAAATATTTTTTAAAAGTGCCGCGAGGCGATTGAAGGAAATGAAGATGTTTAAAAAATGTCCTGGATAAAAACTGCAATTTTTAAATTTTGATCAATGAATGAAAGAAAATGAAAAGCTAATATTTATAAACCGTTCAGTTTTTTTAAGGATTTTAAATCTATAAGCATAAACGTTTTAACACAGATTTATAGATATTCATGATTACATATATGATAGCATTCATATTAAAATTATTACAGTGAAACTTCACTAAAACCCCTTTCGGTTTTAGACGATTTTGATCTTTTGCAGAAGAGGTATGCTTAGTGGATTGACATTCAATACCAAAGTTTCCTATATTCTCATAAATATTCTTCCCTTATAGAAAAGGTCTACGATAGATAATCGCCGTGAAATATATCATTTTATATTCATGATAAACTTTACAGTTAATTAATCTAACAGCTTCCATTATAAAATATAACCTACTTATTTACAGTAATAATAAAAACATTTTATGTAATTTGCATTTCATATCTGCGAAGAAATTTTGAGAGGTTTGCATTAGTTTTTGAGTGGTCAACTCAGGCAAATTTATGCAGATTTGTTTAGAAATTAGGCATACATATTGAGTATTTTATATATTAAATGAAGATATAGATTGGTAGCTAGGAGAAATTAGATGGGATGTTAACACATGTAGAGACATTAGGTTATTTTGAATCGGGAGATGTGAAAAATATGCAATGCCCTCGCCGGGACTGAACCTGGCCCTCTCGAATACGCGCCGAGTGTGCTACCGTTATACGAAGGCATGCTGGAAGGAGGGAGAAAAGGCATTATGCACCAATTCATGAAACATATAAATTATTGAACGTTAGACTATTAATGATTTGGTATAAACTTTATGCTAAATTCATGGTCTGTTCTATACCCGAAGAAAGATTAGTAAAGAGAAGGATCATATAAAACCTTTTATTGAAGTACGCAAATTCCCTTCCGAGAAGCTCAGCGTGAAACATTACTCTAGTTCAGTGCGACAAACTCTAAAACGTCGGCTGCTTTATGCCATTTCAGCGTTTTTCAATAAAAGTGTGGGTACCTTCATGCAATCCAACGTTTTTCATAAAAGTGCAGGCATCTTTATTGAAATTCGCTGTCTTCAGAAAAATGACTACACATTTTTTCAGATGAAGTGATTTTGCGTAAAGATGCCATGAATTTATTTCATCTCCAGGTTAATTAGTTAATAAGTAATGCAAATGAAAATCGGAATTGCATAGCGAGTGTCTGTACCCGTATGAAGGTTACATTTTTCAAGTTAGCTAGCAATATTCATAAAGGTACCTTTATGCCGGTGCGTCCTTATTAAGGTTTCTTATTTTTTAAAATAGTAGCTAATCTGCATAAAATTGAGGGCCCCTTTATGAAGGCATCCATTTGCAAGACAGGAACGTCATGAATATATCTCGACGTAAAGCATAAATAAATAAGTAAAACTTAAGAAGTTTTCTCTTGTATGTTATAGGTTCTCCGGCAGCAGTCTCTAAAAAGAATGGTATACAACGAATTTTTAATCGGTTTCAGTTTAAGATACAGTTTAAGATACACTTGCTTTGCCCAAGTGCGAAATGCTTCCCTTAGAATAATAATCTTGCAATGTTTCGATTCCGTGGTTCGTTGCAATTAACTAAATGATTTGAAACAACTGTAACTTATTCTAATAACATAATATAAATTCATTTTTATAGTTTTAGCTTTATGGTAAGATGTGCTCTTTTATGGCATTTCTGTTGATATAGTTAACGAAAAGTTTTGGTTTATGTGCACGTGGCAAAAAATTCAACAAAAAAGGCCGCTTGTTATAACAATTCCTGCATCAGAATTTTAAAAAGCATATAATTTTAATCATAGAGTGCTTCGTGTAAATAATTATTAATTTTGTAATTTATCCCACAAAAATTATTGTAAAGTATTAAAATTATTTTATGCTGATTAACGTCTTGACGTATATTTTTCATAGAATCATTTCAAGCAGCCTTGAGCAGATAAAAATTACTGATGTGGCAGTGCATCACAAATTTCCTCTTCGTGTGTGGGAGGATATACCGTTTTTCGTTTAGAATACATCAAAGAAGATTTCATAAAAAAAATGTTATTTATAAAATATAAACAACATTACCTCCGAAAATAATCTGAAGGCGACTTGCTTACGAATGGCATCAAGCCAAAATGTATACATACTCAACGTTCGGATGAATGCAGAGACAGAGAAATAAATAAAATTGCGAGAATTATCGAAATGTTCGAGTTCGTGATTTTAGTGAAAGCTGTCTAAATCACTAATTTGTAAACAAAGGCCATGATAAACGTGGCTTTATATGACACACATGAAGATATAATACGATTAGTAAGCATCATTCAATGTGCATTACATGTTTAACTCCTTGAAACATATTTGCATGTTTATATTTCTTAATTTAATTTGTCTGGGCATTTCGTTAACAAACAAACACATAGTAAAAATGTTACGAAGCATTTAATCACAAAGTACTTGGCAGCTGTAGAACAGTTTATTCAGAGATAATCTTTTAACTGCTTGAGATTACTTTCACTTTTTCGTAACGGGCAGTGAATTTGTGATATTATTTGTAATTTTTTTTATCAATGAGATTTCAAATAGCTTTATTAAACCTTAAAAAATCTTATTAAAACTTTATTTAAACGGATTTTTTTCAAACATTGATTGATATGTGATGATGCGAAAAAATAAAACATTCATCTACAGAATGCTAAAGTAATGTATGATAATTGTGAGGCTTCCTTATTACATATAAATTCAAACGGTATCTACAGCTAATTTCAAAGCAATTTTTAATTTAAAAGCAGTTTTTAATTAAGTATTATACAAGTTTCTATCAGAAAATATTACAATATTTTTGAGAGACATAATTTTTTAATTATATGAAATTTAAAATAGTTTCTCATGTTAAATATTATAAACGCATCTGTTAATAAGTACTTTCAGCTTTCACTAACAAATTAAAAAAACATTTTTTGTGTGCCAGTCTGTCGAAGTTTCTAGCATAGTCTTTAATTAAGTAACAGTATTATACTAATGCACAATAATTTTATGAATATAAAATTAGAAAATAATAGTTATATTTATGTTTTTTAAAACATGCTTCAATGAAAATAAAAACACATTTTTATTGTGCATTTGTTATGTATATTTTTATACTATTAATTTATTCTATACATTTTTATGCAAGATATATTTTAGAGTAAAACAAGATCATATTTTTAAAGTAAACTACGCGTTTGTACGAATTACACAGAAAAAAAGTACAATAATTCTTTAATAAACGAATTTTAAGAGCTTTTTTTTTTCAGTTGCCAGAAGAGGATTAAAAAATATTCTTTTCTACACCGAAGATCAATTGCAAATACAATTTTTTCTCGGTGGCTGATTTCGGAAGAGAAAACACTTATGATAGGGAAGTTTTTTGCTTTTATTATTATACTTGAAATTTTAAATTGAATATTTATACACCTCCTTTTTATTGAAATTAACGGTTTCGTCTTGAGGTCTGTCTCTAAGATAAAAAAAAGGATTTCTTTTGCGTGTGCTTGCATTTCTTGCTCATTTATACTATTCTGATGAAGAAACAGAATTTTTTAGTTAGTTTGATAAGTATCAAGAAACTAACATTAGTTTTTCTCGAATAATTTATTTTAAGTATTACATAAAGACAGAGTATAATAATTAAGTATAATTATCACGGCATTGATGACGAATTGGTTCATTTTAAGAAATGTTAGGTTAATTGATTAAGGCTATTAGTCTGTGAGGAGGGATGCCTTCGCGGAAAACTTTTGAAGGGAGTGTAGCTAGAATCCACGTAACACATGGAGGAAAACTTCCACGTCACCCGCCTCCTCTCCGAGATCTGAATTCGGGTCGAACTAACAGTGTTAATTGACTTTACCGCTCGGCCTTTGGTAGGTCATTCCTTTAAGAAAAAATAATCATTTTCGAATAAACCGTAAAGTAAAATTAGACAAAAATTTTACCTTAGACTGACGGTGGTATATTACAAAACTTATCGATTCGAGAGTAGACTACAGAAAAGCTTTGCTAATTGTACAGAATTAGGAAAGATTTTTTTTCGATGTTAGAATATAGAACAGCTTCTACTAATCATACGGGTATTTAGTCTGCATCGTCACGCTTTTGGCTATTCATGACTGTAAGTAGAAAATGAGTGCAGTTGCATTGTCGATAGGCGAAAAAATTCTGAATCATTTTGTCAGTGCCTTTTTTTTTCGGATGAATTCTAAATTAGAAAAGTTAATCTTCAGTGCCGCCGAATATCTGAAGAATTTCATGAACTTCTCGAGTTCAATACTTTACATTTTGTGGCGTAAATGAGCAGTTTTTAACTTTGCGTTTAACCGAGATCAGCAAACTGTGAAAAAGCATTTGATGTTGAAAAGCGTGAATGCTGAACGTAATAAAATGAGTATGTTTGATGTGATAAAATGTATGAAATGCAACAAAATGCGTGATAAAACGCGTGCATGAGCGTGATAAAACGCGCTAAAATTGTTTAACGTGGTAAACGGGATGAAATGTATGAAACGCCATAAATGCGTGAAAGCATTTAACGTGAAAACGTGACAAACTGCGTCGAACAGGATAGTGATAATACGTGAGCATGAAAGTGATAAAACGTGGTAAAATGCTTTAACGTGATCAAATGCGTGAAAGCATCCTAAAGTTGGAGAATTCGTCTTCTTTCTTTCCTTCTTTCTTTTTTTTTAAGTCTGTATGTTTGTTATTTTATTTTTTTAAGTCTCTGGAAGTTAGAATAGAAGAGAAACACGTCAATGTAATAATCAAATTCGCTGAAACAACCTTGTATTTGGCTTACATTTACTGAAAGCACTCAATGGATTTCGAGGGCAGCTACGGGTCCCTCCTCATCAGGAGAACAAAATATCTAGAAAGGGGAGATTTCTTTAACTTTCTTAGCTGTTATTAAACTCCAGAAAGATCAGTGCACATAACTACTGAAATACACAGTCCAGTCACATTAATGTGACCACCACGTACTTTCCATGTCAGAGTTAAATAACCAATCACAGAAGGCAGGTGGCAGCACAGTGCAGTTGAGCGTATATAAAGGGTGTGTGAGGGCTTCGGAAAACATTTCAATCGTTGGCGTAATGCAGAAACGAAGCGATTTATCCGACTTCCAAAAGAGCATGATCATTGGCTTTCGGGCCAAGGGTGGAAGCATTTCCGAAACGGCTGAGTTTGTGAACTGTTCGCGTGCCGCCGTGGTAAAAGTGTACCGTGCATGGCAAAATGGGACTGTCCAAAATCAGCGACGTGGCAAATGTGGTGCACCACGGGCCATAGATGACAGAGGCGAACGACGGTTGCGGAGATGCGTTCGGGCAGATAGACGGGCTACCGTTGAGCAACTGACCACCAAAATGAACCAAGGGGCTACCAAAAGTGTCTCCCAAAGTACTATTCAGCGAACATTGCTGCGTCTGGGCCTCCGAAGCAGACGCCTGGTTCGTGCACCTATGCTGACTGCTGTTCATCGACGGCGAAGGCTAGAATTTGCACGCCAGTACAGCAGCTGGACGTCCACTGAGTGGCGACAGGTTGCGTTTTCGGATGAATCGCGTTTTATGCTCCATCGGACAGATGGACGTTGGCGTATAAGGCGTGAAACCTCTGAAAGGAACCACCCTGCAACCATTGCCGGAACGGTCCAAGCTGGAGGCGGGAGCATTATGGTCTGGGGAATGTTTTCCTGGCATTCTCTAGGTTCACTGATCATTGTGGAAGGCACAATGGATCAATACAAGTACGCATCTGTCCTTGCGGACCATGTTCACCCCTACATGCGCATTGTTTTTCCTCAGGATGATGGCATCTTCCAGCAGGACAATGCGAGGTGCCATACAGCTGCCAGTGTACGTGCGTGTTTCGAAGAGCACCAGGATGAGTTTACCGTCCTCCCCTGGCCAGCAAACTCACCTGACTTAAACCCAATCGAGCATCTGTGGGACCATCTCGATCGAGTTGTTCGCGCCATGGATCCTCAACCGCGTAATCTAGCGCAGCTGGCCACGGCATTAGAGTCGGCATGGCTCAACATCCCAGAGAACACCTTCAGGGACCTATGTGACTCTCTTCCTGCAGGTCTCGCAGCAGTCCGCTCTGCGAAAGGTGGTTATTCTGGCTTTTGACAGATGGTCACATTAATGTGACTGGACTGTGTATATCGCTTTAAGAGTTTTCTATCTTTTCGCAGGAGCCTTATGTAGGTTGATTACACGCCAAAAATGCTCAGAAATTAGCTCAGAAAAGTGTGTTTATAACATATATTAAAGGATGTGCGCTTTCGCAGAATGTTTTGTGGTATAATACAACGAGATAATACATGCATTAAACATTAACATCTCTTGAACTGAATTGTAAATAAATGAAATAAGAAGCAAAATTACTTTTGCATGTCTGTTTAGATTTAAACGGAAATTATAGATAAATTATAGATATCGAAAAAAACTTTAGATATCGATGGAAAAAATTACAGATATCGATGGATATTTAAGAATACCTTTTATTCTCTGAGATGCTACTTTTCTGTCATTTTAGACACCTTGTAAAAGTGAGATTTGGAAACATGTACGGTGCTCGAAAAAATTTTTCCACTTCATTACAGGAAATTGTTCTGACTTCCAATGACGCAGTTAAATTTTAATTTGTAGTAAGAGGATATTGAATACTCGTTGCTTAGTTCTGGAATGACACAGATGAATTTCAATTCATAATTCATTCCAAAGCGTTATTGAATAGTTTTCATAAAACATCTTTAGAAGTGGATATTTAAGAACTTAGATTTTTTCTTACGCATTAATTTTGTTGCAAATAAATACCTTTCCGTTAAGCATGGATTCAGACAGCTTAGTAGAAAAATAAAAATCTTTCTTTTTTTGGTAGAAAAGCAGAGGCTAGTCTGCTAATTAACAAGGTGATGAGCAACAAATTTTATTAAAATATGTAATTAAGGAAACATTATTTTACATGCAAGTTACGTTCTTTAATCTTAAGCAAAAAACAAGTTGTCCTAGAAAAATATTTTCTCTTAATTATCTCAGGCTAGTTATCGTTATTGATCAAACATGATGCAAGACCTTTTTCTAATGTCTGCCATTATTTCCTAATATAATCATGCCATGGGCAAAGCTGAATTCAAGATTTCTTTTTTGCTTTTATTACCATGAAGTATTTGTGTTTATACTATGTTTCACTTTAGTTTTATTTCACGGACAATTAATGTTTTTTTTTTCGTATTTAATTGTAATAAAAAATTTAGTGCAAAGGAATTCGGTTTTTATATCCAGTACTTTTATTCTACGCATTGTCCCAAATTCCAACTTGGTTTTTAAATAAATAGCTTTTCACTGTATTGGTTGCAAATTGCAAAAAATGGTTTCTAAATAAATAAATTAAAAAAATTCTTTTCATTTTCTTTTTATTCTTTCTTTCTTTTTAGTCCAAAGGCGCAATTTGCCCAGAAGGACTATTAATTTCGTTTTAGCATTTTGCGTTGATTCACTAAAAGCGTTGTTTCACCTTTCAAATTGTTGCCACCAATATTATCTCCCTGTATTATATTTAAAGAAATTAAATAATGAAGAATCTGTATAAAAGTATGTATGTTTCTCGCACTGTGATAAAACAACGGTACCTAGAGCCAACAAATTTTGAATATTGAACGTTTCGAACCGAATATGGGCATCTGGAAGCCCAAATTTGAAATTTGGAATTTGTTTTATTATCGATGTCATATTTTGTAAAACTTTAACGAATTTTTTATTAACAAACTCAACGATTTGAAAGCGGTCAATGGCAACGTTCCACAGAAAAAAACATTTTTATCTCCAGCGCGTGAGACTCTATATCAGAAATTCTGAAGATATGCTCATTTTAAAGTTATTTTGCGATATTGCTCATGAACTAAATTTTATGGTTTAAGTGCGAAGAGCATGATATTTAATAAAAGGTAACATAATTATTTACGTGTTTTTTTAAATGCTGAATTTCTTCAATATCAATATTTAGCTTTTTAGTTTTTTTTTTTTTTTTTTGACAAGTAGATGAGGAATTTCAGCCATTAAGTTGACGATTTAAGTTTTTCTTTAGCGTTTTCGTTCTTTGTTAAAAGATTCTGGTTAATTCATTAAAATATTTTTTTAATTCAAAAGATGCACCAAACAAAGATCGCTCTTTTGCCTAATTTTAAATTTAACATCGGTGTGTTTCTCTTCGATTTTGTTCCATCTGACATTTTAATTATTTTATTAATTAAAATGTTTCATTTATTACTGTGAAGTACACGAAAGTTATATGCCCTAAAGAGGTATCTCAACTCTTCGGAGGTATTATTTCTAACAAAACTAGTTTGGGTTAACGTTAAGCATGGGGTCAAGTATTACGAATGACTCAAGAAAACTGAAAAATTCAAAATATAATGCTATCGAATATGATTAAGAACATTAAGATGAGTTGATATATCTAAATTTTTAGAATAGTCCATGGAATCAAGCAGCAACTTCACCATTAATTTTGATGAAATGTAAAGTTTATTTCATTTTATTAAATTAATTTTAATTTTAATTAATAATTATTAATAAATTTATTTATTAAAATTTTCTACAAACATAAGTAGTTGTAGTTAGCATATTAGTCCGTTTCATTTATTGTAACTCTGAATGAAACACAAAAGCACTAGCTGCTAAATTTATGAACCATTCTGCGCAAGCTTAAAACCCTTTTGAAAGATAAAAGTTTTTTTCACCACATAAGGTATTTCTCCCGCCTTCTTGGCATGCCTTCGTGGTGTAGCGGTCAGCACGCTCGACGCGTAACCGAGGGGTCCGTGGTTCGATCCCCGGCGAAGACGTTGCACATTTCTCATCACTTCTGCTTCCGAAATAGCCTAATGTTTCTACACTGGCGCCCGAACTAAAAAAGGTGGTGGATGATGATTCTCCACCATTAAGATTTGGCTATTGGGGCCATAAACCCCAGTCGTCCTTTAAAAGGGGGAGTATATAAGGTATTTCTCCCGCCTTCGTGGTGTAGTGGCCAGCACTCTCGACGCGTAACGAGAGCTCTGTGGTTCGATTCCTGGGGAGGGCATTGCTCATTTTTCACATTTCCTGCTTTCAAAAAATACCTAATAAATCTACAACCAATCTCTGAGTTGAATTACCTTTTGAATCTGTTTACTCTCCACTTCTCCTCAAATTTGATACTAATAGGTGTATTTATTAAGATATGTTATTTGAATTTGGCAAAACACATGAGGTCTATCTGCCTAAGGGAACGAAGGCTTTCGTGAACGATTTTCTAATGGAAACTGGCTCGTATTCCTGTTACACATGTGGAAAATCTCAAAAACGTATCATGCAGCCATCCCATTCTCCTGGCTTCGAACTCGAGTCTAACTGCCATTATTTAACACCCTTAACCTCTCAGTTGCTTGTCGGTTCAAGCTTATTAAGGCGTCTATTTATGGTAGTTAAATGGTTATAACAAAGCCCACAAGAGATACGAGCATTAGAAAGGTTGCCTTCGCGGCGGATTTCCTGGATTTTGAAGGGAAACTGATTGGTTTTAACATACACATGAGAAAAGCTACGAAACCCCTTTACCTCCAACGTTTTCACCAGGAGCTGAAATGTGGACGAACTACTAGTGTTAATCGGGCTCACCTACTCGATCACCGATTGGCTAGATGTTTTACGGAAGACTTAACAAACAAGAAGGAATGTTTTTCAATTTTATGCTGGAAGCTTTTTTTTTTTGGCTAATTCATTGACTATTATTTACAGAAACGGAGAAGTGCTCAACCACTCATGAATATTTGCTGTTCGCAATAAACTTATGCTTGTGTGCCATGAATCGAAACTAAGTGAAGTTAAAGAGGTTTTCCAATAACAAAGACCCTTACTTATTAAAACAATTTCTTGAAATTTTTGCCATATTTTTCCATGGCATTTCAGATTTCCCAATGTTAGAAAGTACCATGACGTCTACAAATGAAATTCACGCACTTTCTTTACCGCACCCCACCCCAATCGGTGGATATTTGTTCGAAAGCATTCATCGAGAATGTCAAAACCCATTGGTCCACTGGTCATTTACTTGTCTCATCCTTGATAAAGTTGCACAGTGAGCACCGCATGCGGTAAATCGATATTGCATCCACGAGAGGAGGGAAATACACACACTTGAAGCCAAACCTTACCCGGGAATCGAAGTCACACCTTTCGTTTTGCACTAGCAGTCAGCCCTCGGGAACCATGTACCGTTTAGGGAAGCAATTAACGTAGCTGTAAGAATGCATTTGCGTACTCTTTAAGAGCTATTCCTTCTGAATGACAGCAATTGTATTTCAACATAACCACTGACTCAACAACACAAAAACATTAATGGGGATTTTATTGAGTAAGGGGAAGGAGCTTCATCTTCCCTCTATTATTAAAAATTCCATATTATCAAAGTCAATCAATATTCAGCTTTCTAGAAAAGCGATAGCTGCTGAGATGACTACAAAAAAAAGTATTCTGAATCTCCTTTCAGTATGGTAACAAGCACTTCAGTGTACTGGATGTTTAAGTAGATCAGAATCTGTGGTTTTAGAAATAGAAATCTCTGTTTGTTGTTTCGCAGTCAACGGACATATTTTCATTTGATTTTTGGTGTTTAAAAATGTCAGAACGAAATTATTTAATAACAGAAGACCAAAAATAAAGTTTTGACTCAATGTTGGATTAAGTTTGTAGGAGAAGGTTATTGCATCAAAGTTCCATATTTTACCGAACACTTAAACAAACGTCATAAGAAATTTGGATGCCGTGTTGTCAATCTGTGATTTTAGACATTTTGTTAAGGCAAAACAAACAAAAAATTGGTTTGTGAAGACATAGACCAAAGTATTTTGAAGTGGGTGTGCTCTGTTCAAAATAAAAAATATCCAGCTTCCAAGGGCTTTGATAATCGAAAGGTCTTTTGAATTTGTAGCCGCATTAAACCACATTAAAATTCAGACAAGCAGTGAATTGAAATGGACGTAAATACTTTTTCCCTCATGGTCTTCAGTTATCGGATACAATTTAAG
This sequence comes from Stegodyphus mimosarum, assembly GCA_000611955.2. Classification (NCBI taxonomy): domain Eukaryota; kingdom Metazoa; phylum Arthropoda; class Arachnida; order Araneae; family Eresidae; genus Stegodyphus; species Stegodyphus mimosarum. The sequence goes on along the minus strand of KK114854.1, from coordinate 429,860 downwards.
TTTTATATGATTCCTTTGTTTTTTGTTAAATTGGTAATTTTTATTTATTAATTAATAATTTTCTTTTAACAACTACTCTTACAGTTAAAACGAATTTAAATATAACAAAGTTGTCTCTCTACAGTTCTGAAAGTTTAAAAACGTTTTTAAAAGGAAAACCAAAAAATGCATGGGTAACCATTCTTTTAATGATCATATCTACGGAAGGAACATCTCTAGAACTCTAGATGGTCTTCTTACAAAGATTTCATCGTATTGCTATACAGATGTAATTTTGCCTCACAGTCGCTGTAAATGTTACTTATTGTGGGGAGAGGTTTTCTAATATAACAATATATTTCTATATAACGACCCCAAAAAACAATTTCATAACCCCAATCAGAGCTTCGTCCCTTAGTTGTACACCATCAATTCAGATTTTTTAGAAATTGTATCCATTTATTTGAAAATTTATTAGAATTACCTAAGATCTACAAATAAGTACCTCGCGTTTATGAAATCTTATTACATTGTGGGCAAGATAGCAAGTGAGTAATGAAATAGTTTTCAATAACGGGATCGATAGTTTTTTTAATAGCAAACCAGGGAAAGTAATATTAAAGAGAAGGTTTCATGAAGAATATACAAGAAAATAGATAGCCCCCAAAATAATTTGCGATGAAACATAAATGATTGCATAAGAAAGAAAAACGGTACGCCAAACGAAATTTTGAAATTATATGAACAAAAAGACATCATTCACGCGAATTAGAACGGATTTTTTTGTCAACGCTTAATAAAAAACTTTAATATTCAATAATGAGAAGTGCTTCAGTGGAAGCAGTAAGTAAAAACAGTGAAAGTAAATGTGACTGGCATATTTTATGTAGGTAGGGGATTAAGATGCAGAACAATTTCATTAGGAAGATTAAAAATCTAAGTTTTTCAACAAGGAACTGTGGATGACTTGTGAAATCTTAGAAAAATGGGTGTTAAAGTTAAATGATGCATGAAAACGTAACATTTTTCTGATTATTGATAATTGATGTGCTTATTCATTAGATATTCAGCAAAGGTTTAAGAGCAAAAATGTTTTTTTCTTCTGCAGAACACTACTTCCAAACTTCAAATAATTGATCAAGGAGTGCTACAAAATTTCGAGCTGCAAGGGTAAAGAACAATAATATTTAAACTATAATTCTTATAGTGTGGTCGCAAGATGGATAAAAGTCCTAAAAAATCTGAATTGATGGTGTAAAACTAAGGATCGACTCTCTGATTGGGGTCGCGAATTTTTTTTTTGAGTCGTTTGCATGTTTATGGGATTGTATTGCCAAAAAGTTTGAATACTACTGCTATAAAAACTGACTGAAGAAGATAAGGATAGAAATTCAGAGCGATCGACCTATATATAAAATAAATTTATATGAATGTTTATTTGAATTTCAAAAGAGCGCAACTGTAACGTAACACTGCAACAGTTTAGCAACAGTTTAGTTGTTTTATAAAATCTGGAACCGTCTCCAAAAGGGACAATGATGTGAATAATATTTTGTTGAAAAATGAATGATTCAAAAGACAAACCTTCAGAAGAACTGAAGGAAAAATGGCGGCTCTTCAAAGAGCGTGGATGGATTAAGGATTATACAACTTTTTCTTTTTTTTAAATAATGAAATTAAGACGTCATAAAGTCTAACTAAAGCGGATAATTTAATAACATTAAAAATTGCAGCTAAACAGCAGATGTTGATGTCTTCAGGATGTGGAATTTAAAATGAATTCGATAAATGGAACGATCAATGCATTTTATACAGTGTGATTATAAGGTATTTCTCCCGCGTTCTTAGCAAGCCTTCGTGGTGTAGTGGCCAGTACTCTCGGCGAGTATTCGAGAGGTCCATGGTTCGAGTTCCGCGAGGGTATTGCTTATTCTTCATTTCTCCTGTTTCGAAATAACCTAATGTCTCTACAGTGGCTCCCGAAATAAAAAAGGTGGTAGATGATGATTCTCATTGTTCATTTCTCACATTTCCTGCTTCCAAATAAAACCTTATGTCTTCATGATGATCTTCCTACCTCGAAGACAGCAATCAAGAATTTTTTTTTGGCCTTAAAGCATTTGAAACACATTTGTGATAGCAAAGACTGTTTCAAACGAACAGTTCAGACAAAATTAACTGATCTTACCTTTTTTTTAATATAAATTAAGGTCAGTGAAATGGATTTAGTATGCATACATTTTAGGGCACGGTGATGGGCGTTATTTATATTTGTATCATTTGTATGCGAAGGACATTATTCATATTTGATATGTCATTATCGAAAATGTTCCTTCAAACGATAACTTAATATAATGTCCATTTAAAGCAACTTTTAGCAGGATTCAGCGAGTTCTTCAAACTCGGGTGAGATTGTATTTTAAAATTAAACAGTTAACTAACAAACATTATGCAATAATGATATGATATTTTTCACATATTGTGTTTGTTAAGGTAATAAAGCTTTCATGATCTGAATACCCGTTTTCGAGCAATATGATGGCTGGGAAAATGTGGAAAATTTACTTAAAACTATCCTTTCAGATTAGAACCATTCAACTAAATCGTTGGCATTCAAAATACAAACAAGGTATTTAAAAATAATCATTAATATTTAATAAATTTTGTGTTTAATGTTTTCAGAATTTGAATTTCCGCCCATAACCAAGGTTTCAAAAGCAACATTATTTAGATTTGATTTATTATTGTATAGCTTAACTAGTAACTAATACAAATTTAAAGCTCTAAATTTAAAATCCTCTTTCCGATGTTTGATTGCTAAAGCTTAGACATTATAAAAAAATGAATATGGTCTTGAAAAATGTTTTTATTCAATTAAGTTTTCTTATAATCAATCATTGATAAGAAAATTTAGTACGTTTCTGTTATCCGGACCGGATTCAGAAATGTATGTATGTATATGTGCATGTGCATGTGGGAATGTATATACATACGCATGTGTATGTATAGACGCTCGTACACGCACATGCATGCATACATACCTACATTTCTGAAGCCTGTCCCGATGACAGAAAAGTACCGAACATTTTAATAATATACAGTAAATAGGTTAGGACAACGATTATCTTTCTGCTGAGAAATAGAAAATAATTTATTTTCCAAGTTCCACAGCTGATATTTCATTCCGTTGTACGGTCTGAAAATAATAATAATAGGGAGAGAAATTTATTTTCAGGTGTGAACTTCAAATGATATTTGTATATCATAATTTTCAAGCCTTGCCAGGCAATCGGCGGAACTGTATTTGTATTAGCAATACGGTAAAAACATTTGAGGAAATTAGACATAATTACCACGATACGCATAATTTTATTAATTAATATTAATAAAATTAATTAATTAATTAATATCATTTTAATTCTGTATTAATATTATTATATAAACGATTCCTAATATACCTTACGGAATTAAAATAGTAATAATAATAGCGTGAACATCTTTCTGTAGCCTATTAGTACCATGGAGAAAATAATGATAAATGAATCCAAGCCTCAAAATAAAACATGACGCTCAGATCTACCTATATACTAGCATCCTACAGACTTTTAGATACTGCAATCATATTTCTCTTGTGATGCTGATTTTATGGATATAATGAGAAAAATATTACCTTCAAAGAGAAAAATTATTTCTCATTATTGCTATAATTTAATGCAGTATTTAATAAAGAACTTTCTAAGTTATCCAAGCTAATCCTTACTTCAAAACCTTCATCTACAGAACAATTTTACAATCTAAACGTAGAAGTTTATATCTTCAAACAACTGAAGAAAGCAAGATTTAGGGAATAAATTTTATATTCATCAATCTAAAGAGATTAAATCTGACATTTAGGTGTCATTCAGGTTAAGGAATCGACCTTGGAAATACTTAAACGGGGTACTCAATTTTTATTCTTGTTGTGACTCTAAAATTACCTTTTTTGCATTACGCTGAATATCCGGATTTGAGATGCAACATAGAGAAGATCCTGATTGGAAAAAATTAGTGTTTTTGTTTGGGATGCTTTATATAATGATATCTGCCTTTCATCGAAAGAAACAAGATGCAAAATCAAAGAAAATACTGATCATAAGATATTCTCCGAAATTACATAATATATTGGTTCCTGTGACAAAACGCGCCGTAGTGTCCAGAACCATCAGATTTAAAGAAAAATGATTAAATACCTGAGACAGAAAATAGTATATTTTCAAGTTTCATACTTTTGACTTAAAACACATTTTAGGATACATTCATTATCAAATTCAGATTTTCTAAAAAATATATTTTGGCAGAACATTCAATACCTGTTTTAGAGATTTTACTCAATTTAATAGTTCTCTGATAATACAATAAATAATAACTATCCATTTCACTTTTAAACATTAATCCCACTGTCATCAGATCGCAATCTTGATAGCCTTACTCTGCATAATATTACTTCAGTTAAAGCAGTTAAAACAACTAATTGATCTAAATTCACAAATACCCGAAATTTTCGTACTGCGAGATAATCCAGAAGGTAAGAATATGCAAAGTATATTGATTAATAACATTGATGATGCTTTTTAATGTCTTGAAACTCTTTCGAAAATAGCAGACCACTACTCAAGTATATGTATTGAATAACATAGCTTTCTCATTCACAATTTTGTATTACATTTAGTCATCAATTAAACATGTAGCTAAGTAAAATTTAAAAACAAGAGAGACAAAAATTTATTTTTAAAATTTGTATTTAACCCAAAGTGATTATTTTTCAGTTATATAAAAATAAAATGATAATATGTTGAAGATAAAACATGTATTTTATTTAAAATATTTTGGTGTTTGGAACATAAAATAAAAGTAGCGAATACTCTATCAAGGGTATCGAAAGATGTATGCAATTTTAAAGGTATCGTAAAATCGCTGTTATCGAAAAGTAACCAAGATGTGATTTTTGCGTATCCCTCTAAACTATACAAATTTCTATTATCCATCCAACAATGAATATTTCTTTTATTCGGTTTGTATGGAACTATCGTGTGTGGAAATACTATCAAAGCGCTGCCTGGATGTAAACAAAAAAACACCCCATCTGGAGACCAAAGCCTGGGAGCAGTGTTTCACTCGTAGTACGGGATTTATTCTTACCTCCATAGGTCGTATTTATGTTGCACACCAGGAAAGCCACGAAAACTCCCATACGGCTAGTCCACACACCGGAACTAGTACTCGGATTGAATTATGAGTTTTCAGCGATTTTACCGTTCAGACGCTGTTAGGTACTTTTTTTAGGAATACTGCGGTATCACTCATAGACAGCCTGTTGGAGCAATTTTTCGTTGTTAATGAATACCACACGCTGTCGTTTCTGCAGGTCATTGAGCCTCTGGGACTCCCAGTAAGAGCAAATTTTATACATTTTCAAATCTCCAGGCATTATCCTGTATGCAGTTACTCTTGTCAGGACCCGTTTCATGTTGTGCTTTACTGAATGTAAAGCTTTGCCTTGTGAGTATTAAGTTGGGCACTTGCTGTACTGCGGCTAATTTGCGCTTACTACCTGATCTGCCATTGCCCATTCCTTTTATCACACTTTGGTTTCGCATGTTGAACTTCCTAAACCAGTTAAACCCAGAGCTTCGCGCAGGAGTTTGCTCGCTAAGTACAGCCACTAGTCGATAGTAAATTCAATTTTCCTCTGCTGCAAAGCTCGGCTTCCAAAGAAACCATGCAGTTTCCTTTTAAAAACGTGCTTACTGCGTACACTTGTCCTCACTGAATTACGTGTACACTTGTCCTCGGGCTTCTGTACTACATTTGTCGCCTATGATTTACTGGTTGTCGTATTGAGACTAGACGAGCTACTGCAGAATGTTGGACTCACACCACTAATGTGAAAGAAACATCGCAACAACTTTCAGTTATACGTTATACTGGAATGCTAGAGCAAGTCCAAAGCATTATCGAACATATTAAATATTTGGAGCTTTTATTTTTTCTTGCAAAATGCACATTTTTTAGGAAAATAAATACAATGACATATTAATGATTTTCGATACAACCATTATTATGACAGATCTTCGCAGATTTTGCATATGTAATGCATACCTCCGGTAAAACTAGGAGTTTCAAGTGTTTATAAACCACTTTTGGTTGTCATCGAACTGTCAAGAAGCGGACATAATGTTGTTGCTTATGCTCAGTTGTCTGACGTATAGTCAGCCCAAGCCCACGAAATTGCTCGTGGCAAGCAGCGAAAGATTACGCGTGTCATTGGCAACAGCCTTGAGTACCTTACAGGTGACAGTGCGCTTTAGCTCAGTTCCGCCCTCAATTTTTACGGAGAGCACCCCGGGGGGACGGGTCCGAGGGTCTCCCACCCCTCTTCCCCTACCATCAACTTCTGGAGAGGACTTTCGGCTTGTCGCATAATCAGAGTGTCCCCATGCCTCACGGACACTATACATTTACAAACATCCATGCCTTTCCCGGGATTCGAACCCGGGCCCTTTGGTGCGGTAGTCAGCTACGCTAACCACTATACCGATTGGGCAGCAGCGGACATAATAACTCCCGCAATTAAGATTTCTGGATTATAATTGCATTATGAAAAACTTGTAGATACATACCATAAAAGAAAAGTTCTTTGCTTCCACCCAAACATGTAGGTTTCTACACTGTCCTCATATAACATGTTTTACGTTCCATTTTGGATATCATATACTTTTCATGTAACATGTTTCTTAATTACGGGACAAAAAACATTTTCCATCATTCATCGAAATGAAAAATGTTGTTGCGCTTGCTGTAAATATTTAGGAACATTAAACATAGTTTAGGAAGAACTTACCGTATAACACGCACAATGATGTAATTAATAACATTATTAAAATGCAATAGCAGAGAAGGAAAAAGATTGTTGAGTTTTACAATAAGACTGCTTAAAACAGTGCATGTTTGATGTTAATGCTCAGCAAAACATAACCTTACTGGAATATTACCGAAATTATTGGAAGTATATCAGCTAATACCAAAATTTTGATGTTTGCTGTGGTGTTAAAGAGGTCAGGAAACAATTATAGGAAAAAGACCATCAGTAATATCTTCCTCACAAATGTAGTCGGTATCGTAATCCTTTTAATTAAATATAGCATTAGTGCGACGATAAAATTCAAATGTAATAAAACTTTCCCCTGATATAAACAAGCTAGATATATGTTTATTTACATTCTAACTTTCGTAAAGAGTAATTAGCAGCTCAATTTAATGCTTTCCTATTTACGACATTCTGGCATTCAGTTAAATAAATTAACAGATAAAAGTGGATGCATTAAATTTATATACATATTTACATCAGTAACCCGAAAGATAAGTATTTAATTAGTAAAGTGTGACTAAAAGGTACTCGGCCAGTAGAGTACCTTTTAGTCACACTTTACTTTACTGGCCGAGTAGGAAGTTTTACCCAATGATAAAATTCTCAGCTCGTGCAAGTGTGCAGCGCACGCTCATTTTCTACCCTATTCTTAGGAAGTAAAGTTTCACTTACATTTTTATTTGAAAAAAGTAAAATTAGCTCATATAAAGTACGAAAGTTATTTCCCTGGAAAATGGAAATAAGTTTTCTAAAGAGAGAGACAATGAATGTATTAAAAAAGCAAATTAAAGTTCAGTCGCTCCTAATGAATCCAAAGATAATTGGGTGATTATGAACGCGGTTAATTTCGTTTGAAAGTTGAGGAGGAATTGAAGAAAATGATGAGAAAGCGAGCGAAGTGAGGAAGATTGCCACTTCCTTTCTCGGATTTTACTCGTAGCTGGGTAAATGAAATAAATATAGCCGGCAAAAGGTGGAGACGCATGTGGGTGGCAGGGACCACTGGCAGTCGCGTGCGATAAATATAGCAGAGGGAAAGTTTTCAACTGAAATATTCTGGCGTTGGTCAGTAGTCTTCCACCTCTTTCGAACCGAGGATTGCTTCACCCTTTTTTGACAGCCGGTAAGTAGTGCTTGCTCGTAACTAATGCGATATCGATCTGGGCTTCGATAGTATATCATTAAACTGTAAGATTTAAAATAAAATGCTTACAATTTACACTCATATCGAAGTGTTGTTATTAATATGCTGTAAAATAAATATAGTTATGAAACAAAATGAATTACTGCTTGCCTTAAAAACGTCAAACTGTAATAACACATGAGAAAGAAGAGTTTCATCAAGATTCATCTATACACAACAACTCAATAATACGAATACAGGCTTTCCTTTTTATAAAATTCAAATGCTCATCTCAAGGTAGAACGTACATTATTTATCCTAATAATGTTAACGACTTAGTTATTCTTGTGAATCTTTTAATCAGATTCTGTACTTACGAGAAAACTCCGTGAGTTAAATATAAATTTAAAAAGCTACGAACATTTTTAATACTTTAATCTGTTGGAAGAATATTATAACTATAAAGCCTACTATATACGGTTTCCACGCGACTTTTAGCTAATTCACGAAGAAGTATTATATGCAGATAAAGCAGGATTTTAATGTGATTAATATACTTATAGTTGCATTATTGATCATTTCCATTATAATTTATTTGTTTCTTCTTTTTATTATTAAAACCCTAATGTAAGATGTTAGTCCATTATCGACTGGGTATTTTGTAATTGGAAAATTTAAATGCATTTGATGGGTTGCAATAAAAGAAAACATTATGTTTGATAATTCAGCGACCATCTTTTGCGTAGATGGATGCCAGCATTTGCGTAGATGGCCAAATTATAATTTCTAGAAAACATCTAGACCTCCAATGGGAATATAAAATGCTGAATTAGACGTATAGAATTAACCATAAATTCCGGTTAAATTCGAGTAAATTTTCTGCTACTACATAAATAAGTATAGCAAAGTAGCGCGGTTTCTTGAATAACAAAGGAAAAAGAAAGAATGTATTGTAGTAATAAACCCGTTGTAAAAGGGAAAAGGAAGAAAGGCTTTTCCCAGTTTTAAGAGAACAAAAGAATGTGGAGAATTTGTAGTAGTTAAACAGTTATCTTATTATTTTGCTTTTTACTTTCACTTTCGTCAACTCTCACCGAATGCAAACTAGTTAATGTACATAAGCGAAGAGTTCTTGAATTCCAGAGAAAACTTTTGCTCTCTGACTAGTCACTCTATTACTTTCCCGTGCCAATGAATTGCGTAATTGGCTTTAATTTTGCTAGTCGTTAGGACTTTATAGAAATACTCAGGTCTGATCCAAAGCTTAATAGGCATGTATTCTTTGTATATAATACTTTAATTTTACTTGAGCATTTGCTCTGAATTTTTCGCAAGCCTCGAAGATTTGACTTTCAGATACTATTATCAGTTTCGTGTAATCGTCAGGCTGTCGTTTAATAAACAGGTTTACCGTGGAAGTAAGACAAAATGATAAGTTTTTTGTCTGTTTTAACAACTCTAGGCGTTAGCATTAAAGCAGTGCGGAACCTCACAGCAGTAGTAAATAAATTAAATCTATACTTATATTCAAAAGAAATAGAAGTTTCCACTGAAAATGTTAATTTTCTTATCATCTCTCAGAAAACAGTAACTGTTTTATTTATAATAATCTAAATGGAAATATTGTAGAAGCTTTTTGACGCTTCAAGATTTCTCCCTTGTATAAAATATTTCCCTCTCTAGCATTATGTGTACAGTTAGTATGAAATTTGAATTTTTTTCCTTAAGCATCAATAGTTAAGTTATTGAATATTAATAAAATGTATTGAACATTTAAGCCACTGTAACATACTGCTTTTAATTTTCTACTCTTGTTTTCAGTTTGCTCGGCCGCTCTCAGATAGGATATGGCTGATGATAATAAGGAGTACAGGTAAGAAATAAAATTATCATTCTTTTGAATTTCATTGCCTTGCACAGATGTGAGTTATACTACCCAAATCGAAGATATTATTCCATCTTTACAGCGATGATTAATATGCAATGCTAGGTGATCTTCTGTATTATTTAAAGGAGGCATTTTAATAAATACTGCTAGCTTATCAGGAATACTTCTAACAATGCAGCCATTTTCATTGATTTCAGAGCGGTGTGGATGGTTTTCCTTATGTGTAACGTAAATAAGAGCTAATTTTCCTTTAACATCCTCTACGAAGGCACCCACCCTAGGCAAATAACTTTGCTATAATCGAAGTAATTCCATCCGGAGCGGTGCTTGAATTGACCGCCAGTAATAAGCATCAAGTCCACTGTGACTTTCAGTCCACTGAGGCCTAGCTGGAAGGGAAAATCAAACCTACTGCACAAAAAGGAGGCATTCACACTGCGGAGACCAAAGAGGGAGATGACATTCCATTCATTAAAATTGATAATGTGACTCCTTCAGTAGATCTGAGATTTTTATAAAAACCATAGGCAAAGAGTGAGATTTTAACTAATTCAATGACTAATAACCACATGCTACTAGAAGACACTCTGTATCTCATTACGTTTGAAGGTACACAGAATTCCAAATGTTGACTGAGCATGATTGCCTACGGTCGTATCTATTTCGATTTAAATTAATAGAAACTCATAATTCATAACAGTACGTAACGGCGGACAACAAAGGACGGTTTTTCATCTTACGAGCTGCTCTTTACTGGTTTTTACGACTACAGTATGCTTACGAATATTTAAAACCTTGTGAGATGATGATGCACAGTCCAAATACCGTTAGATCTACCAAAATAAGCATTAGAAAGACATAAATAAATATTAATGTCCAAAATGTTAAAATAATTACAGAAATATTTATAATTATCAATATAATAAGTTTAAATTTGCTTTGCAATGTGATACAAATATTTAAATCTAGATGGTTCACACACTGATGTTTGTTTTCATGATTTCTGCTAATACATCAAAATGTAAGTCAGTTGCTAAATTCTGTTGGAAAATTAGAAATCAATTAAGTTGCAGCATAAATATTCAGGCAACTATTTCAAAATGCTTGCACTCGAGAAACAAAATAATTACATTATTATGTGGTTGAGGAACTTTCTTCAAGTTAACCCTGATTTCTGTTGTTACGGAAGTAATATAAATTTGCATCCGTAAACAAAACAAAACAAAACAAAACAAAAAAAGTATCATCTTCAAATTACAGAGAAGCGTTCTTATCCACACATAACCATTCTTTACGGTTTATCAAATGAAAACATTTCTATTTATGATTCGCAAGCAAACATCTTGTCTTTTGTTAAAATGTTCTCTTCTCATCTTAATTCTTCTCAGTCTAAATATCCCATTATAATTCCGGAAAAAAACAAGGAAGAAGAAAGGTTTCTGGATAACTCACGCCATTCGATATATACATGAAAATCTCAAGCCACGATACCGCAAATGCTATGCATATGTTAAGAGAATTCTGTTGGAACTCATGTAATATATTAGGCTTTGAAGTTGATGGTAAGAGTTTTTCTTTTCAGTTGATACTGTCAAAACTGAAAATCTCATTGGAAGTCTCTGCTATTCTTATACCTTTCTCAAATACTTCTTTTGCTAACAGCTTTAGTGAGATATATTGGAAGAATATTGAGAAACTAATTACAGTCATTCATTATCGCAATGAGATTGATATTTGATACTTCAAAAATAAATTAACTTGTTGTCAACATCACTGCTTCAGCTTGATTTGGAGTCAGGAGCACTGAATAAATCGAATGCATCGCATATTCATGATTTTTCTGACCCACAATCGAATACAAAACAGTTTTTTTCAGAAAATCCATTATGAAACCATCCTTGCTAAAGTAGCAAGATAGCTTTGTACCTAATGAATTATTATCCTAAAATGTTAAAAATCTCTTTAATTACGTTTTTATATCCGTAGAGATATACTTGTATTCATGAACTACTTACGCAAAGTATTCTTGTAATGTAATCCGAATCAGGTTTAAACAAAAGTCAGTTATTTCAGTTCTTATAAGCATTTTATTTATTTCATACGTTTGTTGTTATTCGTTCAAATTATCTCGGTCAAAATTTAGATATTTCTTTCAGCCTAAATTATAGCTTTACCTATTAAGAACTCTAAATAAAAAATAACAGTAAATACAGAAACTGCTTATGTGTAATTTTTAGTCAGTTTTTGAAAGACATGAATTTCATAAATGAATGCTAAAGCAAAAGAATTTAAATTTCGATAGTGCTTAAGGCGCTGGGCTAATACGCTTTTTAGTAACTTGAAAATTTAAAATTTCTTACATGTAAGTCTTGTAAGTTATTTGATAGAATCAACTCATGCCTAAGACAAATTAGTTTTAATTAAAGTATACCTGATTAAAGGGTTCAAGTACATTGAAATAGATAATGTATCATTCTCTGTATTCGAATGATGACTTATCAAAATATTGCCAAAAGAAGAAAGTTCAGGGGAGGACTCCAACGGGAGAGTTCAGCGGCAGTTATTATCCATGTATAGTGGGTTATCCATGTAAATTATCCATGTATAGTGGAAGCAAATTTTAAGGCGAAAGCAGTAATGACAACCATTTATGATGATTATGTCACAAGCTGAGCATCATTTATCGAATAAATTCAATATATTACGTATAAAACAGTACGTTTTCTTTATTGTTATGTCAATACCAAAATCGTGATCAGTGAAATGTGGTTTTAGTGATGTATGTAAATTGTTGCAAAAAGCTGAAATGGCCTACAAACAGCTTGATTGTAATGTTGACAAGCTACTGAACCTCCAGGAAATTCATCCGTTTTAATAGATTTCCTCTAATGAGGTATTATTGTTGCAACTGTAATAATCTTTATTGTATTAATGCTAGTATTGTATTATTGTAGGTATATGTAACTTTTATTACAAAGAAATTAAAATACTGTTTTGTTGCTAATCATTTACATGAGTAAAATGTTAAAAAGTAATTCTTTTTAATGTAATTAATTTATATTAATTTAATAAAACTATATGATTTTAATAACCGTTAAACAAAACTATGCTATTAACTTAGTTATATGTGGCCCACTAAGGTAGTGGTTAGCGACGCAGTCTGCCGTATCGAAGCGCCCGGGTTCGTATCCCGGAGATGTATTTAAATGAGTAGTGTCTGTGCGGCATGGAGGCACTCTAAATATGCGGCTAGTCGAAAGTTCTCTCGAGAGGTTGATGGTAGAGGTAGAGGGGTCTCGGAGCCGTCCCCCCCGGTGTGCTCTTCATCAAAATTTCGGGCGAACTGAGCAAAGTCATATGGTAGGGGGTGTATGGTGCTCAAGGCTCTTGCCAACGACAGGCACAATCTTGTACTACTTGCAACGATGAATTTCATGAGCTACTTCTGATGTTACTGTCAGACACGTGCGATAAGTCAAAACATATGTGTGCAATATAAGAACGGTTAGGTAACCCCTAAAGAAGAAAAACTGTTTAGAAAAAGGTGACGGTAATTAAAAACATTTTGAGAAATCATGATGTGAGAGAAATCAACACTGGTTTGCATTGCTCATGGAGGAAGTAAGAAAAACCCTCTCTCAGCCATTCTGAATAATTCCAGTGCTAACTAAACATATTTGCTGCCCAAACCGGAAAGTGGGCAGTAATTCTGACTGCCGTACCAATGGGCTCGAGTTCGAATCCCGCAGGAGGCCTGGTTGTAGCCTGTCGTTCCTTCATAGGAGCCAATGGTGGACCACCTACGAGATGCCTCCATAGTAAAGAGACAGCCGCTTGCGGCCTTAGTAGTGGCCAATGCTTATAAACGAATAGATCCCCAAGTTAGGAGGGAAAAACTTCAAATATTTTGCGTATTTAGAATAACAATTATTGCTAGGCCTCGGAACTTTAGAAACAGACATCTTCCTAGAAAACTTTTACTGGATTAAGATGCAATATGAAACTTAAAATCTACGAATCCTATGAAATATAGCTTCAAGTATTCCAAAGATCAAATAAAAAAAATAGTTTAAAATTATTTCCGGCATAAACATAAGTTTTTAACTCTTCTCCCCCACGTACAGGAATATGAAACGATGTCAACAGAAAAGATTACATTTTTAATATCGACAATAATGAATAGCATTTTTTTCGAAGAGAACATGATCTCACTAATCGATACTAACCGATAAACACTAACCGACTAGGAAATCAGCCCCTCCCCTTCCTCCGCAAAAACTATTTATTCTAGGAATACAGATTTAGATAACGCAAAATAATACAGCTTGTACACTTAAATAAACTTCTGAATTAGATATAACGATCTGAGTTACATAAAAATGTAAGATATTTCCAAATTTTCTTTGAAATATTATAACAAGTAGGAAATCTATATAGCTCGTTGGGAAAGTCCATGGCAAAATTTAGACTATAGTTTAAACTCTTCCAATACGCTAAAATAAAGTTATACAGCTTCTGAAAATTTCACGCAATATACTGACAAGCAGTATCTGCTTTGAAAATATCTGAAAGTTTTATGAATACGCTTTTAACTGTTTAAAATCTATAGACTGATTAAGGGAATTAACATGAAAATAGTTTATTTGCGTCTGTAAGATCTCCATTTTATTATTTCAGATAAGAGCTATTAGACGAAAATAAAGCTCTTGAGGAATTTGTGCTTGCGTAAATCAATATCTCGACTCAGCTTCCTTCCTGTTTTAATTATTTAAAATCTATCACATTACAAACTGTGTCTATGCACAAGGCAGTAATTTTTCATATGAAGATTTTCGGTTTCTAAAAATTCGAAAGCTTTTTTTTTCATGTTTTACATAAATGCGATTTTGTATATTGTAAATTAGGTAAAATATACAATTTAGTTTTTTACAGTGTCTAAAAACTGCTTTTTTGGTATTTTGTTTCCATTGATTTATTGCATATAAATGTGAAGGTGTGAAGGGAGGATAAACGGGACAAATCGTACATTAGAAATGGAAGAAATTTATTTTCAATATCAGGACCATGAACCAATAAAATATTTAAGATTGCTGAAGGAACTTAAATAAAAATAAAAAAAAACTTTTTGGAGAACTTTTTCCTTAGAATATAAAACAAGAAAATTTCACACATTACTGATGTTACAAGAAAATAATACTGATATAAAATTAACAGGGCAATGTTCCCTCAACGAAGTTTTGAATAGCGATTGCAATCTTTATTAAAGGGTTATTTCGCTGAATTGCAGAAAATTCGCTACTCGCAACAAGGATGCGCGCCAGACTGCTGGAGAATGCTTTTTTTTTTCGAAGAGGGAAAAAATTCTTCTTGAATCATGCTATGAATTCTAGAAGTATTCAAGAAAGAAGGGGGTGGTAGATGATAGCGTGTTTCAACTGACGGATGTTTACGCTCATGACGTCAATGTTACCCTGCAATGCACATGGAGAACCGCGTGCGGTTTGAAAAATAGTATCACTTGTTTAGATGAACTCTATTTTCCCCTTTTATGTACTTTAAACCAATGAACAAACTATTACTGCACTCTTATAAGTGCCATACTCTTATCTTGCTCATAAAATTTCAATTCTTCTTGACAAAGGTGCAAAACTTTACTTCAGAATCCTCTGTATTTTACTTTCTAACTGTAAAGTTACTATTGCTAGTATTTTCTCTTTCGCAAAACAGTATGCTGCTAGCTGAGGGAGTAAGGGGGAGAGAAAAAATTGC
This sequence comes from Stegodyphus mimosarum, assembly GCA_000611955.2. NCBI lineage: Eukaryota > Metazoa > Arthropoda > Arachnida > Araneae > Eresidae > Stegodyphus > Stegodyphus mimosarum. Next base: position 414,194 of record KK114854.1, on the reverse strand, counting down.
AGAATTAAGGACTATTTTACTTATCATCTGCACAAAAATGGATTAAAAATAATGAACTCTTTTCCTACAAAATATATTTACTATTGGTACGTAATGTTTTACTTACAGTTTTACGAACTAAGCAAAAACTAAGCAAATTCCAGTGCATACTTTCAATGGCATAGATTCGATAAATTTTTCCTGGTTCACCTATTCGGAAGAAAAAGCAATTTTAGGTTTAATGCTTTGAAACTGTACAACAAAAGAGTGTAGTTAAAACTATGTTTATAAAAATCCATACTCATTTCCTTTTGCAATAATAGTTTTTATTATTTGAATACTTTAATTATAATTCTGAATGATTTTGTCACTTTCTTAGAACTCATACTGTCAATCCTCTCATGTAAAGTAATATTACAGTCCTTCGAAACGTTCCGGTTAGGTTAGGTTAGGTTATTCAATTATGGAAAAGCACACGAGGGGTATCTGCCTAAAGGGAGGGATGCCTTCGTGGAGGACTTTCTAAGGGAAACTGGCTCGTATACACGTTACACATGGGGAAAACCACGAAACCGCCCATGCAGCCAGCCCGTTCGTGGGATTCGAACCTCGAACCGAACTACCAGTGTTCAGCGTCTTGACCGCTCGCCCGCTGGTGGGCTAAACGTTCCGGAGTATTTAAATTATCACTTTAAGCCAAATATTGTCATATATTTTAAAATTGTTGTTGGCCTAATATTTTAAATCGTTGCTTTTTTTATTGTACAGGAATAATTCAATACATGATTTCGATAAGGTGAGTTACTATCACTTGTAATCGCTGTAAAAAAGAAGTCATTTGAATACTCTGCGCAAACATTGCCAAAACTGTTCAAATAAAAAATTCAAATAAATATTCAAAATTGTTCCTTCGAAAATTGAAACGCAGTCAATACCCCAGCAAAATTTCAATCATTTCATTTAATAGGACTTCCGGTGAGTAAATGCTAGCATTCAAAGCCTATAAATTTGCTTCCTGTAAGCAAATGTTGTAGAGACAGTAATTAGGTTATTTCGAAGCAGGAAATGGGAAGAATGAGCAATGCCCTCTCCGGGACTGGAACCACGGACCTCTCGAATACGCGCCAAGCGTGCTGACCACTACACCACGAAGGCATGAAGGAGATATAATTACCTTACAAGTTTAAAAATAAATTCTATATACCCAGTGCTACCGGTTTTCTCTCACTGTAAGGTTTAATAAGTGTGTAAAATTGCTTAGTGATAATAGTGATATTCTTGTGTATATAAAAATGATTTGTTGCGGCTCCACTCTTATGTATAAAGCAACAGCTTCATTTTATTGCTTAAACTCAGAATTCTATAAACAATAAACATTATTTGAAAGGAAGAATTCATTTCTTTTTCCTGGTTTGTTTTACAGTTTGTTTGAAAAAAAATAACTGTAGAATTTTATCACCATAAATTACTATAAAAATGTAACTTAAGAGAAAAAAACAAGAATCTTCCTGGAATAAAAGAATATGTTTAGATAGTTGTGAGGCAACTTTTACATTGTAATCAAAGTAACTATGAAAAAAGCTGCCTTAAAACTGATGCCATAACAGATGACAGTCATAAACGTTTCCTATGTTGTACTTAAAAATCTATTTTAAGATTTTTAAGTACAACATAAGATTTTTAAGTACAACAACATTTAAATTTATTTATTTCTTCTTGCCTTAATCAAAAGTCCTTCTCAATTTTTATTTTAGTGAAGAGGAGGAGGAGGAGGAAGAAGAAACCGGAGCTGAAGGAAAGTACGTAATTAATTTTTCAAGCATAAAATCCTTTTAAATTTTCAATGCTTTAACATTTTGAAAAAAAGGGGAAAGATCTAAAGTCATAAATAATCTCTCCAAATACCAGCTAATGCATATGCTTCAAAAATCACATAGTCCAGGAAAATGAATTATAATTTTAAATAATAAGTCGATTCTGTCAAGGTGTTTAATCTTAGATTAATGCTGATTTTTATAAAAGCTCTATGAAATTCAAAAAATAATCAAACTTGGATCTTTCTTTAAAAAGCGTGTATGGCTGCATCACATCAATGAAATGAAAAGTCTTTTTTAAAATCAACGCAATCTAAAGTTGAATTTTATTTCTCATAGTTTAATTAACCTGATTTTATTACATTTACTGTATCAACGATTCATATTCAATTGCTCATTTTTGCTAAATGGTTAGAGATTTTAATATGCTTGCAGCTGAAATTGTAAATAGCTTTTTTTTTTGCACCAGTATATTTTTATTGCAATGGCAGCATTTGACTGACAGCTAGTACCTCATATTGATTCTTATTTGGAATTTCTGTATCCAAGACTATGGCTATAAGACTATGGATACAGAAATTCAATATTCTCTTTCTGTATCCCAAAGTGAGAATTCGATATTCACTCAGTTTGTTTCTAGAAGCTTAACCCTTTGTACTGCTATCACATCTGCATGTCGCACAATGTTTGTAAATTTCTGTAAAGCGTATTTGTAATGTGTATTATTGTAAGCGTATGATCTGCTGTAAAGTTTTTTGAGTATCTGAAATAATGTAATAATTATGTAACTTATGTAATAAGATCCACAACGGCTACGATATCTTACAGTGTTGTTTGACGTATCTCCTAATGCTGGATATGTGCGGATACGAGACAATACTTATCTAACCTCTTGGCAAAACGATGGTGTCTCCGTCTCCCGTCAACTGTCAGCTGTATCCAAGACGCCAGAAAAGAATTAACATTACAATATAGCACACTCTCGATCTCCCTCTTCAGTTAATGACAAGAAGCATAGATAGAGGGCTTTAAGTCTGGAAATAAAGTTCATGAATCTAACTGTCAATGTTTTTGTGTCTAGGACTTTGCTGTTGCATGCTGATGAAGCCTTGCTCTGTCATTATTCATCATACAGCGCATTTTGGATTGTTATTCCACTCAGGGAGTCTATTCAGGAATATCAGATATCGTCCATAACTCATTACTCTAAAATCTATTAAGAGTCTTGCAGTCCAGACTAGAATCAGCATCAGTCCAGTTTCGGAATACTTTGCCTATGAAACTGTGGCCCTTTTATTCCCTTATGTAAGCCATTAATTTGGTTGATCTTTTTGGATGGCCAATATAAAGTTATCATTGTTTTTTAGTTCTTAACTAAATGAGCAGATGGCTTAATTTTTTCTTGCATACTCGCATACTGGTTCTACAATGATCCACGAGTACGGCCATTTGATATGAGTTTAGTCTTAAAGAAAATTATTTAGCATTCTTGTTATCCTATTTCGGTTCTTTTTTCTCTTCGGGTTGCAGTATCATAGTATACCGACTTAGGGTTTCCATTGTGCCTTCAAAGGCGTCACGGATATAATACAAAGAACAACTCATACAAAGAACATTCAAAAGCTTTCTTTAATCCTTCTGGACTAATTTCATCTTCAGATCCATATTTACACTCAATTCTTCGATGTTTAGAGACGTTTCAGTCTCCCTCCCTCTTTGAAAGCCGAGTGGTAAAGACCATTGAATACTGGTTATTTGACTCGGGTCCTTGTCCACGAGAACGATCTAGTTGCATGGTTGGTTTTCGTGGTTTTCATGTATATCATGAATACTAACCAGTTTCCCTTAGAAAGTCCTCCTTGAAGGCATTTCACCCCTTAGACAAATGGCCCTCGTGTGCTTAACCACGTGCAAATAATCTTGAAGTGGAGAAACCAATCTTCATTAGACAGGTTATTTGAGCATTAGGGTAGGTTATTTTAGCCTATTACATTGACCAATAATCTATGATTTTCCGCTGCTGGAAGTCTCATGAACCACAGTTTATTTCTCTTGGAAAAGATGTTAAAGTAAAATTCTTCCGCACAAATTTTGCTTGACACAACAACAAAAATTATAAGCATATTGATATTTAGCAATGCAAACAGTTATTTGACTGGAAAATATAACTTGAAGGCGTTTAATATTAATTTATTCTTCCGTTTTTTAATAAAATCACTTAAAACGTGTGATAGCCTTTGTAAGAAAAGAACAGCATGTTTAGTTAAATGCATGCATGATTATAAGGTAAGGAATTTGCTAATTACCATGCATAACTGCTTTCACTTGAAAAAGGCAGATAATATTAGTGTTGCTTGGTTCACTTGAGAAGACAAATATACTGCTCAAAACAATTAAAGGATATTGCGGTTTTAGGTGGATTTTGTGGCTGGGAAACTTTTTAGCTGATTGATGCAGGGTCGACAGACGTCGTAGGCTATATGAGAATAAATTACACATGTTTGGAAGAAAAAAATGCATTTTATTGCGCATTTGTGTACAAAAGGAAAAAAACACAATTTGTGCATATGAGAAAAAAGAATAAGAAAAGGTGTTTTCTTCAAAGGAAATCATTTTCAGTAGGGGGTATGGTTTCCACGGACGGCCAGCAACGCTGAACACCTTTGAGGCATGGAGTCAATGAGGCTATTAATCACGAGTTGGGGTATTCTGTCCCCCTCTTCCAGAAGAGCTCTTTCCAGTTCTTGGAGAGTTTGTGGGGGTGGTTGGCGGCCAGCAACTCGTCTTTTTAGAGCGTCCCAAACGTGCTCTATTGGATTCATGTCTGAAGAACACGCTGGCCATTCCATTCGTACGATTCCTTACTCGAAAAGGAAATCCTCCATCAGGTTAGCACGATGTGGCCTGCAGTTATCGTCCATTAAAATGAAGTCATCTCCAATTGCTGCAGCGTAAGGGACTACAATAGGTCTGAGGATCTCATCCCTATATCGGCGACCAGTCAGAAGTCCATCTCGAATGATGTAGAGGTCTGTGCGCCCGTCAATGGAGATGCCACCATACACCAACACTCCCCCACCGCCAAATCTGACACTTTCGTGCACGAACGCAGGATTATTCCTACTGCCGCGGTCCCTCCAGACGAAAATACGCCTATTATCAGGATGAACAGAAAAACGGGACTCGTCAGAAAAAAGAACATTGCTCCATTCATTTCTCCTCCAGTTCACATGCTCTGTTGCCCACTCCCTGCGGTCGCGACGATGCCTTGATGTTAGTCTAACACATACCATCGGTCGGCGAGCATACAGACCTACACCATGGAGCCGGTTTCGGACAGTCTGAGTTGAAACCGTCCTACCAGTAGCCGAGCGAAGGTGTTGTTGGAGAAGAGTAGCATTCATATTTCGGTGTCTTCGAGCCGTTAACACTAAATAACGATCTTCATTGGGCGTTGTTGCCCGTCTACGACCTTGCCCTGGTCTTCGGCCTACACTTCCAGTTTCCAAAAAACGGTTCCAGATCCTGGAAATCACACTTTGTGACACTCCAATGGTTTGCGCTACTTCGGCTTGAGTTTGGCCCCCTTCTAACCTACCAACAACTCTCCAAGCTTCTGAATCGGTTAAATGACTTCGCTGAGACATCGTACTCATCGAAACAAAGCAGTCACTGAATGCCGATCATCCTTGTCTTCATTGTCTTTCATTCAGTTGAAAGTCAAATTTCATTCGCTGCCACTGAAGCGACGTTTTTGACGTCGAACTCAAAATTAGCATACTCCACAGTTTGAAAATTAGAAAAATTTGCATTTGTGATTCTCTTCTTCCATTTTCGGCAAAAAAAAATTCCCTTATATCTTTATTTTATATAAAACTTACAATATCCTTTAATTGTTTTGAGCAGTGTATTAGAAAGTCTCACAAGCGTGACAATAAAGAAACCTTGTAGCACTATTTTCGGTCAGTTTAGGTAACTCATATTCAGGTATTCCAATGGGCATTATGGACCTGGTGATGTGACTCTTGCTTTCTTTCATATAAAGCTATCTGTAGCCGATAAATACAATGTATATAAGCCATGCCACTGAAATAATAGGATGATAGGGAGATTAAATCCTGAAAACATTTATAGCGAGATACCAGAGGACTGCAGTCTCCTATGAAAACTTATTTTAAGATTCTTCTGAACTGATGGTAATAACTGATATTACTGGGCTCATCCACATATTAAAAATTCTTGACAGGATAGATACGTAATTGGGCTAATTGGGTGAACCCAATTATCCTACTAAAGACTTTGTTCACTTTTATTTTAAACATTGCAAATAATTTCTTTATATATTTTATTTTTTTTTTGTTTGTGTTTTTTCCCTTTGTGTTTGATTTCATTGTATCATTGAAAGTTGATGTTATTACTTAGGATTTTGGTGCACGAGGTTTTCCCTTTCTTTAAATAAAAATAGGGCAAATGTAAAAGGCAGTGACAAAAAGGGGGCATTTTAAATACTTATTCCAATGAAATTTAAAATGAATAAAAACATTCTAAGAAATATGCATCGCAAGTACATTAATTTCGTAATTCATTCATCCTGCAAAATTTAGCTAAGGAGCTTTTAATGTAAACTACCTATTTGGGGTAATTTTCGTAGAACAAGGAAACTTATCTTACTCCGTTTGACAGCTGCTGTTAAAAAATTCCACTATATGTTTTCATATCTCTAGACAGCCGTAGTACTATTGAGGTATAATTTTTATATTTCAACTAATGGAATGGAGAGTAGGGAACCCTTGATGTAGTGATAAAATGTGTAGCACAGTGGTGCTTAAAAATTTTAGAGATTCCAGATCTAATGTTTCTGAAAATGTGAATATATGTGCATAATGTAATTTAATTGAAAGTTTAGTCTTTAGCTGGTAACGCCTCTATCAGCGTGCCAATGTATAATGAGATTTCTCAACACTTATAGAATGCCTCACTGGAAGATACCGTTCCTCATAGGAAGTTATTTATGACCTTTTTAAATACGTATGTGTCCAAATTACAGCTTATTCACATAAAAATAAAGGTCAGTCTTAAAAAGTTCTAGAAATGCAAATTGAACTAAAATATAATAGTAACTAAAATGAGTACCAGAAGCAAACATTTTTACAACTGGTATGGAAAAACAATCCGAAATCTTTTCAAGGCTGCGTCAGGCATTAACCAAAGTAAAAAAAACTATGTTTTAGAAGTGAATAAGCAATTCTACGTACCATCCGAATTTCAGTGCCAGCATTTGCTACAGGGGAAAAACAATCAGCATAGATTAGATACAGAATAGCGCTTTTCCCTTGCACCATTACCTCGTTTATAATTTCCTGCAGGACTGTGTTTAATGAAAACTGTTCGTCCAAACTTAACACTAAAAACTGACATCACAAGTTGTACACAGGAACATATGATAAGGTGAATGATGAAAGCATGTTTTTCTTTAAATATTGGGCCACTCTGAACATTGAAATCATTTCCAGTGTCTTCTGTAAATCAACAATATTATCCTAAACATAGTATGATAGCAGATAGCTGTAGTACCAACTGAATATGAATGAAGTTTGTAAATGGAAAAATCTTGTTCGTATATAACGGGGAAATAAATTCAGTTTAGAAAAATGTTCAATCACTCTTAAGCTATATGTATTTTGCCGACTTCAGTTATTAATACGCTTGATGTATCGATCATGCAACCATTTTCGTAAAATTAAACCATGTTTGAGAGAGGTAGACTAGTATCTTCTCATCTCCTTTCGGCATCCGGATAAAAACAGTTTAATTTCATATAAGGTTTGAAAACTTCGATATTATTAAGATATGTATCAATGATTTATAATCATATTCTACTTGAATTTAATGGAATAATTTTATCTTTTAACAGGAAGAAGTAAGTGTTGCAAGGATTTCTTCATTTTCCACCCATAAGTTAAGTATTTTTCAAGTCTTAATTTACTCGAAATAGGAAGAAATTTATTCAAGCAATTAGCCTTTGCGTATCCAAATTTGATTTAACTTTTTATTTTTTAGGGAAGAGCCTCAACCCAAGACAGAAATATCAGAAGCAGAACTGGCAATGGAGGTACATTTAGCCGTCCTAATAAAATAATAATCCTGCAATAAATACCAAAATTAATCTTTGGTATTTATTGCAGGATTAAATATATTGAAAAGGAAACGGGAATTTCTTTTGAAGGTCTCTTTAATTTAGATATACAACTTTTTTATTTTAAAAGGACAAAATTTAAGTTATGCTAAAATTAGAAACTCAGAACAAATACTTTAATGTGAAATCTTATAAAACAGTTAATAATTAAAAAATTAAAGGAAGCATAATTATGATTATTTGACTAATCTGGTAACAGCACCCATTCTTTCTCTGTCATCTGTCTGTTAACAATTTATGTAATTTTAAATGCAGAAGATGAGGAAAAAGAAAGAAGAAGAAGAAGCAATGTGGGCTGAATACATTGAGCAGCGAAAGAAACAAAGGGCTAAAGAAGAGGAGGAATTAAGGAAACTTAAAGAACGCCAAGTGAGTACAAGGATTAAAATAACAGTGCAATGCAGGTTATAAGGATTTAAATTTTTATGTTAAATTAATATTGAATTGTTATTTAAGCACAAGCGGAAATCATACATTCAGTAGTATTAATGGTTGAGTTTTATGGTGCAAGAACAAGTTTTGCTCACTTTGCATTAGCATTATTATTAATTAGGTTTTTATATTTCCCACTTAATTATTATTTGATTAATTATAATAACTGCATTTACAGTTTATATTTATTTGAGAAATTAGAAAATACTCTGTTTTTTAAAGTATGCTTGAGATTTTTTTGCAATACTTTTGCTGCAATTGTAAGTAAGGCTCTAAAATATTTTTCTAGCTTGAAATAATGGCTTAACTTATAGGAAAACCAATTATTTGTTTAACTAAACTTCTGTTCCTTCTAGGACTGTCAGGCGACTCATTGTTCTTTTAGTAAAACAACCCCAACTCGAAAAGTTTAAATAACTTTTTATTAAGCCTTTAAACTTAATAGCATGCACAGCTCTTGTTTATATATCAATTTCCGCTACTTGTGGGATCAAAATTAATAGAAAACTATTAAAAGTAAAGTTTAAGTAATTAACATTTGAATTTGCCGAGCAAAATATATCAAGCTTTGTCCCAGACTTTCTAAATACGAAAGCAACACAGCTAGCCAAAGGCTAAAGCGGAACTAAACAGTTCTAGTTTGAGCTAGGGAAGGAGTATTACGTAGACCCCAGTCGCCGCCAACAGTTGTCTTCATAAATTTCAAGATCTCTTTTCTTATATACACGTAGCTAATTAGCATCCTAGTGGGAGATATTAATACTAATAATAAGTTACGCGGTTAATTAATATCAAACTTTACATAAATATTTCTCATAAAAATAGTCTGATTAACTTCCTAAACTTCGAAATATTTTATAATATCTTACGTTATACTCTTAGTTATATCAGATTTAAATTTATTGAGGGCATAAAATTTAATCTAGAGTTTTTGCATTTTTCATAATGATTAATTAAGATTTTCCGCATTCCTAACAAATTATGATAAAGTAGTAATAATGTTTCATACTATCTTAAACTCCTTAAAACAGATTTTTTTATGCAGATGAAAAGAAAAGAACGGAGGAAAGAAGAAGAAAAGAAATTACTCGCCTTGAAAAAGCAGCAAGAAGCTCAAAGAATCAAAGAAATGGTAACTTTTCTTATTTTTTCAACATTCAAGGTACGTTCTTGTAGAAAGAATATTTAATAGTCTTGTCATTGAAAAATTTATCTTTTTTGCATGAAATATGCAAGTTGTTTTAAAGACATTTCTGCGGCTAAGTATCTTTTGAATTACTAGTTTTACAGCTAGTCTCACTTAAGAAATGAAAGACATAACCTGGCATTTAGGTCATCATCTCGGTTCTCTTTTCAAAAAAAAATATATGTACAAAACCTATATTTATATGCAGAACCCACATACCAGAAGCTTCAATGCGAAAAATACTTTCCATGGACGAATTAGTAAAAGGAAAAAAGTTTTTATATTAAAAATTACTCTAGATATTTAAAATTCTTGGATACCTTAAATAAATCCTGTAAAGCAGTGGTCTTAAACTGGCTGCTCGTGGACCACATGAGGCCCCTGAAGCAATTTTACGAGGGCAGTGAACACATTTCAGTCATGCATTCATAGTAAATGGGGTTATTAAGATTAAAAAAAAAGACATATAGATATGGACTGACATTATGTACAAAACTGTTATTGAAGGGGTAAAAGACATAATGAATAGATTGGGTTGTTCTGTCGTTATCACTGCAGGCATGTAGGCCATGTGATTGTGATAAGATAAGAGAACCTCCCCTTCTCAAAACAGTTAGGGGATATTGTGAGTTCTGTATGAAATAACCATAGAATCCACAATTTTTTTTAAAATTAAACAGAAGAAGTAAAAAGGAAAATTATAATAAAAAAGTTGAGAATATGAAAATTTTGCCTGTGACGTTTAAAAGCACGCGTTTTTGATAAAGAGTGAAAGACGACCTGCAGCATTCCTTCTGTAGGAAGAGATTAAAAACAACGGAGATCCGTTGAATATTTTGTTACAGTAAATATTATGTCCTAGCAAGATGCTTAGCTGAATCGGTATCCTGGACGGCCACTTATGGTTTAGAGACGGACGAAAGCAATCCATTATAGCGGAAGCGTTAGGAGTTTCGCAAAGTGTCATTTTCAGACTATGGAATCGGTTTTTGGAAACTGGAAATGTTCGCCAAAGATCGGGGAAAGGTCGTGCGCCTGTAATTTCAAGGAGCTACTGGTACCAGAGTTTCGACTCAAACTGTTCAAAAAATCTTTAAACCCGACTCCACCATGCGTGTTTGTGCACTCGCAGATCTATGATTTGTATTTCGTTGACACATAACCACCGCGTTGCCCATAGAAGGCCGGTACTGGAGCATCTCATATGGGGAAGAGATGAATGGAGCCACGTGCTCTTCACGGACGAGTCCTGCTTTAGTGACATCCTGATAATAGGCGAATTCTTATACGGAGAGAACCTGTCGTACAGAATACTCCTGTATTTGCGCATGAAAGTGTCCGATTTGGCGGAGGTTGAGTGATGGTTTGGGTCTGTATTTCTATCAATGGCCGCGCCGACCTGCACATTATCAGGAATTGAGTACTAACGACTCAGCTCAGATGATGAGATCTCAGACGTATTGCGGTCCTTTACGCTGCATCAATCGATGATAAATTCATTCTCATGGATGATAACACCAGACTATATCGTGCTTAGCTAATGAATAATATTCTTTTTGACGAAGGAAATCTTTGAGTGGATTGATCAGTATGTTTCCAGATATGAATCCAACAAAACATCTTTGGGACATTCTACAGAGAACAGCTGCTATTATCTCCTCAGAAACAATTCAGCAGTTTGAAAGTTATCTTTTACAGGAGTTGGGGAGAATAGACCAGTCCCCCATTGATAACCTCATTGATTCCATGCCTCATAGGTGTGCGACATTGCTTTCGGTCTGGAAAAACCATAACGGTTTTTGAAACTCATTCTTAACCAAGATATCACATTTTTTGTTTGTTATAATATGCACAAATTGGGCATCTTTTGCTTGCCGACAAACATCATCAATAAAATTTAATTATTCCTTGTTCGTTGCTTCTTTTTCTTTTCTTATATCTTACAACTCCAATACGTTATTTATCAGCCAACAAAACATTTCCTCATGCGGTTTCCTAGGAAAACCACTGTGTTTCTGCTCATCAAAAATTAGCCGATGAACTATTTTAAATTACTTAATTATTATAGTTCTTCCAAAAATTATGAATACCTACTCTACACAGCCACCTCCCCTTCTTATGAAATACTATAAAAATGCTACAAGAATACAAATTTAATCGAAATAAATTTGTGCATCCTAATAAAACTAAAGTAATATACTACAAAAATTATTAACCGAGGATAAATATTTAATGCAAGCAAGAAACGTGTGCAATTATCTTCGTTAGAGGACCAAAAGGAAGAGATTCAAAATGGGCGAATAGCTACTCTTAGAATCGTCTGTTTGGCGCTATTGGAGATACAAACTGGAGATTGTAAGCCTTAAACCTCCCAAAAGGTGAATTCATAGTAAGAATTTAAAAAGAAAAACTAAATTAGAAAGCATTAAAGTAACGCAAGTAAGAAAAAGAAATAAAGGACATATGTTAGCAAAGAATAAAATTTTCAGCCCATGGAGCTTATCATGTATACAATATAGAATATAGTAGTCCCCAGTTAATAAAGGCAAAGTTCAGAAAAATTGTACAGTAATTACATAATTACGTAATTGCATTATAAACCCTTTCATTCATCCTTCTTTACCTTTTTTCTGCTTCGAAATTTATTTCATAAAAGGCTTAATATACTAAATTTACAAAAAGGGAATCAATATTTCTATTTCTCGCTTTATAATAACTTTACATTCTGCATGAAAACACTCTTTACCCACAAACAAATGAAATTCCGTTGGGAAGTTCTTACTCGATATACTTATGTAACGTCTATTTATTTTCTAAAGCGTACAAGTTTCTTAAATATCTTTGCTCGTACATTCAGATATATAGATGATATAATTACCTTCAGCAATGATAATCTTATCGAAATAAGCGACATCTACACCAACTATTTAAAGCTAAACAAGACAAATAAGCATCAAGTAATAGTAGATTAACTGAATTAATAGTAGATACATGTGCTATTTCTATTTTTTCGGTTGTGGGGTTTTACTTATTTAATTCAGTGTTCAATCCTTGAACCCCCACAAACACTAATAAGCAAATAATCGCTTAAGTGTGCGAATAGAGACGTAAGACTTTAGGTTTAACTACCCTTTATTTCTCACAATAAATATGATACAATCAACTCCTAACTCGGAGTGTACAGCAAAGCCTCAGCTTGGGCTTGAACTTAAATGAATATGAAATTACACTTAACTAAGCTTAGCTAACTGAAAGATATAGCCGAAGCTATCAAGATTCTAAGTAGTTGGCCCCTAAATCTTAATTAAGTCGGCGAAGCCAAACAAGGGGCTAAAGTATGGCCGAGCGTAGCAATAGCTTAGAGAGACGTAACCAAAATGCAAACACGCACTAGTCAGAAACTCAGACTCTCTCACGAAGTCGGTGAAACATCGACTTGAATACTACTCTTTACTCATTTGCATTATCCGCGTTTCTGAAAGTACATTCTGGTAGGAAATTTTAAACTGAAACTAGAAAGACAAGAAAAATGCCTAAACTTAAAATAGTTGTTAATAAAATTAGGATAAACTTTACACGGTTACAGAATACAAGGAACATCTTCAGTGACCGAAAATTTCATCTCGTTCCTATTAGCAAAATCGCCTTATGCGCATGTGTGGCAGAGAGCTCCAGGAGTTATGTCTAGTCACTTGATGGCATACTCCTTCTGAAGGTGCTATCATATTACCGACCTTCCTTTCAGTAAAACTCTAGAATAGTAAAAGTTATTCGAGCTGAATATGATTTCCACCACGATGTTAGCCTTTCTCCCCTTGCATATAGAAAAAGACATGTTTGTTGTGAAAAATTCCCTTTGTAGCTACTTATCTAGAATTTTGTTTCATGATTCGGAAGAATACAGGATATTCTTTCCAAAAATTAAAAGTTCCATTTCAGAAATGGGATAAACAACTAATAGAAAGGGAGTTAATAATCCGTAAAAGATTTTTTAAACTTTCGGATGGGAAATTAGATATTAAAATGATCTATTAAATAAAACTCTAAACACTCTTATAAATGTCTGCAGTTACATATCCTTTGTTTAATACATAAAATCGGAAACCGAAATTTTCCTTATATGTATAAACTATTATTGAAATATATGCAGTTCAGAAATAAATGTTATGTTTATTAAACACCATAAAATTTATAAATTTAATAAAAACGAAAAGATATTTTTGTTGGATTTAAAATGAAAATTATGAAAATCAAAATGTCTTCTTTGAAACTATCTTTTTATAAGCTTTTCTTAGCTCATTCATAGTATTTCACTCTTGAGTAGAATTTTGTCATCGATTTTTAATTTACTTCTGGATTAAGCTATCGAGTTCAGATTTTGTACAAATAAATTTTGTCAATGACGCTACAAAGTGGTAAAGCGATTTTTTTCAAACTTCGATTTCGATTTTTGTATTCCAAAATATCTTAAGTACTTTTAATTCAGCGCGAAGAAGCATAAAACAGTTTTATTTTACTGAAATAATATTAGTTCTGCTCACGTTAATTGAAAAATAATCATAGAGGAAGAGAACAGGGATATGAATTTTAATTATTATTTACATTCAATCATAAACGTTTAAAATAATGCATCACTTGTACATTATAAACTTGTATTATTACTTGTACATTATAAAAAGCGACATTTTTATCCACAGCAGTTGGTTATTGGAATACCAAAACTTGTATTTGAAGTCTTTCATTCATTGAAAATAAAACTCAGTGTAAAATATATGCAATTTCTAACCTTGTAAGCTATCTGTGCTAACAGTTTGTAGAAGGTTTAATTTTTAATAAAAAATTTAAAGGGACAAAAAGGTGCCTCAAACTTACCAATTAAAAACTCCAAAAGACAAAAACCGATACAAAATTAAATCTCATTCAGTAACATTAATACAATTTCGCTATCAATTTCTGGTACGACTGCGCATAAATTAAGGTATTCCAAAAACTTATAATTTTCAAGCAAAGAGCATAATATTAAGAAATAAAAGGTATCGACTAACATTTTTGACTAATTGCTAATATGAACCAGTGTTCCTTAGAACGTTTTCAATGAATCCACATTTCCTAAGCGATAATTCCTCGGTAGTTCAGCGGCAGCCATAATAAAATACCTACCCATCAACATATGGAACAATCTTTAACAATAAACCCATTATTGTTCACTTCCAGGGGACGTCGCTATGTGATGATTTGTTGTGTGGTAAAGGAAGAACAAGAAATAGTTCAGAATGCTTCAAGTAAAAAAAATCGAAATATTAAATGCTCAGTAAAGAAAATAAAAATTACCTGAATGGGAAAGCTAAATACATTGAACCCTGTCTAAATGAGACCGTTTACGATTCGTGATAATATACGGTTCTATGAATGGTTGTCTTAAAAGGATGATATTTAATGTACCATAAATTTCATATCAATGTAATGATGAGATTTAATGTACCATAAATTTCATATCTGTACGGGTGACTTTTATAATAGTGGTGTTCAGAAGATGGTTTACTGTATATTATAAAATTCCAAACAAGAACGGCAAAATTTTCTAATATATATCCAATAAAATTAGTAATACTTAAAAATTACCTACAAGAAATAGCGAAATATAAAGTTAAATATAAAGAACCCTCTCTAAAGCAACCCTTCATAATTCCATATTTTTAGTCTTCTGTGGATGCGGTGTCTTAAAGAGGTAATGTTTAAGACTTATGTTTATTGATGTTCCCAGAAACACTGGTCGTTTTAGGAAGACAGTAGCCAAGAGAACTTTATGTAATTATATATTATTTTGAAAAAGAAATCTGCTCTTAAATTTTTTAGGTATAATTTCAAATTTGAGTTTTCTGAATGAAATGCATAAAAAAATCAGTTTCCGTTAATATTCCGTTTTCGAAATGGCCACCAGTGGCCGAGGGTTAAAGTCATTGAACGTGGATAGTTCGACACAGCGAACGAAATGGCCGCTTGAGATTTTTGTAGTTTTCCTAATATACGGATGCGAACCAGTTCCTGAGAAAATCCTCCACAAAGGCATTCTTCCCCTTACACAGATGGCCCTAATATGCTTTCTTTAACATAATAATGTTGAAATATTATGTAGCTACCCCTGACATGTTTCGTCATAACGATCCAAACGATTAACCAATTAAATATCCAAAAAATTAACTGCAGGCTGTACATCAGAATGGTTAATGGCAGTTTAAGAAGACGGATAAAATAAAACAAAGGTTTAATTTTTACAAAAAAATCACATAAACAAAGGCGAAAGAAAGTAATTTTACAATTTAATAATTAATTAATGAATTTTAATATAGGTAACCTCATGCAGTCTTCCCTTTTCTAATTTTTTAGACTATATTTTTTATGAAAAATTGACAGTGCAACTTTAGAAAAAGCGATTAATTCAATGATAATCTTTAATAGTTTCATACATAAATTTAAAATTGTATTAACTGCTATATGTAGCATTAATGTTTCCACTCATTATCAGTTTTTGAATGCTTAAGAGTTTCCTTCTTACTTTTCTAGAAAAATATTACTAATTAATCCTCATGCCGTTAGTTATCTTGCTTTTTCTAATTTTTTACACAATATTTTTATAAAAAACTTAATACAATGATCATAAAAAGCATTAACTAAGTAATGGCTTTTAATTGTTAGGTACATAAATTTAAATTTGAATTAATTACTATAAGTAGCGTTAATTATCCACTTATTTTCAGCTTTTATATGCTTTTTTTCCCTTTTCGCTTTTAGCAAAAAAATTATTAATTAACCCAAAAATTTGAAATATATAGTTTAAAATATTCCTTATTCTTACTTACTCTCACAAATCATTATACTAATATATATTTACTAATTTAAGGCAGGAAAAACACATGTCTGTGATGTTATAGTCGTGCGATGATTTGTATCACTGTATTATGAATACAAGTAGCAATTTCTACGGCGTCCATACGTTAAAACATTCAAATGCTATATAGCTTATATAGCGTAAGACAGATTACTTAGTCAGAGAGTTAGAGATAGAGTAACGTAGACAGAGTATATTAAACATGGTTTAAAGATACAAAATACATCATAATGTCAGACCTACTGGCATATTTTATGATAGCTGATACTATCAGCTACAGTTTGTTATGATACTATTGTCAGTTTCCACTTATTTTATGTTTTCTGAAGGCAGCAATAGTTCTTCCTAAAGTGAGTAAACATTAGCCCTTAAAGTACCTTAACACGGTTTTCTTTGTCCATAAGTCTTCCGTAAAGGAAAAGTTGTCAGGTTCTCATTGCTGTGTTCCATTCCGATGATGCATGCTCTGGAAGTACCAACTACGCATTCCTTTTGGGACTATCTAATTACTTTTCTGATTTGTGCATTATATTTTTATTGTATTATTTCTCGTTCTTCCAAATTATTGGGTTCTTTTCTTTTGATGTGATTTTGAGGCATATTAGCACATTCAAGGATGTAGTGGATGCAGTGGATGAATTAATTCTCTTCATATCGGAGCATTTGTTTACTGTTCTATGACTGGAGCTATTTGTTACGATGGTAGGGGAAGGAGGAGAAAAAGCTGTGTTCCGTAAGTAAATAGCACTTTACAACTCCATAGTGGCTTTTAGAAAGAACTGCTATGTTCTTCTGCCCATCGTGGCCAAATTCCAGAAGGTTTGACAGATGTTCAGTAGCTGTTTGTATGTTTCTTGTTTGAGGAATGTAGTTGGCAAAAACATCTGTAGTTCTTGACAAGGAGATGTTAAGTAGCTGTTTGTTTGTTTCTCGTTTGAACAATATAGTTGACAAAAACATCTGTAGTTCTTGACTGGGAGACGTTCAGTAGCTGTTTGTATGTTTCTTGTTTGAGCAATATAGTTGGCGAAAGCATCTATAGTTCTTGACTGGTAGTGTCGTTTGCTTGTTTTTTTTTTTTTTTTTTTTTTTTTTTTTTTGGTTTGCGTGCCTTTTCATTGTGGTTCATATCAATGTGAAGTGGGATCCAACATGACTTTGGACGTTTATTCACAGCATTTGTAGTAGTAGATGTCTAATTTGTCGACAAATAAGATTTTACTTCACATTCCAGGCACTGCCAGAGAACTCGAGCCAAGTCACATTAATTCGTTGTTGCAATTTTTAAATCTGTTAACTCAACTTGGAAAACTAAATTGTGCTTGCATAATCTTTTTTTCTAATCACGTGTAACATAACCATTTGCAGATGGAGAGGAAAACCTGTTTCCTGTTCTTTACTCTGTTTTAGAGCCAACAGCGCGTATTGCACTTGAATGCTCTGTATTTTCTGAATCGTCTGGTATATATACTTTTTTGTTACGCTTTGTTTGTATTGTTAATGTTGGGTCATTATTCGTTTGTGTTTTTTCTGCTGTAATAAGATATGCAATTAAAACCACTTAAATGAATGAAAAATTTTCACTGACAATGGGGAATTATCTGGCATTCATGACATTAAAATTAAAATTTGGAAGGTTTAAATCTGATTCTAGTAAGCGGGTTATTCCTTAAACTCCTTATCATGTTAATGGGTTTAACTCAGAGTTGAACATTACATTTTTCCTGCTTTGAAACTCTAAACTTTTGTTGGCTGGGCACGTAAAAACAAAGGAGTAGGGAGAAAACATCTTTAGGTTGATATTCTCATGTTTTTCGACTTAAAAAGATTTGGTTATAATTCTTTTACTTGATTCAAAATACAGTACATTTTTAACTACTGTATTAAGTAAATTGGGGTACGCTCAGCCATAAAAATTCCAGGGAAAATGAAGCAACGTGTCATGAAAATCATTTCCTAAGCCTTGCCAATAGTGCCCACCAGCGGTAAAAGCTGCTGAATACTGGTAGTTCTGTTCGGGGTTCGAGTCTCAGAGAATGGGCTGGCTGCATGGGCGTTTCCGTGATTTTCCCCACATGTAACGTGGATGCGAGCCAGTTTTCCTTACAAGAAGACCTCCACGGGGTATCCCTCCCTTTCCGTGTAGTGCCTAAGGCGGAGCACGTAATAAGTAAAAAAGCCTTGCCAATACAGGACGATTCAAATATTACTTTATTGTAATATCGATCTATCAACGGAGTTAAATTTATGGATGATTTTACTAGCGCAATTATTATTAATTAAATTGAATGAATAGCAGGCATATTAATAAAAACGTTAAATCAAATGTTGAAAAAGTGAAAAGATTTCATCAATAAACATAAAAGTTCGATTGACTCACTCTACGCAGAAAATGAAGGAGAGAAATTTATTTGCATTTCTTCTTTGAGCATTAGTGCGCTGTCTTCTTTATTAATAATACGTGTTCGAATGTTCATGGTTGGTTAAACATGCGTATCTGTCCAATGTACAATTGTTGATTTACTTGTTTTATTTTATTTCTAATTAACTTTGAATAAAATCAGTACAATTTCACTTTTACAAAACATCCCTGAAATAATCACAGGCATTTCGGGCAATAAAAGTAAAAGTGGTATGGATTTTATTTACAAACAAATTATTCGAGAAACGTGTTTGGTTAAAGTATTATTTAAAATTTTATTTATTTTTACAAACAGCTTGTCACTTCTTAGCAATTGATTTTAGTACCTGTGTTAACTGCATATGCTATACTATTGCTAATTTAATGTCCCTTGCTCACCATTTGGGATGTTAATATCTTTGAGCTTGTAAACCTGGACGAAATTTTCCCAAAGAACCTGCTGTGGGCTTAATATCCATTACTAATTTTGTATTTCATTTCAGGAAGAGAAAAAGGCCAGAGAAGCGGAAGCCAAGAAGAAAAGATTGGAAGAAGCAGAGAGAAAAAGACAAGCGATGCAAGAAGCTTTACAGCGAAACAAAATCCAGGAGCCAGTGACACCAAATTTTGTCATAACGAAACGAAATGAAGATGGTTCACTGCATCCTGCTCTCGAGAAGGTAAGAGGGATATATGAAGTGTGCAGTCTAGCGAAATTTAAAATGAATCATCCAAGGAAATAGAGAATAAATCGACTAGAATTTTGCATTATAATTTCATTAAAATAACGAATTTTTAATGCTGTAAGTTTTCTTGGCATTATCCCAATACCTTCGTTAATATTCATTTTTAAATAAAAAAATTATTAAATACTAGACATTATATAAGTATCATTCAGCGTCTTGAAAATACTCGTCAACCTGTGCATATCAAAATACAAACTGCTTTACTGAGTAGTACATTATCTTTAAAATGCACCATGCTACTGATTTTTTTGTCTAAACGTCAATTGGATGAAGAAGATTTTAAAATTAACTTTGCAAACAAAGTATTAATGAGTGTTATAAACTGAAAAATGTAATATCAAATTTTTGTCTGATTGCTTTATATCGATATTTTTCATCATCAGAATATTTATCTATTTCATATATATATATAGAGAATATTTATCTATTTCATATATATATATATATATATATATATAATTTTTATGGTGCATTTTAACGGTTAAAATAAAACATTCTTTCCCATAGCTCTGTGTCCCAAATTTTTAACTATGATGTTATTGTTATATGGCTATTCTCCCTCCTTACTGGGTGTCTACATGATGTAATTGGAAAGCACGTTCGGCTAGCGGTCGAAAGGTCCAGAGATTAAATCACGGCGAAGGCATTGCTTATTTTTTATGTTTCGTGCTCCGAAAGAAATGGATTTTACAATGGTGCCCGAACTAAAGAAAAGGTGGTGGAAGATAATTCATCACGACCATAATTTAGCGATTGTTTCCCTCCTCCCCAGTTGCCTTTTAACTGAGGAAACGTGTTTAACGAGGGTTTTCTCCCTCCTTACAGTCTGCTTTCCTGATGTAACTAGAAACCACGGCCGGCTGACAATCAAAAGGTCCAGAGTTCGGATCCTGGACAGGGCATTGCTCAATGTTTGGTTTTTTTGCTTTGAAGTAAACCTAATGACTCTACCCTCATAATAATAATGTAAGCTTAGAGTAACGACGCTGAGCAAGCAGCTAACCTTTATAAAAATATTATTTTAAACTCATTTTTAAGTACCTTTCTTAAAACTATTTACTTAGCTGATAAAACACTTTCATTTGGATTTGTATAACGTTTTAGAGTGATATGCGTTGATATTTATTTCAGTTTCCATCTGCTCTGTACATGAGAAATGAGATGGCCAAAACAAAGGAACAACTTGCTGAAGACAAGAAAATCGCAATTGCGGTTCGAGTCAAACCACTGAACATCGAAAATTTAACAGTAGCTGAATTGAGGCAGAAAGCTCAAGAGCTTTGGCAGTGTATAGTCCGATTGGAAAGCGAGAAATATGATTTGGAAGAGAGAAGAAAACGACAAGAGTATGATGTAAGAATATTATACTGTTTTCTTTTTTTTTAATCCATTGCTTTCTAATCATATTCTGGAAACTTAACATTTACTCCAACATATAACTGAACCACATGGCCATTCAAATTAAGCAATAACAGGCAATAAAATTCAAAAGTGGTAACGTAAACCATCGACTGGTGAGAATATAAAAGCCAGACTATCACTTTTGGATAGAATTGGTGAAAACACTAACAGCAGAACAGACGTGAATGCCAGAAGTTCTCTCTCTCTAAGATTAAAAAGCCTCAACTTAAGTACTCTCAAAACTAATTTGCCTTCTAGTGAGGAATACGGAAAAAAAGTTAAAGATCAAAATCGTAAAAAAAAAGAAAAACCTGAAAGTTTTCAGATTTTAAATTACGTCCAAAGGGTCTTTTTTTAACATTTTGTGTGTTACCCTTATTTATTAAATATCACGTTCTTCGCATTTAAACCATAAAATTCAGTTCAAGAGCAATAACGCGAAATAATTTTAAAATGAGCATATCTTTAGAATTTCCGATACACAGTCTCACGCGCTGGAGATAAAAATGTTTCTTCTGTAAAACGTTGCCATTGTTCGCTTCGAAATCCTTGAGTTTGTTCAAAAATTCGCTAAAGTTTTACAAAATATAAAATCGATCATAAAACAAATTCCAAATTTCGAATTTGGGCTTTCAGATGCCCATATTCGGGTGAAAACGTTCAATATTTAAAATTTAATAGCTCTAGGTGCCATTGTTTTATCACAATGCGAGAAACATACGTACATTTATGCAGATTCTTCATTATTTGATTTCTTCAAATACAGGGAGATAATATTTGGTGGCAACAATTTGAAAAGTGAAACAACGCTTTTAGTGAATCAACGCAAAATGCGAAAACGAAATTAATAGTCCTTCTGGGTAAATTGCCCCTTTGGACTAACTGGTTAATTAACGTTATAACCTTACAAAATCATAAAACTAATTATGAATAATCCAGCTCCTTCTTCTCAAGACTATATCATCAGAAAATATATCACACAAAAATGTATCTTTCTTTGTCATACTGAGTAATCCAAGGTAGCTTTAGCATATTATGAAATAAACAGCGACATAAAAAAAAACGCTTGTGGGGTAAATTGTGTTAAAATCAGAGGAGAGAAGAATAAACTAGCGACGATACTATGAAGCAATTCTGGCATCATATTAATTGCCAAAAATGTGTAACTGAATACTGAAGTTGGTGCTTATTATTTTTGTAGCACATTTATGTAGCACTTAAAATATGTGCAGTTTTATTACAGTGTTAATTTAATAATGTAACATGACAGATGGTGAAAAATTAAAAGCATATCAATTTTTACTAATCTATCCCTGGAGCTCTTGTTTTCATTATTTTGAAATTACCTGAAATTTTCGAAAATAGTTTAGCTCTTATTTTCTGAGGGTCAGGTCTTTCAGAGTGTATAACGCGAACAACCACGTAGGTATATGTCTGTTTAATGTAAGTTACTTTTCCCCTACACACATCTGTGGCCTAGATATATTTAACAGGCCGTAACAGACTATAATTCTACTCTATTGGGTTTTTACAGATAATACAATACAAGATGGTCAGAAGGCTTTAACATTTTTGGAGAAATACACGAGCATCATAGAACTTTATCCCATTTCAAAAAGAAAAAAATTGCTAAAAATAGCTAATTACAGCCAAAATTGGTTTACACTCTTAAAGAATTTTGGAAAAATATCCTCTGAAAATAAAACAGCAAATATATTAGCAATCGCTGTGTTTGAAGACACAATTTAAATTAAAAATTTAAAGTACATCAAATTAAAGTTTTACTATGGTTTCTATATTTCAGACATTATATTAAAATTTATTTTCTTTGTTTTAACCATTTATACGTACTTTTATAAAAAATCAATAAAAAAATTCATTAATTTTTTTAATCATTTTTGTTCTTCAATAAGCATTTCGCTTTCCTTCAAAATGAATTGAAATTATTTCAAGAAAAGTTTAAAGTTTAATTATATACGCGATTATAATACAATTTAATGCATTTTTCAGCTGAAAGAATTAAGTGAAAGGCAAAGACAAATTAACAGGAGTAAAGCTTTGAAAAAGGGCTTGGATCCAGAGTGAGTAAAGGCTTCATTATTTTTTTCACTAGGTTTTTTTTAATATAGATTTACTGCTTTTACTAATATTTAAATAAACGATTTTTTTCTTTTAGTGCACTGAGTGGAAAGTACCCGGTAAGTTCTGATCTTTATTTTTTTTAAAGAAGCTGTTTAATGTTCAACAAAATACAAAACTAAATATGACTGATATAAAAATGCTGTCTTTTTACTTGGCTTTAAACACTTCCCGTAACATTGCTATTCACAAAGGAATTTTCATTTCTCGAAGCAAAAAACTGTTTGCTTAAGTTGCCAAGAAATTTCTTTATTCCTCTTGAATCCAGTTTTCAAGACTTAAAGGCCTTCCCCTAGCTTCTGTCTCTATCAAATATTTTATAGCTACGCCTCTGAATACGTTATGCTTTGATGTATTAATACATTTTATTTTCAGCCTATGATCCAAGTTGCCAGTAAGTACGAAAGACGTCTTGACAGAAGAAGTTTTCATGACAAGAAGTCTCTCTATGAAGGGGTAAATTACAAAAATTACATTTCTTTCTCGGCTTAGATTCCTAAGTATTTGTATTCAAGATTTAAGAAGTGTTGTTCTTAATTTTGGTTAAAATTTAGCAAAGGTTTGGGAGTCTAGTAAACGTTATCCTTATTTTTGTATTATATGAAAAAAAAAATACAGTTTAGCGCATTATGGCCAAATGTGAAATGCAGACTCTGAAACAAAAACAGTCTATGGCCAAATGTGAAATAGAGCCACAGAAACAAGCTAAGTGCTTAACACGCGGAAATCACTATTCCCGCAGTAATCACGACTATACGCATGTGCATACACGTTCCTGGAGGATATAAATTAATGCCAGGAGAGATTAAAATGGTCATCTTCATAACCTCATGTACGTTGTAGTGTTACAGGTTCCTCGAGAAGCGGGCTTTTCTGAAATGATCTTCACCCTTGAGAGTTATAAAAATGTATGCAGGGAATCACGGTTCTCGGTGGTCAAAACACTCTCGCTTCCCCATGTACACTGGTTCCCCGTTAAAGTAATAAGAAAGGTTGGTACAAAATAAAATTAACTGTCATCTAAAATAAATCCTCACAAGTGTTAATACGTATGATGTACTGTACATTTTAATACTGGTTATGAAATTCATAATAGCCAAATTTATGGTATGTATGATGTGTGGATAGCTTGTTCTACATAGAGTTCACTGTTATCCGCCGTTTCTTGAATCCGTGGTATCCGCCGTTTCATGTATTTGTGGTATGTTTCAGAATGTGTTAATCGCGGATAATGGCGTACTACGCTAATCTGTTTTTTAGTTTTCATCTTTACATTAAAAATTTTAATGCAGCATTTACGTCCATTAAGAAATTAAAAATCCTTTTCTTAACATATAAGTCAAAAGTGTTTTTCTCGGCGTTTAAAAATAAACGCCAGATATGGTCCTCCCATTATCAATATGTCATCACCAATGAATCTACAAGTTCTAAATTTTAGAGCCTTGATATCCTATTCCTTCCTGACTCACTTATATTGTGAAGGTTAAAATTTATATTGCATTTTAATATACATTTATTTAGCGTAATTCGTTTCCTGTTTAAGACACATGATACACAACATTTGAAACAGTCTTCCCCAAAAATGTTAAGACGGTATGCAGTCGCTCAGATTAAAATAACATTGGCTGTACATTGAATGTAAAGAAGAAATAATGATTACTTCGACAGACGAGAGAAACCACATTTAACATGTTAAAAAAAACGTACATTAGTAAGGAAGTGAGACACTCGTGAATGGGAAAGCAGAGATATCGTGAAATTATCCGAGCATGTTGCAGTTAGAAGCTTTGATGAATTAGTATGTGGAGGAGAAGCAGAGAAGCATTGAAGCAGAACTCTTTCGCATTTGGCCATATGCTGTCATTAAATGTTGATAAAATGTATCTTGAAAATTACTCGTTGTGAGATGGTGTAAAACTGAAAATACCATGTTTGTACTTCTTGTACTAAAATTCGTATTCACATTCTGCTCTGTTTACCAAAATACATCTTCATTCAGTCCCTACTTCAGAATGTTACCAGTTAATTTTCAAAGAGTTTATGTAATTCCTGGCTCAGAGGTTTTTCACATATTTGTATTTCATATATTTCACATAATGAATATATTATATTTTTTCGAAATGTAAGTTATTTAATACGACTCGCTTTGAGGTTACTTAAAAGACATAAATCAAGCTTCATAAGAGATGATTAAGTAGAAATATTTTCCTTAAATTCTATCCCAGTATTTCTTCCCAACTTAGACAACCCAACTTAACAACAACCCTATAGAGTTCAAAATCTTTGATAGACTCTAATCCAGTTATCTGGTGTTCAGGTTTGGCCTTTGCAAACCTCAGTTGCGTTATCTGCTCTTCTCAGAGGAAAAAAACAACTTAACAGAAGGGATGAATAGAAAGTTTATTTATGTAGTTTCATACACTTGGTGAAGGCCATACTTTTATTATTAATTAGAGCAAGAAAGGGCATTAATAACTAAAATTCTAAAAGTATATGTGAATGTATAGGAGTTGAATATTAAACAAAGTGAAATTTTTATAACTGAAAAATGAGAATTTAATTCATAGTTATTTAAACAGGGATATATGTCTCAGATAGAAGCCAGTGTTGCCTCCGAGTGGGAGAATAAAATAAAAAATTTCAAAGAACGTGGTCCTTCTCGCCTTCCAAAGTGGGACCCTACTGCACCCAAAACTAAAGAGAAACCAGAAGCCCGAGAACCTGTCGAAGAAGAAGAAGATATTTCTTTTATGCCTGGGGAGAATCCTGAATCAATGGAGAATGTAAGTGATTTTTTTAACATACAAACAACCTCTGAAATAATTGAATGATTAACAAAGATTGCAATACTGTAAGTCAAACATTAATTAATAAAGCGCCAAAAATTATAAAATGTCTAATTAAATGTTGAAAATTAATTTCAGTCAAACGGTACTCATTGCAGTGTTAATTGTGGCAGATTTATGAAGTGGAGCTCCATCTCAACTAAAGTTTTGAAGGTTTCTTACCTTGATATCAGTTACGTTTATTATTTCCTTTAATGTGGATATTTAATCTGGACACTTCGAACGCGGGGCTCTTATGTGCGACTTACGTGGCCCCAAAAATAAATTCGGCCCTTGGCTTTACGTATACGGTTAATGAATGTAACCTATTATGTGTTGCAAAGGTTACCACATTCAGAGTATTATACACCATATGAAATGTAGATTAGATTTTGGGTAAAATAGGACAATCGGGAGTGGTGCTTTATTTATGTCCATAACAGTCTTTAATGGACAACAGGAAGTGGTACTTTACTTGAAGCTCGTAACAGATTTTAATAAAAAACTATATTTAAATATATTCCCAAACTTCTCAGTTTTAGTATTTAAAAATTTTATACCAATGGGAACAACATATTCGATTTTGGCTAAAGCTGATAAACTAAAAATGATACTTTATTTGGAGCTCTGAGCAGACTTTCATAAAAAATATATTATGAGACAATCCGTAACTTTTCAAATTATGCATTTAAAACAGGTATGTGATTGAGAACAACGTATTACATTTATCGTAATTGTCGTAACAGGAAAGATTACAACCTTGCGTAGGGTAATGCATATATTCAAACTGTGAAGTGTGTTTCTTCGATTCAAAGATAATGCATTATCTCCTATATTTCATTCAGACATATCGGGAAAGTATAATTTGTAATTAAAATTATCATTAATCGGAAACTGGAACAAAAATTCACGAGCCTTTTGGCCAAATGAAATTAAGCTTATCTTAAGACCACTTTGAAAATGAAAGTTGATGGGACTCACTACAAGCTAGCCTAGAGCCCCGAATTTTTCAAATCAGCCTATCATTCATCAAAATCCTGTAATTCTTCAAAATCCATGAAAGACAGATATTGAGGAAGGGAGACACCTGAAAGAATGCTCTGCTTAAGCATCCAGTTTATCTTATTAAATTTGCATAAATTACTTAAAAATTGGCTTCGTAACGACTTAATAAATAATTTCAATACGTGTAAAATACATAAAATAATTTCAATACATACTGTTCAAGTACTGCGATTTCTCTTCAATTTTAAATGCTAGGGGTTAAAACGAGCAGAAACAAATGCGGGGGATACCACCTTTTCGGAAACAAATAATTATTTCTTTGGGAAAAAAGAAGCGAATTCTTTCTTATGCTTATAGCTCTTCAAGATAAAGGAGAATATTACTTCTTAAATTAAATTAACATAAACATTAAATTGAATAAAACTATGATTGACGAACGTTGCAACGCATATATACAGGGTGATTCGCTACCATGTGTGCAAACTTCTGAGAGGAGCAGTTTGCTCATAAAGCGAATCGGGTTCAGGTAGCAGTGCAGGTTCCATCGGACTCAAATAGCAATGCATAGTCCGAAATGCTATCGTCATGTACATGTGTGCAGAGAACCCCCAAAATGAAAAAGTGACTCTTAAGTGAACAACAACATTATTTTATTTATCAAAATTTAACGATTGCCATATTAAGATAGGACACAGAAGGTGGTCGATGTTTCTACAACCGGCTGCAACTCAAGCCTGACGTCGCGTGGAATCACATATGTTTTGATAATCCTAGAATCTCTCGGGCGGCCGTGGCAACTAAGCAGATATGTGTGACAAGATCTTCGTTTCTATCCACGGGTGTATTGTACATCATACCTTTCATGTGACCCCCAGAAAAAGAAAACTTCAGGGATGATGGACTGTTCAGGCCAATGAATGAGAACACCGTGCCCGATCTCCTATTGTTCAAAAGACTTATTTAAAAATGCTCCCGAACGTCAGGGATGAAATGTATTGCGCCCCATTATGCTGAAGCAACATACTGTAACGGATTTCGTATTTATTTAGTTAGTTAGTTAGAATTGTAATTAAAATTGCTTTATTTTCCCGTGCAAAGCAGACGATTTTGAAGAGAAAGCTACATCGGAAAAGTAAAAATAAAAGAGCGCGTGCATTTAATATTTAATGAATAAATATCTCGAAATTTCTGTTGCCATCGAGAAAATAGATTTTACCAGAATGTTCTCGTGAATAATAACAAAGCTTATAAAAGCTGAATTAAAGCACCTCAGTTCAGTTCCTGTCGTTTTAAGTGAACTGTTTGTTTACTTAATGCTGTTATTGATTGTAGCGGATTCGCTGTGAGATAGAATTAGTTTCTCTGTTTTGAATCGAGTTCTGTTTAACGTCTGAGATATTGTGATATTGTACGAATATCTCTGCAGAAATATTTCACTATTTTGTTTTATTTCGTGTGAAAAGAATAAATTTTATTAATTTTTGAACGACTTGTTCATTCAATCCATTACGAACCCGTACGCACGCAACAAATTTGATGTCAGAAGTGGGATATTTGAATGCCATTCACTAGAGCGATGGAAGAACAATTGAGACAGCTCGTGTCTGCCTTTGCTGCATTCCAAGAAAAGATAGAAGCTGGCCAAGCACCATTTAAAGAAGACATGAAAGATTCTTTTAAAGAAGAGATGAAATCCGTTAAAGAAGAGATGAGAGCGGGTCAAGAAAGGATAGAAGCTGGTCAAGAATCTGTTAATGATGAAATGAAGTCTGTTCAGGAATCTTTTAAAGATAAAATGAAGGCTGTTCAGGAATCTTTTAAAGATAAAAGCTGTTCAGGAATCTGTTAAAGATGAAATGAAGGCTGTTCAAGAAAAGATTGAAGCAGGTAAAGAGAAAATGCAAAGAAAAATTACCTACGTAATAGAAAACAAATTCGAAGCTATGGAAGGCAGAATTGACGCTGTTGAAAAAAAAGTTGGACACATTGAAGAAAGAGTTTCTTCGGTAAAAGGACAAATAAAAGAAAGAGTTTCTGCCGTTCAACAACAAATTGATGAGAGGGTTTCTGCAGTTGCCAAAGAAGTTGATAATTTAAAGAAATTCGTAGCGACGGCAGAGAACAATAGTGATGGTTTTAAATTTCTACCTATGCCTGCTCGCCCCTCTCTGAAGCTATCACATATGATGGGAAGACCTCTTGGCAAATTTATAAAACGCAATTTTCGATAGTGGCGGAAGCTACCGGATGGAATTCCCAAGCTAAGGCCTGTCATCTCGCCACTTCTCTGAAAGCAGATGCCGCGGATATCCTTCAGACTCTTCCCGAAAACCAGAGACTAGACTTCGAAGCTCTCTCCCGCGCATTGGAGCTCCGCTTCGGGAGAAATGTTTGAAAGACTACAGTAGGGTTCAATTAAAATCCTGTCAACAGAAGCCCATCGAAAGAGCTCACCACAGATGTTGAAAGGCTGTCCCATCTGGCCTTTACGGAGTGCCCGAGAGAAACAAGGGAAATCCTGTCCCTGCAGTACTTTATCGACGGCATTCGGGATCCTGAAATACAGAAAGCCCTGCGAATGGCTGATGTGAAGGACTTAAAAAAAGCTCTGGTATACGCCATGAAATTCGAGGCAGCCCGGCAAGCAACTCGTAGAGACCGACACCCAGTCAGAGCTGCGCAAGTCCAAGAGCCACTGGATCAAATGGCTGGGAACCTAGATGATTTAACAAGACAGCTAAATGTCTTGCAAGGGAATATTGTTGACAAGAAACCGACCGTAAAGTGTTGGAAATGAGGTGCTGAAGGGCACATGCGAAGAAACTGCAGAACACCACAGGGCATGGATGTTAAAACAGTGCCTATCAAGGAGGGAACTAATTAGTGGCCATCTAGCGGGGCGGAAATTGCCTAATAATGCAAAGCTCCAATTTAAAGCTCTTCAGATTTCTGCAATGAGTGGCGGCAGTAATGGACTTTTTTTCATGGGACATATCAATGGACTTCTTTGCAGTATTACCATCAATACAGGAGCCAATGTTACCATCATTCGAAATGATGTGGCTTAACAACTGAAAGGCAAACTCATCTGAACGCCGCCCTGCGTTACCGTCCAGACTGTGTCTGGCGAGAAGATCGATATCGAAGGAAAATTAAACGTTAACACCACGTTTGGAAGTGCCGCATACCATCACACGGCATATGTAGCAGAGATTACAGACCCTTGCATACTCGGATTGGATTTTCTAAAGAAATACAATTTTTCTTTGGATTTTAAAAATAACGAACTTCATTCTACCTCTGAAGACATAGCACTATTCGGAAGTAATGATGAAGCAGTGAAATCTATCCACAAAACCATAGCTCAAGACGATATCACAATACCGGCAAGAACAGAAATTTTACTTCCTAGATCCATAGCCGAAAATGGAACTTTCCACTACGGCGTCATGGAATATCCGAAGGTCTGTAATACCCCGAAAGGAATACTAGTAGCCTCAGCACTCGTCGACCTGTTGAGGACCGTTATCCCGGTGAGAATTGCGCCAATGTAACTGACAAGGCGAGAGTTATTAATAAAGATGCAGTGGTTGCAGCATGTATTCCCGTAACCAGCGTTGAAAGAAACAGTAACATCTCAGAATCCCTGTCTTCAGAGCGTATTACATCGAAGTTATTGTAGAATACGCAATTAAATAATGAGGAGAGGCATGCTGCCGAACGTGTCATTCAAGATCTTCAAGATGTGTTCTCCCGCTCGTCTTCTGACGTGTGTCGAACCAGTTTGACGCAACATAGAATCGATACCGCTGATCATCCACCAATCAAGCAACATAAAAGACGTCTACCGATTGCTAAACAGGAAGAGGAACGAACACTTTTAAAGGACACGCAAGAAAGCGATGTCATCCAGCCCTCAGCAAGTCCATGGGCACCTCCCATCGTCCTCGTCAGGAAGAAAGACGGTTTAACAAGATTTTGCTTGATTATTGCCGTTTGAACAAGGCTACGAAGAAAGAGTTAGCCAATTCCTAGAATTGACGATATTCTGGACCCTCTTTCTGGGAGCAAGTGGTTCTGTACACGTGAATTAAAGAGCGGGTATTGGCAGATAGAAATACATCCTACTGACCGAGAAAAGGCGGTATTTACTACTGGACAAGGATTTTGGCTGTTCAAGGTGATGCCATTTGAACTATGTAATGCGCAGGCTGCATTCGAATGCCTAATGGAGACTGTTTTAAAAGGTCTTTCTTACGAAGCCTGTCTGATACACCTGGATGACATCATCATCGTCGGGAAGAGTTTCGAAGAATATCTAGAAAATCTTAGAAAGGTGTTTCAGAAACTGAAAGAAGCCAATCTAAAGTTGAGACCAGCTAAATGCAAGTTATTCTGACGGGACCTGACTTACTTCGGACATGTCATCTTTGCTGAAGGTGTGCGCACGGATCATGAAAAAGTGTCAGCAGTTAAAGACTGGAGACGTCCCGAAAATGTCCACTAGCTGAGAAGCTTTCTAGGACTTTGCACCTACTATAGGAGATTCGTGAAGGATTTTCTTCCATCGCAACACCCCTTCACAAGCTGACAGAGAGCAAGCAAAAGTTTGTGTGGACAAAAGAATGTGAGGATGCATTTAAGAACCTGAAGGAAGATTTAACATCTGCTCCAATCCTCATGTATCCTCAGCTCGACAGACCATTTATTCTCGACACGGACGCGAGTAATGAAAGTGTCGGTGCTGTTTTGTCCCAAGAAATAGAGGGCTAAGAACGCGTCAGTGGCTTACTGGAGCAAGTGCCTGTCTAAACCGGAGAGGAATTACTGTGTCACCAGGAAAGATTTGCTCGCCATAGTCAAAGCCGTAGAACATTTCCATCATTATCTATAAGGCAGAAAATTCCTGCTCCGAACGGATCATGCGTCATTGGCCTGTCTTTCAAATTTCAAGAATCCTGAGGGTGAAATTACGAGGTGGATACAGAGAGCAAAATACCAGCTGCTTAACCCGATCGCACTACAAATTACAACATCAATATCGTCTGATCCAGACCCATGGAGTGACAGGGAAGTCAGGAAAGACCAGCTGGAAGACCGTGACATCAAACCCATAATTGATTTAATGGAGACCTCAAATAGAAAACCTACCTGGCAGGACATTTCGAGCTGTAGTCCCACGACAAACAATATTGGGCTCTCTGCCGCCATGTTTGTAGGTATTTTCGAACTTCATATTCGAAACGGCGTCTTGTACCGGAAATTCGAATTGAATGGTGGAAACACATTCGATGGCAGCTGTTGCTCCCATGATCCCGAATCCCGGACGTCCTTAAAGCACTACATAGCAGCCCTGCAGGAGGCCACTTCGGAATAATGAAGACCTTGCATAGAGTTCGGGAGCGCATCTACTGGAATAATGCAAAGGATGACGTTCAAAAGTGGTGCTGATCTTCCGATGCCTGTGCGGGTTGGAAAGGACAGCAGAAACGCAGCCGAGGGAAGCTGCAACGTTCAATGTAGGAGCAACTTTTGAACGTATCGCCTTTGATATCTTTGGTCCTCTGCCACGAACTGCTGATGGCAACAAATACATCTTCGTTGTCATTGATTACTTCACCAAGTGACTTAAAGCATATCCTATTCCTGATATCCTGTCACAGTAGCAGATATGATGATACAGCAGAGGATTTCCACGCTCGGAGTGCCTCTTCAGTTTCATCCCGATCAGGGAAGGAATTTTACCCCGGCTATAATAAAAGAACTCTGCAAGCTGCTCCTCATAGATAAAACTCAAACGGCGCCTTTACATCCCCAGTCGGACGGCATGGTAGAGAGGTTTAATGGAACTATCCTCAATAACCTCTCATTAGTGGATTCCAGAAATCAAGAGGATTGGGAGAAGAAGTTATCACTGTTTTTGCTAGCTTACCGCAGTACTGTTCACGAGACTACTGGCTATTCCCCATCTCAAATGCTCTTCGGTCGTGATCTTCGTCTGCTATGTGATCTTTTGTTTGGTTTCCCTCCGGATGTGCCTTCATAGCCTGAGGAATAGATCTAAGATGTCCAGGCCCGGTTTGAAGTGATGCACCATTCTGCGCGAGAACGAGTCAACTTGACGCCAAAGAAGATGAAGACCCGCTAGGACACCAGAGTTACTGGACATCGATTCAACGAAGGAGACAAGGTACAGTCGTGGAATCTGACTTGACAGAAAGGATTCTGTCGAAAACTAGTGACCTTGGGATGGTCGTTACACAGTCCTAAACAGGCTGAACGACATCGTGGTTCGGATCCGTAAGTCATGGAACTCTAAGCCTAAAGTCGTCTATTACGACAGGTTAGCTCCTTACTATGGCCATAGTACGTAGTGCATATAATTGTAAACACTAATGTGAATAGTATAAGACCATGGTCCTTTTTGTATTTAGTATTTGATAGTATTTGTTATATTTGATTGTATTTAGTTATGTGATAGTGTTTGATTTGTATTTAGTATCTGATAGTATTTGATTTGTATTTAATATTTGATGGTTTTTAATTTGTATTTGGTGCTTGATAGTATATGATTTGCTGGAAGTTACTTATTGCAATTATTGTTTATTGTTATTATAATGCAATGTTTATTATTGCATTCATGTCTTTGATGTAAGTTTGGATTCCTGTCCAGGGACTGTACTGCCCGGGACGTGCAGTCTTCGGGAAGGGGGCAGTGTTATGGAATTGGTATTTATTTAGAATTGTAATTAAAATTGCTTTATTTTCCCATGCAACGCAGACGATTTTGAAGAGAAACCTACGTCGGAAAAGTAAAAATATGTGTAAGAGCGCGTGCATTTAATATTTAATGAATAAATATCTCGAAATTTCTGTTACCATCGAGAAAATAGGTTTTACCAGAATGTTCTAGTGAATAATTAAAAAGCTTATAAAAGCTGAATTAAAACTCCTCAGCTCAGTTGTAGCTGTTTTAAGCGAACTGTTGTTTACCTAATGCTGTTATTGATTGTAAGCGAATTCGCTGTGAGATTTGATTTTTCTCTGTTTTTGTAAGCGAATTCGCTGTGAGATTTGATTAACTTTCTCTGTTTTGAATTGAGTTCTGTTTAACGTTTGAGATATTGTGATACTGTACGAATATCTCTGAGGAAATATTTCAATATTTTGTTTTATTTCGTGTGAAAAGAATAAATTTTATTAACTTTTGAACGACTTGTGCATTCAATCCATTACGAACCCGTACGCACGCAACAATATCATGGTGCAACAAGTGCTGGATCAGTCTGTTATTCAACAGTTTCAGCAAGACGTCCTCCAGAAAAATCTTATAACACCATTCATCCAACCGAACAGGCAAGAGATATGGGCCTATTAATTAGTCCCCTACAATGCTAGATCAAGCATTCACAGCAAAGGAACGTTGTAGCGCACATGTTCGTACATCATATGCTACATGCATATTTGTTTACTCCGCATTTCTGAAATATTCCATCCTATTACCTTTGCAGATGCTTTAAGGTTTGAAAGGCGAGTGGAGTCATTCCATTCATCTCCGTCATCGTCTTCTTTAATACTCTGAGATGTATGTGTAAGTGTCGCATTAGGAGGTACAGTTACACTTACAATTGGTCGTTTCCTATAAAATTCGCCGTTACACATAGTCTGAAATGACATCGTCATGTACAAGTGTGAAGAGAACCCCCAAAAATGAAAAAGCAACACTTAAGTGAATAACATTATTTTATTTATCAAAATTTAACGATTCCGGTATTAAGCTAGGCCACAGAAGATGGTCGGTGTTTCAACAATCGCCTGGAACCCAAGCCTGACGCCGGGTGGAATCATGTATGTTTTGCTGCTTAGTTAAAGTGTTCGTTTTAGAATTTTGCTTCTGAGCTTTAATCACTGCACGTGAGATATTTATGACCACAATTCTCACGAGATAAACATTTGAGTCCGCCATGTTTGTAGGAACAAAGTTTAGATAAATGATCAAAACCATTACAATTGTTACAGCTGGGTGTTTGAAAGTTATTTGAGTTAAAAGCTGTTAAGATCTCACTTTTGAAGAAGAACTTATTTTCGTTATTTAGGTTTTTATCCGTTCTGAAATTGCAGGAATTCCGAATTAAATCATTATTTCGGTTTTTCTCTTTAAAGGTTTCCTTGAATTCTGAGACAGAATTACAACCGCAAAGCAACATTTGTTTCTATAGGATCAAGAATATCCTTAATGTAATACTCAATAACTGAACTGTAAACGATAATACCCAGGGCACGCAAATTCTCTACGGTATGTTAGGTATTATAAGAGTAGTTTTCAAGAACGAATTTTTCTTTTTTGTAAT
Organism: Stegodyphus mimosarum; assembly: GCA_000611955.2. Classification (NCBI taxonomy): domain Eukaryota; kingdom Metazoa; phylum Arthropoda; class Arachnida; order Araneae; family Eresidae; genus Stegodyphus; species Stegodyphus mimosarum. The sequence continues at coordinate 378,830 of KK114854.1, read as the reverse complement.
TGCCTGATGAATTCAGCTGAATTTATGTTAAGACCAAATTTTTCTTCAAAGCAGTTTGAATAACATTAAAAGTGATTAAGTGTCTTTGAAATTGAATTAACTTTCTTTATAAAGACACCAAAAAGATAATTTTCTGTTGATTACTTAGCGATTTCCAAACAAGAAAATTTTCTTCTGTATCTCGTAAAAAAGATTTAATTGAATGCAAATCACTGCCATTAAAATGACGTACCTTCTCAGAAAAGGCTTTTAATATAAACCAGTATCATCGATTGATTTCATTTTGACCTAATGGTATAAGATCTGACTTTCTTCGCCATCATAAAGTAAACTGATCTTCCTAGGAAACCTGGCGACTTCTCGCACAAGCGTGAGTAGGATATAAGCCTTTATTACTCTTTAAACTCTTAATACAAATGCAGATCCTTCGTGCTTACAGTAACACCGACGAATTGAGGTGGAACTTAAGAATAATTTAATAATATGTTCAAGATAAATAGAAGGGTTGGACTAACAATTTAGTTTAAGGATAACTAGGCTGAGTTAATAACTTACCCAGCGACAGACTTATTAAATGGCCAACAAAGGCGTAACAGCAACGCAGCGAAACAACAGCAAGGATAAAATAGTACTGCGCGCTGACTAGCGAATCTGAGTAAACTTCTAGATTCGTCTGTATTTATACTCTCTTCACTTGACTTTAAATTTACATCCTGGCGAGGAAATGGGAGGGGAAAATGAGAGGTTCAAGAAACATACCAAATTTAAAATAATTTATTATGCAAACTAAGGGAAGCCCTACAATGAATATTCATGTTGAACGTCGTTTAATAGTGAAGGGAAACGTAGAGAACTGTTGAGTGTATTTTCAGCACACTGGTGCCAACAAGGAAATTACCGGAAAAGACTGGTACCTGGTCATTCTCAGAAAAACCGCTAGAAGCGAATTTAAAAACGTTATTCTAAAACGGACAATAACATAAATATCGGATCCACAGTTTCTTCTTCGGTAGTAACACAAACAATATTTAAGATGTTAGAAATACACAACAGTTTGTTCGTAGATAAAGACAGTAAGGTATTTCATTTTGTGCTGTGCAATATCGCAAAATATATGCCGTGTAAATCCACTAAAATCTCTTAACGCTTTCCTTGTACATTTGCCAAACGGTTGATTGAAAACAGCTAAGTTTAATATTTTAATGTTTTTCATGCTAACGCACTTCAAAAAGTTAGCAACTACAGGAATACTTTTCAATGTTGACATTTGGAATGCAAAAGTAAATATCACCTACTAGATCAGTTTTCTTAAAAGTCTGAAAAATTTGATCTCATATTAGACCTGATACACTGTCTTTATAAAGCATCAACATGAGATTGATACACCTGTTACAAAAATGTGGCAGACCTGGAGCTATGCAGCAAAGGTGACATCACTAATGCTGTAAAGTGCACGTATTAGGTGAAAGAAGTTCTAAAACGGTAGAAACTAAGCAACATTTATTTAGAGTTATACAAAATTATTAAAAAAATGGAGTTTTGAATGGAGAATGGAATGCCTTTCTATTCATCCGCCATCAGTGTCTTCTGTGATGCTCCGAGCTCAGGCATCTAGATGATGCAACAGTAGTTACGCATATAATTAGGATTACAATTGGCCGTTTTCCCGGGAAACACATTGCATAACTGTTATCAAGAGGCAGTGAATTTAGAAACTAACACGGGGCATTAAAATATTAGAAATATACTTGAAAGTTGATTTTGTAAAGATATTCAGTTTTTAATTAAACGTGAAATTCATCAATCTTCGTAAATTAAACTGCCCTTCTATTAATTACGTAAAATAAATATAACTCAGAAGCAAAAAAGATTATTAAGCCATTATTATATTGAAAGGAATAAATTAAACTGAAGTGTAACGAAAACGTCTGTATAATTAATCTTCTGCTGAATATAAGCACTGGACTTCTTTTAATCCTTGGCTCCCAAATTTTGTTGTCGCTTTAGGACAGCTTTAAACTCTGAGCCGACGAATTCGTATTAAGCATATGGTGAAGATGAAGATTGTCCAATTAAAAGTTACGTTAGAGTTTAGTTAAGTGAATTAGCAATTACTTTAGAGTTAGGATTAACGTCAGTCGAAAGCAAACCCGCTATCATCTATAGTGTAGTTCAAATTAACAACAAAACCTCAGAAGCTTTTACTGATAGAATGTATTTTTGGGGAGTGGAACCACTGACAGGAGCTGAAAAGGTATATTTTAGACAAAAATAAACAAATTTTTATTAAAAAATAAAGGTTTATAGTAAACTCATTTGTAGTATTAAAGTATTTATAATTTCAGTTGTTGCGTGTTTCTTGCTCTCTCTCCTCCGCCTCTCCAAACAAAGTCTTGAAGTACGGATTAGATGGCGTGAAAATGGATATGTACGAGTAACGGTGTAGGAACTTGTTTCTGGATTTGAATTTTTCACATGATGCTGTATATAATTAAGTTTATTTTTCTTATAAGTATTCCTGAGATATATATTAGCAATAGCGCTGTATCTAAAAGTTTTGCTATAATTATATTAATAGTATTTAAGATGAATTTAGGATGAACATGGATGTATTTGAAACATGTGAACTTCTGCGCAGAAATTAATACATAATGGAAAATAATAATATTGCTTATGTAGAAGGAAAAGGTGCTGAACTTTAGCAACTGGGTACGCATTTATGTGCATGTATATGCACTCATTAAATTTAAATTTTAAAAAAGCAGATTTCAACGACTATTACTTCCAATATGCAGAAAATCCGCTGGTTATAAGTTTAAATTCGAACATGCTGCTTCTGATTTCTTTCTCTTCAAGAACATATGTGTAATGATGAATATATATTTCAACTCTATTCGTATTCACTAATTTGATATTAAACCTGTTAATTAACGAACATTTATTTATAAGATCTTAAAAAATAATTGCGAGTTATGTTTAATACAGCTTTATGCATCACGATGATATTTATCCTTCAGATCCTTGTTTCGAAGTTTGAAATATTGTTACATTATAACAGAAGTATAAAGCTTTATTGGCTAGTTTTGAGACTTGTTATACTGAGCATAAGATTTAAATATTTTATGTGCAAAAAAGCATCATTTATGTTTTTTCAACAGCTTTACTGTAATCGTAAAATAAAAGCGGACTTTAGGAAAAGATTTCCTAGGTATTTGAGTTTTAAGCTTAGTATATGAATTCTGACCTCCGTTTAGTATACAAATTATAACTTCCACCTAAAATTAAAAATCAAGAAGCTCCCTTCCGCTGAGGCGCAGGCTACCACATACTAGAGAAGATAGTAAAGCTTTCCGCTCCTCGTAATTTATGATGGAACTACTAATTTCAGTGCAAATGTTACTTGACCGAGCTTGTATTTGTCAGTGCTACATGAAGGTGAACCTTACACGTGAAAGACACATCCTGGTTATTTGTTTTGTTGGTATGTCTCTGTACCCAACTCCTTCCCAAGCGTTTTGAACTTTTATAAAGACTTAAGTTTAACTAGGACTTGAACCCTAGAACTCCTTGTCAGCAAATATTAAAGTTATTAAAATTACAATTCGCATAATTTTTTGAATAGCTAGAATTCCATCTCTTCTTGGTTTGAACTCAGAATTAAGTTGCGATTTTCTTGGGTGCGTCTTTCACCTAGTTACTTTTTTCACATTCAAGATTAACAAAGTTGCAGAAAAATTAATTGTAAGCTTCTGTGAAGGTGAAATAGATAAATACATCATTTATACGAAGAATGTTTAAAGCATGAAAAACTATATATTTATCCCTTACTTTATTTTAACAGACGCAAAATGCTGAGAAAGAAAGAGAAGAAGAGGAAGAAAATGAAGAAGAGGAAGATGAAGAGGAGGAGGAGGAGGAAGAAGAATAGTTCGAGAAGTACGAATACCAATGGCGACTCAAAAAAGACGAAGAAAGGAAAGAAAGCATGCTCAGCTTCATTAGTTTTGTTCACAAAATTGCTCAGCATTTTATAAGCTCGAATTGAAAGAATTCGAGCTTGAATGGAAACCTTATTGGAATGTAAATGAATTGTCCTCATCCAAGCTTTCAGATTTGCTCAGATATATTTTGGTTTCTTGTATATACTTTAAAATAATCATAAAATAGCAAATGAAAAAATAACTTTCATGATTTATTGATGAATAATTTTGGAAATGAAAATATGGCCCAAAACCAAAACTGATTGTAACCTCCATTATAGTCAATTAATTAAGTGATTACATAAAAGTGTGTAATACTTGCTCAAAAGTTTCCTGAACTAAAAAAGAACTGTTTTATAAAATTAAATGAATGACTTTCAGACAGATTCAGTATAATTCTAAAGGTACATAAAATATAAGAATTAAAACAGAATATGAATTCATACATTGTTAAGGGAGAAATAATGTATCAATAAATAGTATAAAAGGAAATAAAACTACGAAATGTGAAATTAATTCATCATTAATTACACACCGATTAGAAAATAAGTAAAGAATTCAATTCTAGCAGAAATATTATAAATAACGGAACTGCTGTATGACATCGAATCCCAAGAACTGCTGTATAACCCCGAATTACATTAAAAGACTTTAAAATTATGCAAAACATCTTTTCAGACTCATTTTCAAAATTGTTCCTGGTTTCACAGATATGTGAATTGTTTATTTTCTTACAGAGAGTTAGTTAAAAATCAGGCAGCCTAGTACGGATAGCATTTGAGCAAAATATACAAAAGATATTCTTGAAGAAAAACTAATAACTAAAGGTAATTTCCGGAACTAAAAATACAAAGTCAGTTTAAGGAGTAACCTACATTTACTTCATTAGTCTTAGAGACAAATTCTCATAGCACGCGTAAATTTTGTAAAAATTAATAAAGCTTATTTTGTAAACGTTAGCCAGTTGTAGAATTATTTTCTTTCCTTTATATCAAATGAAAAATTCTAACAGTATTTAGCAGATGCAAAATGTGTTATATATTATTTCATTTAGTACCATATACTGAAAAAATTACTCTGAACTATTTTAATCTTAATTCAGATGAATCAAGGCTTTCATTCGCCCAGTCAAGAACTTTAGGCGCATATCTTTTTGTACTGCAAAACATTTACGACTCAATATTACAGTGATCTCAGCATTTTCAGAAGAAAAACTTCGTAGAGTCATAGGTCTTTTTGAAGCAGAAGACGTGAAAAAACAGTAATGCTCTCGCTGAGACTCGAACCTGAACCTCTCGAATACGCACCGAGTGTGCTACCGTTACACCACAAAGGCATACAGAAAGGAGGGAGAAAATGCCTTATATACTCCCCCTTTTAAAGGGCAACTGGAGATTAGGGGACCCAATCCCCAAATCCTGGTGGTGAAGAATCATCATCCATCACATTTTTTTAGTTCGGGCGCCACTGTAGATCATTAGGTTGCTTTGATGATGGAGAAGTGAAAAATAAGTTATGCCCTCGCCTTGACTCGAACCTGGACCTTTCGACCCTAACTCTGAGTATGCTACCCGTTAAACCACGAAGGTATGCGGAAAGGAGGGAGAGAATACCTTAAAATCGGACATAATTACTAAATCATATAATATACATAAAACATGCATGATCTCAAGAAACATTTGAAGTTACATGCAAGAAGTTTTGTTATAAAGGATATTTGTTAAATATAATAGTTATGTATTACTTAAAATGATTATATTTTCAAATTATAAATTATCTCAAAAGAGCTGGTTATAAGTAAGATTTAGAGCAAACATACCAGTCGTGGGCACCTAATAGTATTCAATCAACTATCGATGAAATTTTAATGAATTTTAGCATATATATGCTTTTTTATCTTTATTTTTATTGTTGGTTTTCTAACTATAACATCAGATAACAAATAAAATGGTCAAGTTGTATAAATTTGAAATCTTTAATTTCTTTATGATCCAGGAGTAGGAACACTAAATTTTCGAAATAGCTTCTGTGACCTGATGTGGGCCATATATAACACCTGGAGAGGTAACAGTTACATTTTGCCGTGTATATTGTCATTAATATAATTGCCAAAATGTGCGCAAAATTCTAAAAAGTTTAAACGTGCCAAAATGCTTGAAGAATATTTCAGTAATTCAGAGTTGAATAACTTAGAGACTTAAGTTATTAATAATTTTCCTTAAAGCTAGTTTTTTAATAAAAAGGTCTAGGTTTGTTCTCGACTTTTTATTCCAAACTGTAGCTGTAATACCACTGCAACTATTTCTCGAATAGTTATACGAAAAACTTCATCTCCCGTGACAAATAAATATCGTTATTTTTTTGACTTCGTTCTTTGAAGCCGGAATTCATGTTTTTCATTTCTGAATTTTTTTTATTTTTCACTTTATTTCCATCCGTTTTTTCTTTGCTCATAAGAATGACACAAGTACTACAAATTATCCTTTCTACACTTCAGACATTTCAAGAACAGATTGTGCTGCTTCATCAATCTCATTTCCAAATAAATCAATTCGCCCTATTCTTCAGAATGTAGAAGCTTAGAATGATAAAGGAAGAGAGTTCGAGCAAAACTGAGTCTCTTTTTCTACGTTTCATCCTGTTTTTCATTTTTTTATTTCGTATTATTTCTGATTATTTCTTATTATTTCTGAAGCTTTAATACTTTCAATACATCTTTTCTGCATATTGAAGCATTTGACGCATTTGAAGTCGCAACTATAATAAGCTTTATAAAGTATTACCGCTTTCCTTGTTCTTGCTCTCTTGGTGTAAGTGGTAGCACGTCCAGAGAGCACTGGATAATTCATGATTGAAATTACGAAGGCACATTTTCTTGCTCCGAAAAAGCTAACTGACCATACCTTTCTCTAACATGTAGTAAAAGATAATCCGTCACCACACTGAACAAGATAATCTGTCACACATAGACTGGGTCTTGCTTTTCTTCTCAGTTACCCTTAAAGTGAAATAAGAAATCATTGCATTCTCCATGTCTGTTCTCATGGTGTAAGTGGTTAACAAACACAAATATCATTGGAATCCCGTGTTAGAATCGCGGCGAAGATGTAGTTGATTTCTCACACATTCCGGTTCAAAAGTGTCTAACGTTTTCTATGGAAGTGTCGAAATTAAACAAGAATATAGTGGACGATAAGTCTTCAAACCTGGATTTGTTCGAATGGATCTTATGCCTTTTCCCTATCGGCGTTTAAAGGGGAAGAATACAAAGGATTATCGTTTTGACTCCATGTATCCTCTCATGCTGTAATGGGTAGATATCACATACAAATAGGAAAATCAGTGGTTCGAATCTTTAACGGACATAGTTCATACTATACCCTTTCATTTGAATTACTTCCCTACTGTTCATACTATACGACTTTTCACGTTCCTCTAAAAAACTTAATGCCTCTATACCTTGCTTCGCTTTGTTTTTTTTCTTTGCCTTGTCAGCTTCCACTTCTGACTCGTAAAGAACTAGTTCTTTTCAAAGGAGATGGTACACTTTTGTTTCTTGCAGTAGCAACAGCATCCAGTGACACTGGGTGTGACGCATTTCCGGAGCATTCAACTAGTTCTTTTTTGGCAGTTGTGTTCTCTTTCAAAAGGCTGTAGTAGTTCTTCTCTCGAAAAGAAAGCATTTAGTGATATGTGTTTACTGAATTGGATCTCTGCAGTTTTAAATCTGTTTAAATATGAACCACCATTGCTGGTGCAAACTTTCCAGCATAACTTTCTTCTAAAAGAATAGTCAAATAATTTTCCTCAAGTCCTGTTGTGTAAAACGCATTTACATGTTCTTTCAGCACGATCTTTTCCTAACTTGGAATTGAGAAGAAAATGGTTTAATCACAGTCTAATCACCTTTTTGGTCTGTGTACGTTCTGATACGAGAATGACCTTGTAGGGTCTACTTGCTTATCTACTGTGTGAAAACTGGAAGAGTAATGACTGCACAGAGAAAGAGCTAAAAGTACCCTTTATTACACTCTTTAGCAATTTACAATGCTTCAACTCGAAGCTAACAAACTAAGCGTCTGCTTGGGCGGTAACTGAAGTAGTAAGAACTAAATTAAAAATTTGAAGATTTCACAAGTAGTAGAATTACGCTACAGGGCTCAGACTATCCTGTTTCCTAAAAGAGCGTTGAAAGTCTAGTAGCAGCAAAGTAATAGCTGTTACGCCACGTTTAACCAGCAATCAATGCTAAGCAGAAGCTCACGCTGCAAAAAGCACAGAGCTCGCCCACACTCTCTAACTTTCCCTTCTAGAACTTGGTATTTAAAGCTTTTTCTCCTCAAGGTAGAATTTACTTTACTTCACGCACGCAACCATTATCAGAAATTAGTTGAAATTAGTTTGTCTTGTAAAGTATTCATTTGCGTCTTTTGACAAGCGTTGTGAAGTTTCTCTGTATGTATATGCAAATACCTGCCTTCTTAGCCCAAAGATCAAGATAGAAAGCAGACAAGGTTAGTTTCAACGAGTTAGGCAAGCCAAAGAACTGTCGAGCCATGGAACTAGAAAATTTCAACAACAGACAATTAGATTTACAATAAAAATTCTGCTTCAGAATGATGGACTTAGTCCAGCTATTCTGAAACACCCAACGGACAAATATACGCATTAAGTAGCATTTTGTTCATAAAATAACAGAGATTTGATTGGTGATAGATTTGAGAACTCCTTGAACGTTTGTCAAGAAGTTAGGATGAGCCTGAAAAACTTATGAGTTTTTCTCCTAAAATAACTTAATCTGTTTATAAATTATTTATCCAAGATTGGATAAGTAAATATTTTAAGTTATGCAACATTGTCTGTATTCATTTACCATAACATTTAGAGGGAACATTTACCATAACGTTTAGAGAGAATTATCTTGGAGACTATTATTCGCATAATCCAGTCACAGAAAGCTAAATGCGTAGTAGCATTAAACTTCAGAATTTGGCCTTAAATTTGTGAGTTATTAGAATACGTGTAGTACTTGCATAAATCTATTTCTAACTGCATGGAAATTTATGTGAAACATTCGGGTAACAAAGGATCAATATATGGTAAATAATCAGCGTTTATGTGTGCAAGACCACGATGTGAAGTTGAGGCTATTGATTGGAGAGTTGAGGCTATTGATTGTGAAGTTGAGGCTTTCTTAATGATAGAAGTCTGAATGCAACATAAAAGTCATTTTCTCGTGTATTATTTGAAATGACTTTCAATACTCTTGGATGCCATATGTAAATAATATAATCTTATGAAAATTCTATCACACAAAGGTTTTAATTTACTAATTTATTATTTATAAGGAACAGTTCATATACATTGTTATTCGGATGCTTCATCAGAAGAATTGATAAAAGTGATAACTTCTTCCTTGAATTCATTGTAAGAACCGACGTTGTGTCCTGCACCTTTTATTGGAAAAAGTTTTGCATTTGGAAATAACTGTTTAATTTCTGGTTCAACTTCCCTTCTGAAAATGCAAAAGAATAATTAAAAATTTAAAAATCAAGCATTTTGTGCTTTAATATGCATGTGATCAGAAATAATTAATAAACGATCTAAAGAGAATTTTCAAGCAAATGTGGTTTTAAGCAATTTGTTCAAATTTTTAATGCAAAGTACCCGCTTGAAAGAATTTTGAAACGAGGATTATATCTATTATTACTTGCAGACTAATATCATCCGATATTATTTTTGGTACGGAATGTATATGTATGTAAAATATAAAAAAATACGATGGCTTTTCTCTACGCGAACAGGCAACCTCTAATTAACTTTTCGCAATTTCAGGATCTTTCCCCCAGACCAGTACTTTCGAGAACTCTCTGGCCTGTTATGTAACCGCTGCTATAAATAGCACTACGTGCCATTTTTTGTCAGATTGCTTTTTGCCATTTCCTGCTATACGAACGCTTCGCATTGTCTCTTCGTCTTCCCTTTGTTAAAAATATTTATGACGTCAAGGTTCTAAGTTTAATATTATTTCTATTTAAATCATTATTGGATATGTGATTTTCGTCTAAAGGAAAATGATCTGACATTTTAATTGAATAAAGATGTGGAGTTTTTTAAAGTGAAATTCTTCTCTTCCTTCCACTTCGCAACGACAACATCCGGACTCTGATTGCTAAGCTTCATCATTTCCAATGCCCATCGACTACAAATATCACACACATATGTATATTATATACATTTATTCATTAATTCCTGGGAGACGTAAAATCAATTTGACTTTATAATTATTTTAACTCTTTTCGCACTTATATATGTGGTGATTTTTGTACGAAATTTAGTTTCGCTCAGCGTTGATTAGTCTGGGCACTTTGGAACAGCTTTCATTTTATAGCTTTTTGCATTTGCAAACATTTTATATGCCAATTCATTACTACAGAACTGGATATGATATTTGAATTTACTTAGCTTGTGTTTTGAATTCAGTAAATTTTATTACTGAATTAATGCATCTTACAGTGAATAATTTACCCTTCGTTTAAAAATTTGCTGATTTGCAATAATTCCTTCTCTCTTCATTTTAATTTGGTTATTTCCCTCTTCCATTCTAAAAACAGTAATTGCTTATAATAAATATCTCTAGTCTGCATCATTTCAAAATTAATCTTTTCCCCATGTTTCTTACATAACGTTAATGACCCAGATTCTTACATAACGCTTCAGCCAATAATAATTTTAAATTTAGGAATCAAAATTTAAAATTAACCAATCGAAATAAAGCTTAACCAAAACTAAATCCTTCTGAATTGGGTTCTGCTCTCAGACACGTCACGTTCTCTCTCTCACTTATGTACTGTCAACTCGCATGCTGCTTGCTGCGATGAAATATACTCAGACATAAGTCTTTATCAGGTCTTTATTTTCGCAACCATTCATCGCAGATACTGTTACAAAAATATTTTAAGTGACCCAAAAAATTCATGTTTTGTTATTTTCAAATTTAAGTAAAACAATTTTATAAAAATTACAAAATCTATCTTTTTATACCGTGCTGCAATCCCTATATTCGTAATAAAAAATAAATCAAAAAAGGTTCGACTACTGCAAGTCAAAAATTGACCGACATATTTAATTTCAAAATTTGGGAAAGCTGACACAATTTTCAACTTAACTTGAGGGTCCATTAATAAATAACTAACATAAGTCGAGGTGATTTTTTCCCCTTAAATACCATCCAATGGTAGTCTTTTGTGATTTACTAGTGTGTAATGTTCTGTAATTTATAATTTTGTTACAAATGGCATTTTGAAAGAATTTTTACGCAAGTAATTTATAAGTTTTCAAACGCTAAAATTATGCACTTCATTAATATTCTCATGAAGTTTTATGATTATGATGAATGATTCTTAAGGAATTAAGAATCATTATCTTAAGGAATTAAGAATCATTACTACTAAAAATCATACAGAAAATCATTAAACTAAAAATATTTTAAATTTTAATTTTTACAAATAATGTTACTGCTTGGTTACGTGCGATACAGAAGCCTGCCAGAGTTTTCTAGATCAAAATTTCCATATGATTCTAGGAAAAAGAAAAGAAAAGACAAAGAAGGAGAGGGGAAAAAATCTTTTTTGAGAAAATCGCTACTGATCAATACATTTCATAATAATCTGTATACAAATGCTTGTCATTTAATCTATTAACATCAGCGACCTTCGTTTAAGTTGATGTTTTATTTTTAATTACATACAAAATGGTTGCGTATATTTGGCTCTTCAATTTGTGTAAGGCCCATGAAATATGATTTTCAACTTCAAGATAAAATATTTCAATTAATTTTCGTCATATGAGAATCAAGAGCTTCGTATATTATTTTGCATGATAAGTATAAAATTTTCTCAGATATAAGTATAGAAACAGAGCGAAAATATAAAAAGTTAGATTTTCGCAATTTAAAACAAAATTATCTTTTCAAACTTAAAAATACCAAGACATGAATGTTTGCATCAAGTGGAATCTTTTTGTAGCTGAAAGTATATACACTCACGTTTGTGAAAATTGCAGCACCATGAAGGACTTCCGCGAGTGAGCTGAAATTTTCAGGAAATGCAAAATAGCGCATGATATGCAAATGATTAGAATTGCAAATCCGTAGCGCATGCGTATGCTGAGCAGCGCCCTCTGAACGGCTGATGGATCCGAATAAATAGACGGCTGTAGCGAGGCGTGTATGGTTATCGGTGGTTATCTGCTAGTGGTAAACGTTAACTCAATCTGTACTTATGCCTCGTCGACGAAAGAGAGCGAGATTTGAACAACTACTTGAGTTTGAACGAGGGAGAATCATCGGCCTTCGTGAAGCTGGATTGTCGTATCGTGCAGTAGCCTCTCGTGTGCAGCGTAACAGCAGCACAGTGATGCGCGTTTGGAAGCAGTGGACGGACGAGTGTCGGACAACTCGGAAATCCGGGAGTGGACCCCGAAATGTGACGTCAGCTCGCGATGATAGACACCTGGTCCGCATGGCGCGGACGGACCGTACAGCTTCCTCTAGACAATTGGCAGCACTGTGGTCAATAGCTACAGGTGTTTCATTGTGTGCTTCATCAATTCGTAGACGTCTGCTGCAGTGTGGACTGCGCGCACGGACTCCTTTATACAGGATCCCCCTAACGCACGACCATCGCCGCCTGCGGCTACAATGGGCCAATCAGCATAGAGACTGGCGTGCTGATTGGCAGCATGTCGTGTTTTCTGACGAATCCCGCTTTAATTTGTGGTACCATGATGGCCGCATTCGTGTCAGACGCTATGCCGGTGAACGCCACCTTCCGGAGTGCATTATCGAACGCCACAGTGGACGAACACCCGGAGTTATGGTCTGGGGCGCCATAGCATATCATAGACGATCTCAATTGCTACGAATTGTGGGCAATCTGAACAGCAACCGGTATATCCGTGAAGTTCTACAGCCCGAAGCTGTTCCCTTCCTTCAAAGCTTGCCAGGCGCTGTATTTCAACAGGACAATGCCCGCCCTCATACTGCTCGGATTGTTAAATCCTTCTTTGCAGCGCAGCAGGTACAGCTTCTTCCTTGGCCTGCGTGTTCCCCGGATATGTCGCCAATTGAACATGTGTGGGATGTCATTGGTCGGCGTCTTGCTCGTGATCCTCGTCCTGTTGCGTCTGCAGACGAACTTTGGGTACGCGTACAAACGATATGGAATGCTCTTCCTCAGTCAGACATTCAAACTTTGTTTGACTCCATGCCACGTCGTGTGGCAGCACTTATTGCGGCGCGTGGTGGCCACACAAAATACTGATTCTGATCTCTTGTTCTTGTTTGTTTGCTTTGAACATTTAATCATTTATTTGTACCACTACCACTCAACTGTGTATTAAATTGCATTCAATTATGACGATTCCTTCTTGGTGTTGCAATTTTCACAAACGTGAGTGTATTTACTATTAACGGTTGCAAAAATAAAGGCCTGATAAGGACTTCTGTGGGCACGGTGTATGTGCATGTACACATTTATAAATTCAGCCGAAATTAAATAAAATTAAAAATTTTTAATTATCGTTTTAGAAGGCAGTGCATAAAAATGTCTCGAAATTGATGCAGATATTTATTACAAAAAATCTTCCACCAGTTCTCCGATTTTATGTAAGGATTTTGTAATTTTAAGAGGAAGTGAACTTAACTGGGCTATCCGAAGTTTTAAAGCAAGGACTTAGCTTTTGGACACCACACATCAAATCTTTAAAAATTATATCTCAGTACTTATCCTTATTTTTATAGCTTTTCTCCTTCCGCTTCTTTGAACTCTCTTTTCACTTCCACTGGCGTTTTGCACTTTGGAAACATGAAGAGAAGATTTCAGTAAGCGTCTAAGCAAGCGGAAGAAATTTTGCCGATGAAAGATGTAATGAGCTTACTAACGATTTTATAAAATGTAATAAACAAGAAATTTTAGGCCTTTTAAATGTGAATTAAAGGATGAAATTCCTTTTACTTCATAAGTTTTTTTTAATATCAATTATAAATTGATGTTTATTCAAAGTCGTTCCTGAAAATATTTCACTAAAATGTTACGACTTCTGTGATCATATTTTTTTGGAAAAATTAAAAAAAAAATCCAAAATAGTTTAACTAAAATATTCTGATTCTAAATAGTTCATTACGTAAGATTAAAAAGCTTTATGTCGTTTTTATAAGGTCTATTATAACATAAATGTATGCATAACATTTAATTAACCATACTATTAATTAAAATCATTATTGTTTAATCAATTAAAGCAAAGCACGTGGATGCTGTCTCGCCTAAGAGAGGGATGACTTCATGGAGGATTTAACAAAGAAAATTAGTTCATATTCGCTTTACACAAATGGCGAAATTCCTAGCTGAGAACTGAAGCCCCGTCGGATTAGCAGTGTGTAGCTATCTTACCTTTTCGACTACTAATACGCTTTAAAACGACTGATATGCCTCGGAAAAAAAAAGAGAGAAAGGAAGGCATTTGTCAGGTCAGTCTCAGAAAATGTGTAGGCCATGTGAAAAAAGTTAATCAGTGGATATTGCTGTACCTTCCAAATAATATAGAAAGAATTTAATATTGGATCCGCAGCTATACATACAATTATACGTGAAGCTGCAAATGTTAAATCCCTTTGAAGCCAGATGGCGCTACCATCGCTATTGGTTACTAAAGAATGTTATTACCTTTTCTGGAATGCTTCAATGGCGAAGCGGAGTGCGTGTGGTTACCCGAGTGTCTTCCATAAATGAGTAAAATAAAGATGATGAAACATTATAGTTAGTATGTTAATTAGTTAGTTTAATTTACAGTCAACTAATAAATTATTAATAATTCGCCGGACCAGCATATGAAATGTGTTAAGCCGCAGATACGTTAAACTGCGTATGAAATAGTTAGTTTGTGGTTGGGTCATATATTAACAGAACACCCAAATTCGAAGCGAGTCAGAATCGGTAAAGGACCCTAAAATACTTAAGGATGATGAGCGCCGCATTATTTTGTCAATTCAAAACTAGTGTTGAAACGTACATACCATTTGTTGACGTTCCAACAAGTTAAGAAAGTAAAGTATGGGTTTCTGAAGATGATCCCAAATCAACAATGGTAAAAAAATAACGAGCAATAAGAAAAGTAATATATGTAATTTTCTTCAGAAATACAGAACTGGTGAAAGCCATCAAGTTAGAGAGATAGAAGATAGTTAAATTATTTACCGCGAAGTGTCTTCCAGAAATTATTTGGGGACTCGTTCCCCAATGCATCTTCTCATTCAGCAAGATTGACAATTGAATTTCTTGAATAAAAGCGCATTAAAGTGATTGAACCACCCTGTT
>KK114854.1:320362-361902 GCA_000611955.2 Stegodyphus mimosarum | reverse complement strand
GGGAAAGAGAGAGAGAGATTCCTTTTTATTTTAATAAAAGTTTTACTAAACTCTTATTTTCTTTCACATTAACCCAGTTTTATTGTGGTGTAATTAGCTGGATATATAGATATTTTCCTTGTGCTCCTCACGTGTAATCTAGATATGCATTACATCTTTTTAAAAAGTCCTAGGCAGGTAACCATAATTTGTCATAATTGGTTAAACAGTCATTGAAAAGACGATTTATTATTAATTAGCTCTTTTTTTATTTCTTCTCACATATATATAAATACAATAAATATTACAATCAATTCCCTAGAATGCTACTTTGTTTATTTAATTTGGAATCACTTCCATTTACAAAATGATTCGAGACCTTCGAGCTTCAATCGAGACAGGTATTTTGCAGTATGCCCAAAGGAAACGTAACTCTTGCTGACACAAGTAGGACCGTCATTTTTATTTATGTATCGAATTTCGTTATATATAACATTAGAATGGTCAAATAATGGCAACGCATCTAAGTGCGCAACTACTCGGTCTTACCTATTTAACTCCGCTATTTACTAAGCGAGAGAAAGGGCTCACCATCTAGCCCGAAACTGGCGGCTTCAAACCGATCCCAAACAGTTAGACCTTCTCAGTTCATTCAGCATACTCGGAGGAATTTCGAAATTGATGGTCGTCCTTAGCGCTGAAAACATCTGAAGGAATCTTAAAGAGAACCCAGCTGGTGATAATATACCCCCATTAGCCGAGGTTGCTTGAGTACAGATCTCAATAAACATAGTAAACGACGGGGGAAAGTAGAAAGACATCCAGTTCGTTATGAGACGGACAGATTTTAAACAAAATATAATTAATGAAATAAAGTTGAAGACAGTTATTGAATACATACACTTTAAATGGTGATTCGGTGCCATATACAAATAACGCTGGCCCATTGTATACCCCTGTGCTGTTGGTAAGTTGAGCTAAAGGATTGTTTGCGATCCTAGCCAGAACTTTCATATTGAATTTCCACCGACATTTGCCGTCTGAGCATGTCAAAGGTAAGAGGTCCGCATCTGATTCCTTCAGTAATTCTGTTTTATTGGCCTACAATAAGTAAAAAACAAAATATTTTTATTTATTATAAGTGAAATATTTAGAAGGAAAATAAAACTAATAATAATCAATCTTTTCAAACAAACTTTGTAAGAAACTAATAATGATTTATTGTTCTCTTCCAGGTCTTGATTGAAAGGTGCTATAACTGACATGCTAATTTCAAATGAAGAGTAGGAGGTTTATTTGTCTTAAATTTTAGAATTTAATAATTTAATAATAATCTAAGAATAATAATGTTTTTCAAAGAAGGAAAGAAATGTTTTACAGTAATAATGTTTTTCAAAGAAATCTTCTTATCATTTGAATTACTCGTGAATGTTGTGATTCATATACATGTCGAAAGGTCTCTAAGCGACTTATTTGAAAATTCGCTTAATATACAAACATTATTTCTCTGCGAATCTCTGGTATTAAAATGCAAGAAATTTACACAGATATAGCTGTAATTTGCATGTTATTAAGCATACTCTACATTGCGGTACTGTAAAGCTAAGTAAGGGAAAACCAATTTTCTGGAGGAATAAACTTTATGAAACTCAATGCATATAAAAAAAAAAAAAAAAAAAAAAAAAAAAAAACGTAAACGTGACTTAGGAGAAACATAAAATTTGTATAATACAGTCAACTCCCGATTACCTTCGTCAAATTAACCGAATTAGTTGGGCCCTGTATAAACACTCTTAAGTTTGTTTGTTGTAGAATTATGAAAAATTTTGATCATAAGCCATCAACGCAGGATAAAACTGTCTACGGGAAATAAAAAAAGAAGAAAATTTCTTGGGATAACAGTAATGATAGCGATTAGTATCATATTAATTGGCTATTGTTTTTGAAGAAAAACAAATTCTGCGCTTATACTTCACTTTTTGAACAGATTCTATATTCAGTACTCCGTACCAAAAATAATAAATCTGATTTAAAAATCAAAGTTATTCTAATCTGAATTTTATTTTTTTGTTTAAAGGAAAAAGAAAACTTTTTCTTTCCCTTAAATTTCAATTCAAAAATGAAATTCACTTTAATTAAAGAATTTAACTATCATTCCCTAATTAAAAAGGCCTTTTAGTATCAGATTTAATTGCAATTTAATTGTATTTAATTCGGAATATATACCCATTGTACAATAAAATTCTAAAAATTTTAACCAACTTTTCACGTGAGTTTGAATATTGGTTTTAAGTTCTTTTCCTAAAAATATTGTTCATTAATATCATTTATAACTTAGTTTCTTCATTTTCTAATATATTTTATTCGTTTTATTACGTAAAATGTGTTCCCTTTATTTTGAACATTGACTTATTTTACTTAAACAGGTACTTTGTTTTCATATTAAAATGCTTATCCTACACGCAAATTATTAAGAGCATTTTTCTGTCAATTAATATATGCGTTATCGCTCTTGCATTTTTTTAATGGCCTTCGAATTATTTTGAGTTAACCGTGGATGTAGTTTCCGGTTTTACACCTGTTAATCGGGAATTATATAAATGAATTTTATATAAAAGAATGAACACTTGATGAAAGGAAAATCTGCTGTGAAATAATATGCAAAAGCTGTTCTTCAATAAAATTTCAGAAGTCAAGGAATAAAACAACGAATTCACTGTGTAAGGTTTCCCTTACTTTGAAAATTCATTTTTAAGTTTGATACCTTTCCTTAACCTCTCAACTTCCCCTAGTATTTTCTTGCCAGGATTTAAATTTAAAGTTAAGTGAAGTGAATATTTAAACGGGTGCATCTCTGAGTTTATTCAGCGTATCTTTTGGATAGCCAGCGCACGTTTCGTTACTATCTCGTTCTTACGCTAGTAAGCCTCTTGGCCATCTCAGATTATCGTAACGCTTGTTAGGCTTTCGTGAGTTAACCTGTTAGGTGTAATTTAAAGTGCTAACCCAGCACTATTGTATCTTAGATTCGACTTGAATTATATTCCACAATTAAGTTTCACGGCAAGTTGACGGTGTTTTTGTAACGCACGAAGATCGTGCCTTTCTGTTAAACTTTGAATTAATGAAGGGTTACTTTTCACCCTTCTTCTGTGCTGGTAATTCATTTACGCCTGTGCAGGAATTTGCCAGGTTCATTGTAGGATCTAGAATTAGTTTATGTGGAGTAGCAGGGAAAGCTCTTACAACTGAAATAATAAAATTTCAGAAGTCAGAGACTAGAACGAATTAGCTCTTCATTATTTATTTGCTGTTACTATAAAAGTTTGTAAATGACTCGCATTGTGTTTAGTTTGAGATCTTTAGACCACATATAAAGTTTTATGTAGAAACAAATATGGGAAGGATCGATAAGCAATTTCTGCTTTAATTATTTAAGAAAATAGGTATTATAAAACTCTTACTCTTAAATATTCCTCTTACACATTTTAAAATTATTTTGTGATCCGAAAGCGCCAGATTTTTTTTTCTCTTGAAATATCGCAAATGCTAAATTGACAGATGGACGTTATTCTCTATAAACTGCACGTAAGCAGGAAATAAGTTTTAATGATTATTAATTTTTAATGAAGTATTTAAGTCTATTTTACAGAAAGAAATCTGATATAAGCAGAATATTTTCCCAACATGTACGAATTATGTACAGAAATTTAACTGTGAATAGTAGATATATCTTCCTTGTCACTGGTATTTTATTTGTAAATTGTTATTGGAAAGTGCACAGAAGCTTGCTCGTCAAACACGAAAAAATAAACATCTTCTATCATTTAGATAATAATAGGCAGGTAAGATAATAACAGGCACAAAACATGTGAGGGTGCCTGGAGGCAGGAGTGGCGGAAAGCTTTTCGCTGTTCAATACAGTATTTGCCATTTTTAAATTCTGCTGTCTCTGACTCCGAATCTGCATAGAGGGCTTCCCACTGTATTCAAAGATTCTTATATGTATATAATATATATATATATTTACATTTGTGTTTAATATGGGATAAACAAAAAAAAAATGGCCATGCAGTCAGTCTACTCGATGTGCCGCAGCAAGTACCAGTATTCAGTGATTTTCAACCATTCTATTTTGTTATATTAATAATTTTAAATAATTTAAAAAAAAGATACTACTGTCTTAAAACAAGCAATAACTAAACACTAGCTGTTTAATTATATTCTGTGCTGTAAGTGTAAAAATTAAGATGTAATTCGGAAGAGTATATTACATCTTATGCTTTAAGATGTAGTGCATATCTGTTAATATATTTCCGTGTTTACGATTTACAGATGTCTCTACTTGAATTTCCCATGAGCAGATTGAGGTGTATAGTTGGCGATACTTTCGGTAAGTGATACGCTGAGATTTAAATTAAATTTCCGTATATTTCCTAAAATAACATGCCGAAGAATAAATTTTAGAAATAATGAAGCTACCTGAACTGGCGTAAGATTTGCACAAATTTGCAGGACTAGCTTCGAAGGTTTGAAGAGAATTTCTTCAGCTATAGGAGCGAAAATGAAGAAGGAGATGTATGTGCTCACGCGATTACAATAGATCAGAAAATTTGAGGCATTAGGTGCTGTCTATTGATAAAAAGTGAAAACAGCTACGAAATAATTTCCTTGAAGCTATTCCACATTTGTTTTCACTTTTATCAATAGATGGCGCAAGAAGATTTGTTTCTTTCTCTAACCGGAACTTTCTCGAATCTTCCGGTCTATTGCTATTGCGCGAGCACAAGCTTCTGCTTAATTATTTTCAATTCTACCGCTAACGATGAAGGCTGAATTAAAACCTCCGAAGATAATTCTGCAAATTTATGAAGTTCACACTGAATTTTCTAGCTACAGCATTTCCAACATTCATTTATATAGTTGATTTAATTTGGTTTATGGGCGAAGCTCCGATCCGCCTAGCCAAATCAATGGTTAGACTTGAGATTAACCTGTGCAAAAACAAAGACTAGCCATGCTCCCTACACATATCACAGAAATTTTTAAAGCGATATAAAAAATCCCAAATTTAATTAACCTAATAATTTTCCTTAGTTACAAGCTGGTGAATTTTGGCAGAGTGTAAGTACAGCTTCAGAGTACGAAGCTGGAAGAATAGAGGAACGGCAAAGAATTAATGTCTTTGCAAGTATTTCCATATTTGTTTACTTGCAAGGAGCAGAAATTCTTTTATTTCAGTTGTCATCGATTGTTAGTTTTGTAACCAACCTGATTGTGACTTAGTAACTGAAAGTTTTTACTTACGAATTTGAGTAAATTTTAATGCCAGCACTAACTTATCAAAAATAGTTGAAGGTCCTTCAGTGTAGGAAGTATAATTTAAAGCCAGACCACTCAAGTAAAATATAAAGCTCCACAGACTTAATACAATTAGCTTACGCAAATGGAAACTATTTATAAAAACTTTATTTCAGCTGTTTAAAATTTAATATTTTAAGTATGAAAAGCTTAAATAACGGATTTTCAAGCCATACCTTAATTTAAGAACACCGAAAAAGAATTCAAAAACCGTGTAAACAGATATAGTTTTATTTGAGTATATTATGTGAAGAAAGTTCTTAAAATTTGTATCGAATAAATATTTCTTAATGTTTTTCTTACTACTTTTTATGTAGCAAGAAAGCATTTAAAGTTGATGTCAAAACATTTTAATTTGATTATTTTGAGCTAAGCACTTAGTAAATATAACCGATAATGAATAACCAAATTAAGGAAAAGTATAGCATACCTTTTTTAACTGACTGTTTATGAAAGCAAGCACGGCCTTTTTAGCACTTTTATCATCAGCATTTTCAGGAATAATTTTAAGTGATTCATTCAGCAACGCTACAGTGGCTTTCATATTACCTAAAGCACCCTTACTTACGCCGTTTGGTCTCATGTCTCCGACAATCACTTTTTCAACTCTTTGAGGCTGTTTAAACAAAATCTTCATATTACGAAAGCATTAAAAATTAATTATTCATATCTGTAAAAAATACATGATTCACATACAAATAAGGTAGACATTTCCCCACACTTTAAAAAGAAAGAATATCAAATTTTATATCACCATTTATTTTAATAATGTATCACGTGCAGTCAAACACAATTGCATATAAACAAAATTAAAACCATTTGAGACCTACGATTAAATTTTTCTAATCACAAGTTTAGGTTTCCGTTTCCTTTTAAATCCCCCCGGGGGCGACGTAGAGAACTCTACGAAGCTACTGGCTAGGATCTGTACCTAGGCAGTCTCGGCCACGGAGGTATACAAATTATGAACCTAGTGGCTCTGAGGGCTCCGGAAAGATCACTTATTGGCCAGCCTGGGGTCCGGCAAGTCTTAAAGTAGAGCAGTACTAGTAGCCCGGGGAAAGGCCCCGGGTGTGCTGAGTAATGGTCCACTGCGACTGGCAGCCCGAGCGACTGGTAGGTAGCAAATCGACGACCAGTGGCGCCCTGTGCATGTAGGTGCGTTGCTCCGATCCCTCCAAGGTTCTGGGAAAGGGGTTAAATCCGGCCTCACATCTGCGGGGGGGGTGAGGACTCGTAGTGTGATTAGTTCACGGAGCGAGGAATGCCAAAATCTTACTTTCCTTTTAAATTAAAAAAAAAAAGATTAAAAATATGAGTTTCATAAAATAATTAGAATGAAAGTCAAGTGAAAATTTAGATAACTATATATACCTTGTTTCCTCGCATATTTCCGCAATTTTTTAACTGATTTTAAATCGAGGCGAGAAAATCAAGAATCGAAAATCGAGAGGGGAAATCTATGAGAGCAATTTAATTTCTGAAAAACGCATTTACAATAAGAGCATAACAAATAAAAAGTACTCATGGGTAATCTACAGGTAACTATCACATTAATTATTTCTTTAAAAAAAAAACCTACATTCCAATAACAATGCATAGTAATATTAACTTTACAGTATCTGACAGATATTGAGCTGATGCATAACGGTTACTGAAGCAAGCGAGACGTATCTGGCTCAGTTATCTTGTTAACTTCAAGGGCACCTCACAAGAATGCCTCTTGACCTCGGTTCTCAAGAGAGACAGCTGAGAAAGCAGGTAGAAGGCATGCGAACTAAAAACCCGAAGATCTAACACATCAGCAATAGATAGGGCTAGAATACAAATAAAAGAAGTAAGGTGAAATCGTATGTTTGGAAAGTTTCTTAAGTTTGAGAACGCCAACCATGTCCGGATAGCTTGATGAAGAATCTGCACAAAATATATTTCAAATAATATATGCAACGGAAAATAAAATATTTGAAATGCTAATGCAAAAATCAAAATATAAATAAATTGAATACACTGAATAAAAATAAAAAAATAATCAAGACACACCAGTAAATTAGCCGGGGGAAAAATTATATACAATAGAGTAAGAGGAAAATTATGCGAATATTTTTAAACTTTTGAGACCCTAGCGCTAAAATGCTAAGGGGCAAGGTATTCACGGTTTAAGAATGATGCGGTTCTGATTAACGTTGTATGCATATGCTCAGGGAAAATCCGATGTATATTTCGTATTTTGTTATTTGAGCAGGGAAATTGATCATATTTAATGAAATAGTTTCATAATTTAGTTTAAGATAAACTATCAGCTTTATCAAAATTGCTTAATCAATGTAGTGTTTGTTAAACAGACAAGTTTTTTCAATATTCATCTCAGCAGTTTTTATCTTTATGATATTCTTATAAAAGATCAAGTCCAGCTGTGTGGTTTCTGTGGCGGAGTTGGCAGCATCGCTACCTCGGGGCTTTGTCTTTAAAATATCTGTTATGACTTTTCAGATAAAATGTGTACCAATGATCTAGAGATGCTTGAAGAGTTCAAAAACAATGTTAAAACGTTATTTCAAGAAATAAGACTAGCGAACAAAAGTCAACTTATTAAATACAATTAAAAATTTTATTCTTACAGAATATATTCTTTTGATTCCAAACTTGTACATGAAACGTTTTCATTGCTAAGGATATTTGAATAATCGCATGACTTAAAAAATATAAAAAATAATAAAACTGCTACTACTACTACTACTACTACTACTAATAATAATAATAATAATAATAATAATATTACTTCTAATCTCAAACGAAACTTTATTTATACGCATAAAAATATGAGAATTGAAGTTTCGGCTGTAATTTGTTTAAAGAATGTTCCTTCTAGTCAGCTAATATCTATGGATTTAACTTTTGTTACTAACATTTTTCAGGTTTTGCTAAGTCTTCGAAGAAACGTTTCACATGTTCATCAGAGATTTCTTCGATGTTTTCATAGAAAGAGTGAAATGAAGGCTCAAAAAGAGCATTTTAAGAGGTATTTTACATCTTTGTCTTTGCGGGTTTTAGGAAGCTCATTGAGATGTTCCTTGTTGCTCTCAGAATAATGTGAAAGAATTATGGGATTCTCTCTGATAAATTACTGGAAACAAATTACATCCTAAAATACTTTAAAAATTTCTGATTAAAATGCATCGAATTTGTAGATCTATAACAAAAGCTCAAAGTACATATTTTGAAAAATCAAACCTGCAGGCTGAAAGTAATACTCTTATTCCTCGCTTGGAAAATAATAAATTAACTTCAATTTCGATAGTAAGGTAATTTGTAGGCAACACTCTATAGATTAAAGTCATTTTTTCTCCATTTTCCTCATCTGTACCCCGCTCAACTTTTATTAGGAGCTGTAAATAACCCCGTTTTTACATTCAACACAACATCGCACAACTCCATCCGTCCTTTAAGATAGGCGCAGCATGACTGAACTTTCGCGATGAACAATTATTACACTTGACCATTTTCTATTTCAAATGTAAAAACTACTGCTGTTAAATACTAATTCTTGTTTTATGAAATTTTTCAATTTCATGCTCAGCTTTGATCTGCATAGTTTTCCATTACAGCTGTATGTGTTGCTGTAGTTGAATTACTGTTGTCCTAGTAGTTGTAGTTGAATTACTGTTGTCCTAGTAGTTGTAGTTGAATTACTGTTACCGTAGTTGGATTACTGCTGTATCAATCATGCGTCCTGTCAGGATGCGAATAGAGACGATTGATTAAATGAAAAGGGATTGACGACAAATAATTCAATGAAAGCAAACTTCCCTGATAAGTAAAGAAAGTGCTATTAAAATACACGTCAGCCTGCGCAGCTTCAACGTAAATGTCCGTGTTAAACTGCTACTCATACAAAATTGCGCTTTGTCATTCCATACAATTTTTCAAGGACAAGAAAACTAATTAATTTTTTAGTTTCCGTTTAAGTATTCTCAGATGAGTATAGAGCTTTCCGTCTATAATTATATCATCACTTGAAGTTTAAAGGATACTACTATTTTTGTTGATAATAAATACTGCACTCGGGATATTTGATTCTGGAAATAAGAGGAAAATACATGTATCTCATTCAGACTAAATTTAGATAACATCAAAAAGGAATGACATTTTTTATTGAGGAAATAGTGAGGTTTGCGTATAAAATATTGTTTCTGCATTCCAGAAGGTTGTTCGCAGAAGCTTTGCGACATATCGAAGTGCCACAGTTTATAAAATGCACAGAAATTTCCTCTTCGCTCATTCTAAGTTAATCAAGATAAACTAGATACGCATGAACGAGTGCATCAGCATCCAGTAGTTAAGAATTTCACGTCATCTTAAGATACGTGTTCTCCAGAGATGTATGCTGATATCTTAAATCTATTCAGTTTTAGCATGCTTTCTAATTTTGATTTCTTATTAAAATTTTCCTTCGCTAACACAGACCACACAAAAAGGAGTAAATAAAAAAGCCAAAATTTCTTTAAACAATTAAGACAATTTCGTTTCTCGTTAACTCAAATTCCAAAACAAATCGTATTTATTATTAATTAAAAAATTTTTGAACACATCAAACTAAAGCCTCTTTTATGATATTTTGCCCCCCTCATTTGCAATAGAAAGTATAAAATTTATTGCACGTATAATTTCATCAAAATCATGGAAATGAATCATTTTTGCATTCAGTTAAAACTGAAGTTTATATTATTTCATACGATTTCTTTTTGCATAGAAGTATTTATGTGATTGTTTAAAATTACTCCACGCAAGAAATCTCTGATATAAATTTTTAGTTATTTTATGAGGAAGCGGGTTTAATTGGAGAAGCTTTATTATTAGCAGTTTAGTTCCAAAGTTAGCAATCATTCTCTTTCCACATGGATTGATTATTACCAAATATAATATCAAAAATCTCACATTTATTTGTCAAAAATGCCTTGTTTTATCTCAGGTATGTATTTAAGAGTTAGTCATTTTTAGATTTATCAAATTAAGAAAACCTTGCAATGAATCTAACCATAGAATTAGAAGATTTTACTTTTAAAAATGATTTCCTTAGAAACATATTTCTTCCTTATAAGCCAAGAATTAACAACAGAGTATAAACTACTCGGTCGAGAACTAAACGATTTTACACCAGTTTAAATTGGGTGATATTTAAGTTCTTTTCCTCTATCTTAAAGCTTCGGGAGTTCGATCAGCACTAAATTTCCTTTAGCTTTTAATCATCCGCTATTAGAATCAACAGCTCATTTTTAAGACTATCAAGTTCTTGAAAAAGTATTTTTCAAATGTGAACTTACATTCTCCAGAGATACATGTACTGCCACTTTTCCTCCAAGGCTAAGTCCTAGTAAAACGGCTTTTGACATACGAAGATTGTCCATAAGTTCCACACTGTCTACTGCCATAGCAGCAATGTCGGTGCGATCACTCCATGAACTATCTCCATGGTTTCGCAAGTCAGGTGCGCATACCTAAAAGATAAAATTTCAAATTAGAACTGAAGTCATGAACAAAATTTTCTTACTAAGCAATATTCATAGGAAATTTATTTATTTAAAGTTAGCGTGCTGTTCTTGCATCTGGTGTTTTTTGCTACGAAAAGTTATTTCTTTCTTTCTTAGTAGTTTAGAAGCAGAATAACGCCTGTTTTGCACTGCTACCGTTACACCACGAAAGCATGCACAAAGGAGGAAGAAAATACCTTAAATACTCCCCCTTTTAAAGGGCGACTGGAATTAGGGAACCCAGTCGCCAAATCCTTGTAGTGAAGAATCATCATCTACCACCTTTTTAGTTCGTGCGCCACTGTAGATTTATTAAGTATTTTCACTGTTAGGAAACGGAAGAAATGAGCAATACCCTCGCCGGGACTCGAACCTGGACCTCTCGAATACGCATCGAGTGTGACCTTACATTGCTTTTGTTATTCACCACTAAAGTAGAATAAAGTAAAAAATGCCCATTCGTTCTACTAACCAATACCTAATGATTCCAATCCCCACCCCAAAAAATTCTTGCAAAAAAATATAAGCCTTTTTTTAGCAAAGTAGGTGTTTTTTTAATATAATAAGCACGCTTTGGTTTGATACATACCTTTCTGCCAGTTTTTAAAGAGAGATGCTCCTGAAAACCTCTCCATATCTCTTTAGAAGCCAATACCCCGTGTATCAAAATTACTGGAGCTTTTTCTTCTGGCTGCTCACCTAAAGTTACTTGTATACAGGTATATGATAAATCCACTGGCGTTATTCTGGAAAGAAGTAACGTTATTAAAAACACACTTATCAAAATGTTTATTGTCTTCCGGCATGTTATACACATTTATCTGTTTTTAACTACCAATCAGTTGTTTTACTTTAGTATTTCTTAACAATTTCTCAACAAGAAACTTATCTGTAGAAATATGCATTTTTACATATGTATATATATACATATATATATGAAATATTGGAACTTTGATAGTAGTATTCGCTTTTCATGCTTATGATTATATAGTTCTTGCTACGTTTTGCATTTGTAGCTTGTATGTTTATTTTTGCAATTTATTTTTGGTTTTCTTTGAGTACGAATGCATGTCGGGGGAAGATCTGAGTGCATCTGAGACTCCTTCAAAATAACTTTTAAAATTTATGATTAATATTTTAAAATTTTGATTAATAGTTTGAAAAAAAGCAGTATAAAGTCTGAAATGGTACAGAGAAACGAAACATGTATTCGGAACTCATTAATCAACTTGGTTTAAGGCTTCAAAACACTTTTCCCTTGACAAGTTCTATTTGAAGCGTTAAATAGAGAAGATTAATTTTACGTGCAATTTTTTCTACACTTTGTATTTTTGCAGTCTCATGCTCTGTGTTTTTTAGATTTTCTTTATCACTTCAGTTTTTTATTTTGTACTCTTCATTTACGTTTACTCGGTTTTTAAAAACATTTCCAGAGATTAAAATTGGTTGGCCTTTATTTTTTTTTGTAACTGAATTTACATTTAATTTACGTTCCGACCTTTTACTTCACTTTGCATATAGATATACAAATAGATAGATAGCTATACATGCAGTTCATTTACTCTAGAATGGATATATATATATATATGTGTGTGTGTGTGTGTGTGTGTGTGTGTAATAAAACAAAATTTAGAAGTACCGATGAAGGAACACTGAGATGTAGAAACATAGCAATGTTGTTTGCCTTAAAACTCAGACAGGACAGATCGTAGATCCATATTGAAGAGGAAGCACTTTGATTGCGTACAAAATGTAATTAGTTTTTCATTCGAAACCTTAATTGAAATAATAATACAAATGATTTAATGAAAGCAAACCTCCCTGATAAGTGAAGAAATTTCTATTAAAATGCATTTCGGACTGTGCAGCCCAGTCTTAAACGTTCGTGTTACAACTGCTATCCTTATCAAATTGCGCTTTGTCATTCCATAAAATTTTCAAGGGCAAGAAAACTAATTCATTTACTAGTTTTCGCTTTATCATTCTCAAATTCAAGTATAGAGCTGTTATATGTATGTATGTATATACACTGGTGTGCAAAAATTAAGGACGAGACGGTTTTTTCAATATAACTTTGTACAAAAGCTTTCCAAATCAACACATTTAATACCGTAAGATCCCCAATACGTAAGGACATGAGTAATGTAAGTTACTGTTAGGCAGGTTTCACAGCGTCTGCCCATGCTGACAATGAGGGTGTCAATGAGTTGTTGAGGCATTGCTGCCCATTCGTCTTGCAGCGCCAATCGAAGCTCCGGAATCGTTATTGGTGGTAAGGTACGAGCTGCCAAGCGTCTGCCTAGAAAATCCCATACATGCTCGAATGGATTGAGATCCGGAGATCGTGCCGGCCAATCCATACGTTCAACATCCTCACTCTCTAAGAGCTGTTCGGCAGCTACTGTGCGATGACATGGTGCATTGTCGTCCATGAAAAGGAACTGCGGACCCATAGCGCTTCTAAAAAGACGCACATATGGAAGAAGAATCTCGTTACAATAAGGGGTCCCGTTGACTGAACCTGCGTCGAAGATGTGAAGGTCTGTATGACTACCAAGCATGATGCCTCCCCAAACGAGAACACCGCCACCTCCATACCTGTCCCTTTCAATGATGTTCGAGGGATGATTGCGGCTTCCCCGCTCTCTCCAGATGAGTATGCGATGAGAATCGCTACTCAGACTGAATCTGCTCTCATCTGTAAAGAGTACTCGTCCCCATTCATTGTCTCTCCAATTGCGGTGTTCCCGGTACCACAGAGAACGCCTTCTCCGATGGGCAGGCGTTAGAGGTACACACCGTACAGGGCGTCGGGCAAACAGACCACCACCGTGCAGTCTCCTGGCCACGGTAAAACGCGATATCGGTCGTCCAGTCGCCTGTGTCGTGTGTCTAGCGATTTCTCCCGCTGTCTGCCGCCTGTTTCTTCTGGCCTGTAAGACAATATAGCGGTCATCTGCGGGTGTGGTTCCTCGTGGACGACCACTACTAAAACCCCGGATAGCTGTTCCTGTAGTTTGAAATTGTCTCCAAAGTCGTGAAACGATGCTGTGAGCAATTCCGAACTCTGTAGCCACACTTGTCACACTGGGGCCTTCCTCCAACTTCCCAATGATTCGACCTCGGGTAAAAGCATCCAGATGTCGTCTAACAGATTGATTATTCGCCATTTCTCGCTGAGGCAGCAACTCGGTGTGATTTTAACTGCTATACGGCGTGCAATCTCTTTGCTAGAAATACTGATCTTACACCGACAACATGCTTTATATTACTCAGACAGTCCCCCATTACGTCTACCTGCATATCTGCGCATGTGCTACAGTACATCACCTTACTTAATCTCCTGATTGGTCTTTCTGTCCGCTCTGCCTTTTCGTTCAGCTGATATGCTAATTTTTCGACTTCGTCCTTAATTTTGGCGCACCAGTGTATATATACATATATAAAGTTTTTGATAGTATAGATGTTGATGATGAAGATGCATGAAGATGGAGAAACAATCATGACACTGTAGAGTCATTAGGATTTCGATGTTAGGAAACTGAAGAAATCAGCAATGTCCTCACCGGGACTCGAACCTAGACCTCTCGAATACGCGTCGAGTGTGTTACCGTTACACCACGAAAGCATGCACAAAATAGGGAGAAATTACCTTATATACTCCCCCTTTTAAAGGGCGACTGGTATTAGGGAACTGAATCGCCAAATCGTTGTAGTGAAGAATCATCATCTACCATTTTTTTAGTTCGTTCGCCACTGTAGATTTATTACGTATTTTCAATGTCAGAAAAAGGAAAAATGAGCAATACCCTCGCCGGGACCCGAACCTGCCCGTCTCGAATACGCACCGGGTGTGCTACCGTTATACCATGAAGGCATGCGGAAAGAAGGGAGAAAATGCGTTGTAACACACATTTACCTTTTGTTTCATGACCTTGAAAAACAAATTCTTGACACGTGTAGCTAAGCCGGCGCAAGTCATGCAAATTCTCATATCTTTAAAAAATAGGATCAACATATTGCTATAAGTAAGAAAATGGAGCGATCGTAAGCTAGCATAAGATATGCAGCTAGCCTAAGCTAGAGTAAGATATGCGGAAACGAAATGCGACACGTTCTAGATAAAGCTTAATTCAGAATAAATCAGTTTGGGTTCATCTTTATTATGATTGGCTAATTCAAATTCTATTGAGAAATTTTAATATTATTGGTTGAAGCTTTTTGTAAGGACTCGATTTGGAAAGAATAAAGTTTATAAGCAGTACAGTTTTACAATAGGAAAGGAATATAACCTTTCAAAAAGGAGAGTTAAGGGTCTGCTGCAAATTAATATATTTATCTTACCTATTTTTCTAGTGCATATATATATATATTATGTACTTTGTCTTCATATATATACACTCTTAGAAAAAAAAAAAAACGCACCACGACGCACCGAGAAGATATAAAGCAAATTAGACACAAATTGATATGCATACGTTTCGACCGAAAATGCAAAAGTTGACATTTTGGCTGCCAATGAATAAAGGGTTGTCGCTACAGCGCATCTGATCTGCGCAACTGGCAGGATATTTAAGAGGAGAAATTACGATTCCAGGTCATAAATTCTTCACGAATTTCATTCCGTGTACTCTGGTAGACAGTAACTATGCCTGGCATACAGGTGCGCGAACGATATGCGCAAATGTCAGAGTTTGAGAGAGGTCGTGTAGTTGGGCTTAGAAGCCGGATGGCTTTATTGGAGAATAGCTCAACATTTGAGCAGGAGCGATGCTATTATTAGACGATGTTGGCAGGAGTGGGTGAACTATGGCCGCACACAGCGTCAAGAAGGAAGCGGTAGGCCTAGAGAAGCGACAGAAAGTGAAAAACGAGCAGTCGTCAGAGTGGCACTCACAGCCCCGAATGCATCATTATCATCGATTGTACGTGCAACTAGTGCTTCAGTGACCGCAAGGACCATTCATAGACGGCTCACAGAAAGGAGGGCTGAGGTCACGGCGCCCCTTGCGCCGACTACCATTGACGTCTGCACAACGTAAAGCCCGTTTTCAGTGGTGTCGGGCTCATTCGCACTGAAATGTCACTGACTGGAGTAAAATAGTCTTCAGTGATGAGTCCCGCTTTGAACTGAGCTTCGATGACCAGCGAAGGCAAGTCTGGAGACTCCCCGGACAGCGGTATGATACCAACCTGACTGTCTTCCGGCAGACAGGACAGGAACCAGGAATGATGATCTGGGGTGTCATTTCATTTCATAGTAGGACCCCTTTGGTTGTCATCCGCCGCAACCTTAAATCACAGAGGTACGTCGACGAAGTTCTAAGGCCCGCTGTGTTGCCCTTCATATCCCGCCACCCTGGGCTTACATTTCATCAAGATAATGCCCGCCTACACACTGCACATGTTTCTGTTGCTTGGCTTAGTGCTTGACGAACATTACCTTGGCCAGCAAGGTCGCCGGATCTCTCTCCTATTGAGCACGTTTGGAGCATTATGGGCAGGACCCTCCAACCAGCTCGGGATGTTGACGATCTAACGCGCCAGTTGGACAGAATTTGGCACGATATCCCTCAGGAGGATATCCGCAACCTCTATCAATTGATGCCAAGCCGAATAACTGCTTGCATAAGGGCCAGAGGTGGACAAACGCGTTACTGACTTTTTCACTTTGTGAAGCTCTATCGCTTCAATAAATAATCCAGTTTTTCTCAAACTGTAATCATTTGTTTTTCTGTACATGTACATCACTTCTACCGATTTTCGTCCCATTCGGATAACTCCTTCTTGGTGCGTCGTTTTGTTTTGTGTAAGAGTGTATATAATCTGTCCTAAGATCTCTCTATTTCTGTAAATATCTACAGCTACCTAGTTCTGTGTCCCGTTATAGGAAGCTATAATATATAAATTTATGAGACTTTTTTAAACTGCATGTGGGCGTTTGACACTCACTAAAACAAAATACGCGCTGCTCATTTACCATAGTCAGATTGCAATTTCTTTATAACGCAGACACTTGACAAAAAGGAAGTATCTAAAATTAGTTGTGTTTTTTAGACGACCTGGTAGGTGCCATATACTAAATAATGAGTTTTGCTGTGGTTAATTTCTTTTACTGCTATTTTAGACTCGCACTTTTAGCTTTAACTAATCATGTTTATAACCTAATTTTAAATAGTCAAGAATTTATCTAGCAGTATATGTACATAACTAAGTTTCTCTAAAAATGAAGGAAAGATTTTAAAAACAAATAGGAAATAATTTTAAAAATAAAATCAAAATTTGAAATGAATTTTAAAATTTAAATTGATGTCGTAGGATCGTATTCTCTTTGGTAACATAAACTTTGCTAGATCTAACTAAGGAACCTGGCGACTTTTCTCACAGGCGTAAAGAAATGCCATCACAGAAGAAGGGTAAAAATAACCCTTTATTATTATTCAAACTCTGAACAGAAAAGGCACGTATTCGTGCTTACAATAACACCAACAGCTTGCAGTGGAATTTAAGAATCGTTACACAAATTCAAAGCTGAAGAATAGTGCTGGACAAATACTTTGAGTTAATGCTAACTAGGGTGACTAAACAACCTACCCGGTGTGGTAATTATTTAAATGAGCAAAAAGGCGTATCATCAACTCCGCCTAACATGAAACACAAACTCGTAACATGCGCTGGCTAGCGAAAACACGCTCTGAATAAATTCCAAGATTCACCCGTTTAAATATTCACTTCAGTTAGCTTTAAATTAACATCCATACGGGGAAATGCGAGGGGAAGTTGAGGAATTTAGAAAAGATAACAAATATTTGAATAATTGGTTAACTGAATTAAGGGAAACCCTACATCAAAAACAAAAATATTAATGCACAATGAATGTGAACACTGATTGTTTTCTTTTTAAATGTCTTTTTTAATCTTAACAAGTTCTTAGAAAAACTGTCTATTTTTATTTAACTTTTACCAATTGTAAGATTTGATTTTTTTAGTTAAAATGTGATACTTAACCTGTA
This sequence comes from Stegodyphus mimosarum, assembly GCA_000611955.2. NCBI lineage: Eukaryota > Metazoa > Arthropoda > Arachnida > Araneae > Eresidae > Stegodyphus > Stegodyphus mimosarum. The sequence goes on along the minus strand of KK114854.1, from coordinate 344,021 downwards.
TATGGTTGAAAAGAAGGCACCAGCGCTAGGCGCATTATGATAAAGTTTCGTCAACGTGTAAATTAAATAATGAAAGCAGTATTAGGTTATTGAATGGCAACGTTAAACAACTGGTGAAATCCAAACATTTTTATGCAAAATATACATTAAAAATAACATATAAAATTTCAAGAAAATATTTTTCAAACCAAAGCCTAAAATACATTTTAAAAGCAAACGACTTTTCAAGCAAATTTATGCTTTATATCCTGCATTTATTTTTGATTTTTCTACGCTTTGCGACTAAGTGATCTACAGTTTTGGCATGCAGCCTTCCTACTCTTCGTCCGATTTGAGTTCTTTGTAACATATTGCAGAGCCATTGGAAAAACAAAATTGATTTTCTATGTATTTGTGAACCAATTTACTCAGAGTCAGCGTAAGTAAATATTAAAGGTGTACAAAGCGTAACAGTACCCCTTTTGCTTAAAACTACCAAGACTAAGAAATTACCAGTCTTTGAAATTCTTATTGCTTTAAACAACATATTTTTATAATTTTACCTAATGAAACAGATTACGTTTAGGATTACGTTATCATTAAACAGATTACGTTATCATTCCCTCTAGTGTAGTTCCAACTCTAAATTTGAGCTCTATCAGGTTTGCATAGTTGAGTTTGGTAAATATTTTGTTGCATTTACTCTTTATTAAATAAGACGGTCTGAATTTTAAACAGAAATTACTGTTTATAAAAGATTAGTCTTAAAATAATGATCTGTAAAAGATTAAAAATTGCCCTACTGTAGCTACATAAAGAGATTCCTTCTTATATATAATCAAAAAGAAAAAAAAAGAAAAAAGTTCTATTTTCTTTTGTGAAAAACTAAGCCTAGAGCAAACCATTTTCATAAAACCTCTTATTGAAAATCAATTTAATAATAAGTACTTATTCATGTAAACAAACGTTAGTAATTTTATTTTATTTCAGACCCACAGTTTCTTAAATACATGAGGTAATGCTTCGCTTATAAATTAAATATGCAGCGTGTGGTTGGAACGCAAAGACAAATGCTATCAACGCCATACAGCATATGATTGAAACGAAGGAAATTTTAGATGATGTTCCTGTTTTTCTAACCTTTTTCCATAATTATCAAAAAGGCTGTCTAGGAAAGATGAGAAAATACTCTTTTAACAATTTTATCTTTTAATACAACTATTTTCTTAATGTTATTAAACGATATATTTTTTTCAAACAGAAAACAAATAGCGAATACTCTCAACCTCTTTGTTGAATAATATGTTCCATTAAAGAAGACATTTAAACATAATTCTTTTTCAAATGCGCATGTAAATTATATACTTACTTAGGAGCGTCAATAGGTACAGACGTCGATATCCCCAAGAAAAAAATAAAGCATATAACTCCTGGCAGGAACATTTTGAAACCTGAAAATCAGGGTATAGTGAAAGGAAAATGGGGCGTTGCATATAAATGAAAAATACGTTTATTATTTATATTTAATATTTCATGTTCATTGATTGAAATTTAAAGATAAGAATAATTTAATGACAGAAAACTTATATTATCTTAATGCCCTATTTGATAATTTAAAAAGAAAAACTTAAAATTTTCTAAATTTAAGTTTCAATGAAATAATTATATTAGAAGATACCACAATTATAGCAATTCAAGAGGCATATCACATTTAATAAAGTTAGCAGTACAGATGACTATGCTAAGATCACAAGCATACCATTAACACAATAAAGGTAGTAGAAAATTAACACCTACCAAACGCGAACGTTTCTGAGAGTAAAGCAGATCTAGCGAAGTAGTTTCATATGTCCTCCCCAAGTATCCAAAGTCCGGAAAGTTTTTCGATAAAAAAAAAGGAAAGTACGTATGATTTTATTTCTTTCAGTTCCGGTTGAAAGATTATTACATGAAACCAAGATTATACAGCATTCTTCTTTCAATCTCTTTGCTTCAGGATTTTATTATTTAGATTACGTTTCTCTAAAGAATTGGTTATTTAAATTATTGATAGGGATACATCATTCTGAAGTAAGACTGATATACCGTTTAAAAATATTGGAAAGAAAATGATTTTTTATTTAAACATCAATTAAAATTTAAGTACAAAAACGAAATTTTAAGCTTTCTAGTAATAAATATAATACATTATAACTTTTAAATTCTGTTTCCTTAACCGTCGTATTTAGATTCCAGTTTAAGAAGTTAAGAGACGTATAAGACGGATAAATACGTTAAGTTTCCAGGTATTTGAGATTTACGAAACTGTAGCACTTTAAAACATGTGCTTATGCGAATTTTTATTTTGAGATAATGTTTAGTCCTTACATTCCTTCGACCTTACATTCCTAGGAAACAATTACAGTACGTTTGCAATACAGGTTTTGTTATAATATGCAAGTAATATAATTTAAAATTATGTACAATTAATAACATAATAAGCATAAGTAACATGTAATATAATAATAGCTGAACATAATAGAATTTGGAAGCAAGTTTTTGAATTAACGGTAATATGCAGTTTTGAAGACAGAAAATCTTATGCAGTTTGTAAGGTTATTAAATATGTAAGAATATAAATAAGTCCTTTTCAGTTTACTACAATTCATTGCAGTTTTGAAACTGAAGAATAGCTTTATCAGTAACATTTGAATTACCAGTAATGTGCACTTTCGAAGACAGATATTCTTATATAGTTTGTAAGTCTCATTAAATTTGTAAGAACTTAAATAAGTTTATTTCAGTTTATAAGGTATTTTTTCCGCCTTCTTAGCATGCCTTCTTCGTGTAGTGGTCAGCACGCTCGACGCGTAACCGAGAGGTCCGAGGTTCGGTTCCCAGCGAAGAGGTTGCTCATTTTTTCATGTCTTCTGCATCGAAATAACCCAATGTCTCTACACTGGGTCCCTGTTCGGGCGCCACTTGTAGGCCAAATAATAAATAATCAGTTCTTAATAGTATTTCATTGATAATATTAATTAAAATATCTGGCAAGTTAATATATCTGTAATAATATTTCATCTGTAGTAGTTTATATAACATTTTAGTCAATTCAATTCTTAATAATATTTAATTTATAATAGTTCATTACAATATTTTGAGAGACAATCCTGAATCGATTTGTACTTATTTTAAGTTGTTAGATATATAATACATTAATTTGCACAAAGATCGTCTCCTATAGATTATAAGTATTTTATACTGTTTTCTATTTTATTTTTAAATGCTTATTTTTAATTGAAAATCTGAGAAAAACGTTGGTATTTGACGTAGGTAATTTGATGTGGGGTTAATGAACATTTAGCGATGTTGTGATTAGGGTCCCTTTTATCCCCATATACGCATTTATAGGAGTTCGAGATGCTTCTGCTGAAAAAGTATTTGGGGAATGTGACATGAGTTGTAAGGAAGCAATTTATGTAGTGACTGACCATTGTAGATTTTTGGTAAACGTAGGGAGCAATTTGACAGAGTCGTCTTCCTGTGTCGATATTTTGCCATTCATTTTCATAAAAGTTTAATCTGATTTTGGGGAGGTAAAAATTAAGATAAGATTTTGGTCAAGGTTGGTGTATTGTTGGAGTATCATTGCAGGTTATGATTGAATTTACAGCTATGTCTGCTTCTTCATTGCCGGAGTTTAACCCAAGACTACATGGGTTTAACCCAAGATTCATGGAGATACGAGAGGATATTGAGTAGTTGTAATTATGATTTCTTGAATAATTTCGGATTTGGATTTAATAAATTCCTATAATTCTATTAATTTTAAAACTAAATACTGATAAAAATTCAATATTTCAGTTAATAATTTATACAATTTTAAATATTTTTACACAAAAACTTATATAATACGATATATAAAATTAAATGCTATTCAACGGTATAAAAATTGTTATATCATATCTAAATTCAAGCAGTAGACATCTATTTATAGATCTGATTATGCTACTTTAATGTTAAGTATTGTTAGAACTAATGGACTTACATGTTTGTAGAATTCAAATGTCAATAACTTTTGGAAGCTTGATCCCACAGTTTTGAAACTTATGTCATTTTGTTCATCTTTTAGAGGGCTTTAGGAAGATCTAAAACTTGTCCACTTATAATAAATATTTCGGCAATCCAATTTTTATGCTTCAAGAGCTCGCAAAAATGAGTCTATCGTAGTTGAAATCTTGGAATTGAGTAGCGCCGGCAGACAGGTACAGGTGGAAATGCAGTGAGTGGTACGTGGACCTCTGTCATCCATAGCATAACAACCTGAAATAATTCTCCAAGTTCAGAAAATGCAACAATAAGAATATACACTCTCCACCCTCTTACTATGCAGGAGTACCATTAGAAAACACTCTTAAATATCTCTATTTATTAAGACAACCGTAACTTTTCTTATACCTACTCAAACTACGAACTATGAAATACTTCATACTGTGCAATGTGTGACAGATACACCAGTACTACGCACTCAACACTATGTACCATGAAATGAATTCATTAATTGTCCGCTGAAATATGAACTGTACTAAGAATGAACTTATAAACTGCGAACCGTGTAACAAAAAACCAAAAAAACAACGAACCACGTAGCATAATCCTCCCTCCCCCACCAACAAACCTCCAAACCGAAACACAAAAGAAATGTGTATATACATCTGTAAATGACTTATTGTATTTATCCATTGTATTTATTGTATTTATCCATGGAATTGAAAATTACCCGTGTAAAGTATATCTTATGTCAATATTGTCTGTAATGCAAACTATGCACCATTTAATATGTAATTATTATGAATACTGCAATGTAAACAAATGCCCGAGCATGGCGTTAGCGTGTCCCGTGAGGGTGCCCTTCCGTGGATGGTTAGTGCAGTGGGGCGATACCAGTTTTGCCCATGGCGATGTTTTGGTGTTCCCTGTACTTCTTTTTTTCTTTCTGTCTGTTTAATGTTTACAATAAGTGATGTAGGTATAGCCCCACTGCACTTCGATCTAGAACAACACCGCACAGAGCCCAAAAGGCCTGCTTGGGGCCACAAAGAGCTTCAAATGGTTGCAGCCCACACCGCTAGGAGTGCTCCATCCAGTGGGTACCAGGCCTCTCATCCAGTTGACGGGATATTTAGTAATTTTGTAGCTTGTAATTGTGTAAATTGTAATTTGTTTACTGATTTATCAATCTTAATTTTTAAGTTACAGTTGATGCTGTCTGCACTTCATGTCATTTACAAGGAATTTTTACATCGGATGCCTATAAAATTTGATAGTTCATCCTCAAGATTCATATAATTTTAAAAATACGTAAAATAATATGTTTAAAACAGTGAGATAATAATAAAAAATAATAGTCCTTTAGAAGTCTTGTGATATTACGCTTCTAATGATGCTTATATTGTGGTTCTTGTCAGTCATTTTGCTTCTTATGATGATCAAGATTCATAACTGTTGAAGAAGTGGGTTCATACTTGAATGCGACAGTCATTTTGATGAATAAATAGCATTTCGAAGCCGAGTGCAGTTAGTAAAGGGCAAGTTCCTTGAAGTTTAGTGTGCTTGATCTGGTAGAGTTCATTGCTAATTTTGACAAATTAGAAAATAAGTGAAGTGCATTCTGAATTTGGACATTTTCTCAGCTTTGTATATCTTCAGAATCTTCAACACTTTCGTAAGAAAATTTACATCTATGTTTATATTTTCTTATCTTTGAACTTATAGTCATTCGAAGAGTCATTCTGGAGTCTTTATCATCATTTAAAATTTTTTTCCCTATCACTATCACCAGATGATTAAAGGCATTAAGATTATTTGGTAACCATTGTATTCTTATGGAAGGTTGCAGTCTGGAGATGTAACAGTAAAAACTGGACTTTAGTTAATCACTTTCATCATATTCAGTTTGACTTTTTGTTTTTCTCTTTGATACATGGAGCAGTTTTCACAAGCTGGATGATGCGTTAGCTTCATTGTATAATTTATAATTGAGCATTTTTTGCATTGCAGACTTTATATTTTGGGCTTCTGTGCAGAAGGCGCAATATTATGAAATTTGCAGTTTCTTGGGAAATGTTCAAAATCTTGGCATATAAAACAACGTTTGATTCCAAGATATTCAGTGATTTTATGGTTTCTTCAATCGCTGTGAAAAATACTTTGGTTTGTAAGGATTTTAAAAGCATATGAGGAGCATTTAGTATCATTATTTCTTTTATCATTTAGTTTGAATAATGGTTTAATATCTGAATTATTGAATTTAATTTTTTTAGATTATTTCTGTAACTTGATGCCTTGCAGTATTCATCACTAGATTATGAATAAAGCATTTGGGGGTTTCTAATAGTTCAAATTTTAAAGTAATGAGGTTGCTTGATATCATTATTTTCCAGAACTGAGTTAATTTTGTATACTTCCTTTCTTTTAGCATGAAACTGCTAATCCACCTTTTTTCTATCTAGTTTGTAATCTTAATAATCTTTACGCCTAAATTTGAAATAGGATCATATTTTTCTAATTTATTTTGGAGCTGGCAAACCGTCATTTCTTCTGTTGGGAGAGCCAGTAGAATAGAAAGATGTTTACGCTCTTGAAAATCAGTTGATTTTAGTGCATCTGGCACAGGATTTGTTTACTGAAATATGCTCATTGGTACTTTTGGTTAGCGATGAAGCCATGTTATTGTTATAAAGTTGAGGAGATATCGTGACATTGGTGCGACACTGAAAATCATTAAGGTTTTGTTCAAGTAATCCCTGTTGGCTGTATGATGTAAAGTTAGTCTATATTCTTGCATATTTTGGCTTGTTATAGGAGGAGAAGCTGTGTTTTTGAATTACTTTGGTTCCAAACGTTGTGAACGTGTATAAGAAATTTGGTATGGTGAAGCAGATCAATAATATTCTGGTAAAGTGAAATGTTCTTTTAATATTTGATAGCTGTATCTTTGAAGACGCCTACTAAAGTTTTTATTTCAAGAAATAAGCCTTTCGACAGACATCTATTCCCACATTTTCTTGTTTGAAGAAGTTCGTTTAGAAGAAACACTTGTCATAAGCTTCCTCAATTTTGTATACATTCTTGTCAAGCTCTTCCATTTCGAAAGGAACATCATTACTTTCGTGAGATGGGATTTGAGATGGGTCAAAAAGCTGAATTTCTATTCTCGGATACAACATCGAGTTAGAATTAATATTAAAGACATTCATTATTATTGACTTTCCGAGTTAATATAATTTTACAATTTGGATTCAGAATTTTATTTAGATCACAATGGTGTTGGTTTTATTTAAATAGTTAAATTAAGGATGAAGTTAAAAATTTTGTCTATCGGTATTGTTGTAGTGCCAATTAAATGAAATTTTAATGTTATAGAATTTTTCCTTCAATTGTTGTTCGTTAAAGTATAAAATATTAAATGGATCATTGTTATAAAAGTCAGTTTATGCTGAGATAGTAATATGTATTTTTAAGCTTATATTAATGTTAGAAATGTAGAGAGTTTAGTGGTTTTATGCTACTAAATTTAATATTTATATTTTGTATAAGGTTTACTATTAAATTTTCAAGATAAAAGTACATATGCGTAGAGTTATAGACTAAATAAATACATCAACGGTGGTGTTCTAAATCTATTAAACTTAAAATATTACTGTAAATTAGTTTTAAATTCTCTTATTATTTTTATCAATATTAATTTTTAAGGGTTGAATCTTATATTAAATGAAAGAGAAAACTTTTCTTTACAGAACCATTACAAATTTATAATGCTTATTATATACTATTTTCCTGAAATTTGAATCGAAATCAGATGCCTTGACATTGAATATCCGTAATATTGCCAAATATTGTTAAGACGTTCAAAGATTGATCTTGTTTCTTAACACTATCACACAAGTGGCTGCATGGGTGACTTGAAAACTGGTATCATTCGATTCCTCTCGTGAAGAGATTTCTGTTGATATAACTTAAAATATCCAATTGTTATTTTATCCGCAGTTCAATTTTCCGCTTTCAGGAGCTCAAAAAAGCACGTTATGAATTGAGCGGTGCTGTAGATGAGCTTCACCGGCAAGACAGGTGACAGGTAAGAGCGGATCCGGACACCGTGGTGGCTTACTAAGACTATTTGGGTATCGTCCGGTATCCACAACTGTACAAAACTGTACAACGCGAGAACTCTGGTGCCCCAGAAGCGCGGCGTTAGGAGCTTAATAGAAACTTTTGTTGATGCTATATACTGAAAGCTGAGTATTTTAAACTGATATTTAAACATTTTACATTATGCAGTAATTGCATACGATTGCACACACTGCAGCTTTTACATAAATATAATGCACTAATAATTAAAAAATACCGTGGTGCATTTTATGAGCAGCTAGGTTTAAACACTGGGAATATATTTTTACAATAATATTTGCTTTACACATGCGTACGTTGTTGCACATACAGAAGCATTTCATACCAATAGTTAAATATTTTACACTCCTTTTACTCTTGATTGCAGGCCAATTCTACAATGATACATACAAACACAGTTGATTTGCTGGAAAACAGTTTAGAGCATTAGTATCATCCTGTGTATAAGCTAAAGCCATCCCACACGGCAGTGTAACAGAGCGTGAACAAGTTCCAGGTTCCGAGATTAAATAGAGTTTTCCATAAGCCTATAATTTTCAACTGAAGAGAATGTAAAAATGCTTTTTGAGATATACATCTTTTGTACTGGCTGTTGTTTTCATTAAGGTTTTTCCTTACAAAATGTGCTTTTAATAGTTGTGAAATACAATTGCGCATTCGTTTTATTTTTCGATTTTTTCATTTTCTTAGAAGTCTATTTTCCCTGCCAGAAGATTTCGGTACAGTGCTAGGCATTATACACTGTCAAATTCGCTGAAACAACCTTGTATTTGGCGTACATTTACAAAAAACACTCAATAGATTTCGAGGGCAGCTACAGTTGAGGAGGGACCTGTAGCTGCCCTCGAAATCGATTGAGTGTGTAAGGTATTTCTCCCGCCTTCTTCGCATGCCTTCGTGGTGTAGTGGTCTGCATGCTCGACGCGTAACCGAGAGGTCCGTGGTTCGATTCCCCGCGAAGGCGTTGCTTATTTTTCACCTCTCCTGCTTCGTAATAACCTAATGTCTCTACAAGTGTTTTCTGTAAATGCACGCCAAATACAAGGTTGTTTCAGCGAATTTGATTGTCACATTAGCGTGTTTCTCTTCTATTGTAATTATACACTGGTGTGCAAAACTTGAGCTACAATGTAAAAATTTAGCAGATAGCCATGAAATTGCAGAAAAGGAGGTCTGGAGACCAGTACAATGAACACGTAAGTCAGTAGAAACGTCATGCGTATACAAGTATCAGGAACGAAACGTCAGAGGCGACGTGAGCGTACACAAAACGTGTGATGTCGGCGCGCGCAGCTCAACAGTAGAATAAAAGGAAGGACGGAGACGCAATTCAACATATCGCTGGAAGTGCCAGTAAGTCAGTTCGCGAAATATGGCTAGAAGAAATCACCTGGACGACTTCACACGTGGAAAAATGATCGGAAAGCAGGAGGAGGGGCGTACTGTCACCAGTGTAGCTGCAGAGTTCGGAATCAACAAAAGTGGCGTTTCGCACGCTTGGAAAGCGTTCCAAACCAGAGGTACAGCTGTTAGAAAGGTTGGTGGTGACCGCGCGAGGACGACATCTACAGGGGATGATCGATATATCGTCCTGCAGGCGAAAAGAGGCCGACAGCAGTCAGCAAGCGCTATTGCTCAGCAACTCTGTACAGCAACGGGGCGACAAGTGTCGCGGTTTACTGTGACCAGACGCCTTCACAAAGGGGGCCTATTCGCTCGCCATCCTAAACGCTGCCTCCCGTTGAAAGTTGGCCACCGTTTACAGTGGTGCAGAGAGCACAAAAACTGGACAACTGATCAATGGAGTCGTGTCCTCTTTACGGATGAGAGTCGGTTCAGTACCAGCAGCGATTCTCAACGCTTTTTGATTTGGAGAGAGGTTGGGACTCGGTTTTATCCCAGTAACATCAAGTAAAGACACCGTAACGGTGGTCCTGCAGTTCTTGTCTGGGGAGGCATTATGCTGAACGGGCGAACTGAGCTCCACGTTTTCGACGGAGGGTCTGTAACCGGGGATCGCTATTGTGAGGAGGTACTCCTTCCCATGTGCGTCTGTTCCGAGGTGCCATTGGCCCAGACTTAATTTTTATGGATGACAATGCACGGCCACATCGGACTCTTGCTGTTGAGGAGCTACTGGAAAGGGAAGATATCACGCGAATGGGATCAAGATCAAGATCACGATCTAGAACAAAAAGTTTTAGGAAACAAGAAGTAGAATTTGTGACTTTAATATATCCTAAAGAAAGGAATCAAACTTCTGAACAAGTAAAGGAAAAATTAATTAAAAACATTTCTCCAACTGATCTTAAAATAGGTGTGCAGAAAGTGCAAAAAATAAAAAATGGTGGAGTATTGATTAAGGTCACTAAATACGACGATTTGTCAATAATTGAAAATGCAATAAGAGAAAATAGTACATTGAAAGAAGAATTGGATGTAAAAAGACCTAAGAAAATACATCCACGAATTATGATTTATAATGTTGATCCTGCCTTGAATGGAGAGGAAATAAAAGATTTACTGAAATCTCAGAATGTCGTTCTAGAGAATGCGATTATAGAACCGAGATTCAATATGAAATCAAATATGGGATGTCATTGGATCGTTTCCTTAGACCCACAATCATTTAATTTGGTTATGAAAGACAAGAAAATTTATTTAAAATGGACAAGACACCAGATTAGAGAATACAAAAGAGTTACCAGATGCTTCCAATGTTATGGTTTTGGACACACTAAAAAAGCTTGTACAAAAACCTCTATTTGTAATAAATGCAGTTTAGAAGGTCACTCTCAAACTGAATGTACCTCAACAGATTATAAATGTAATAATTGTACAATAGCAAATTCGAGATTTGGACTGGGCCTTAATGCTAAACATGAAAATACATTCAAAGAATGTCCTTGTTATATTAGACAAGTTGATTTACTGACAAAAAAAATTGATTATGGCTTGTAAATCTCATATAATTAAAATTTGTCAAATCAATTTACATCATGCAATCAAGGCCACAGAACAATTGAGAGTTGAGGTTACAGAAAGTGATATTGATCTCATCTGCATACAAGAACCTTATGTTTATCAAGGAAAGATTTATGGTTTACCAATAAGTGCCAGAGCATATTATAATAAAGGTGAGAACATAAGATCTGGTATCTTTGCATTCAATGAAAATTTATCCATTTTACAAATTTATGCTTCTAAAGACATAGTTGCTGTTTTGGTAGATGGAAAAAGTCCTTTTCTCCTGATTACATGCTATTTTTCTCCGTCAGAAACTATTGATGAACATTTACATAGTTTGTCTTCTTTGTTTGATAGATTTAAAAATACTTCATTAGTAATAAATGGTGATGTCAATTGTAAACATCCATTGTGGGGCCAAGACCACATGGATTCAAGGGGAAAAAAATTAGCAGAATTTCTGCTTGAAAACAACTTTGTTGTAAACAACAATAGAAACAGTTTTCCCACATACTCTTCAGCATTGGGAAATTCATGGATTGATATTACTGCCTCCAGATTGATTAAAAACATTGAGATATGTAATTGGCAAGTTTCTGATAAAATTAGCCTTAGTGATCATAATTATATTCATTTTGAGATTAGAAATGTGATAATTGATGATACACAAAATAATCAAATTAAGTTGAAGAGATTGAATTGGATTGCTTTAAAGGAGCTTATGTTTGAAAATTTTTCTGGCATTGAAATCAATGAAGATATAGAATCTCAATTACATGAAATTAATTCAATCATATGTGACATATGTGAAAACGTTCGGTTTAATTATAACGATACAGGAAAAAGGAAAAACTATTCTCCATGGTGGAATAATGGATTGAATACTGAAAGGAAAAAGGTTCGAGCTTCTAGAAGAAGATTTCAGAATTCTTGTGACGAAGATAGATTAAATTATAAGAACATTTATTGTAAACATCTTGCAATATATAGAAAGAACATTAGAATTGCAAAGGAAAATTACTGGAATAAAATATGGGATAAATTGTCTCTGCAAAGTCCGTTTGGCACGCATTTTAAAATTGCCACAGATAAGCAGATGAATCCTGTCACTTTTACTGCTATCCGTAAAACTAATGGTACTTACACAGAAAATATAGAAGATACAATAAAAGAAATTATGAACTTCCACTTTATGGAAGATAAAGAAGAGGAGGATGAAAGTGAACATCGAGATATCCGAAGGAAAATAGAAGTTGATTTGGAGTCTTTTAATGATGTTTTGTTTACTGCCGATGAGCTTTCTGCTGCTCTGGAGGGTATGAAAATGAATAAAGCTCCCGGTCATGACAACATTCCTTTGGAAATTTATAAAGAACTTTATTATGTAAATAGGAAATTCATTTTGGATCTATTTAATATTTGTTTTCAACGTGGATATTTTCCTGAGATATGGAAGATTGGTAAATTGGTTTTGCTTTTAAAACAAGATAAACCTCCTGAGCAAGCTGCTTCTTACAGGCCGATTTGTTTATTACCCACTTTGGGTAAAGTTCTCGATAAATTGATTAACAATAGGCTTATTTATTTTCTGGGTAGCAATAATCTACTAAATGCAAATCAATATGGATTCACGCCAGGAAAAGATACTATCTTGGCAATTAATAATATTATTGACACTATAAGAACTAATAAGATAAAGAATTTACATACTACCTTGATTGCAATCGACATTAGCAATGCCTTTAATAGCTTATGGTGGCCCAGCATCAAATCAAGGCTTCTAGATTTAAAATGTCCTCAAAACCTCTTCAATATTATTAATAGTTATCTAAATAACAGGAAAATTATTTACAAAAGAAATAATATAAATATTGAGAAATATTATAATAAAGGTGCTCCTCAGGGTTCTGTTTTAGGCCCTACACTTTGGAACCTGGTGGCTGATACTGCCTTACAATTAAAATTTGAAAAGGATGTATTTTTGCAGGCTTATGCTGACGATTTTGTGTTGGTGATTTCTGGAAGTAATAGATTAATTATAGAAGAAAAAGCAAAGAATGCTCTAGATAAGCTTTACAACTGGTGTAAAGTAAATAAGCTGAATATTAGTCAAGATAAAATGGCTATGATAACAATCCCAAAAGGCTCAAAATTAATCAGATTACCTTTATTGACGTGGAATGGAAAAAGAATCCGCAGCGAAAAAACACTTAAATACTTAGGTATAATTTTGGATACAAATCTAAGTTGGTTGCCACATTTAACTAAATTGAAAGAAAAAATTTTTAAGATTATGAATAAGATGAATAGATTATTATGTACGGATTCTTTTAAAAGTAAAAGTATTTTAAAAGAATTATACAATAGAGGAATTGAACGAATAATCTTGTATGGCTCACCCGTTTGGTGGACTGGAACGGAAAGGGTGAGAAATAAATTACTACAGATTCAGAGGGTTGCAATGCTACCCATTACGAGATGCTACAGAACAGTCTCTACCACCAGCTTACAGGTCTTAGCTGGGGTTACGCCTATAGATTTAGTAGCTGAAGCTGAAACGCAGATTTATAAAGCTGTTCATATGAAGAAGAATATTGATTATTGTGACCTGAAGATTTCTAATAGAGAAATTGATCCAAAATTAGAAAAGTTTTATTTTCATCCGGCACAATTTAAAGAGGTCACCTGGAAGACACTTCTTCCAACTGGTATTGGTCTGGAATTATTCTCTGATGGCTCCGTGATTGATAAAAATGTTGGAGCAGCATTTGTTGCTTTTGCAAATAATAAATTTGTATATAAATCTAAATTAAGATTGAATAATAATTCAACTATTTTTGATGCAGAACTTATTGCCTTTGAAAACGCCATAAGATGGGCTAATGAGGAAGAAAATGAGAAATATATTACAAATTGGGAGATTTCGGTTTTCACAGATTCCCAGAGCATCCTTAGAGCTCTTAATTCAAGAAAATGTTTATCTGTAAAAGTAAATAAAGTCAGAAATTATATTCACAATATTAATTCAAAAATGAAATTACATATAAACTGGATAAAGGGACATTCAAATATTCATGGAAATGAAGCAGCAGATTCTGCTGCTAAGGAAGCATGCTATAATACAGATATTGATATCACGGTTCCTTTATCTCTTAATTATATTAAGAGTGTACTACATGACAAGATTCTCCACACATGGCAACGAAGATGGCATTATGACAAAACTGGACGAAAGGTTTATAAAATATTTCCTGTTGTCAAAAAGCAAAGATTAAGTTGCAATAGATTGCTAAATCAATTGATAACAGGACATGGCCAATTTCCAGAATATCTAAAAAGGTTTCATGGGAAAGATATTCATTGTCGATGTGGTCAGGATGCATCTGGAGCATCTAATGGACATTACATATGGGACTGTGCCTTAACGAAGGAAATTAGAGGAGAATATTTTAGAAATATATCTATAAATAATGAAAAATATCTATATAGCAATAATAAAGCTAGATTAGGACTTATGAAAATTATTACCAATTTGAATAATTATGTATATTTCGATCCTTTTGTTTAATTGCTTAGATTTTTAAGTTGAATTGCATAAATTATAATGTAATTTGTATATATACAATGTATAATTTATTGAAAATTGTAAATGCTTATTGTTCGTTAAGCTAGGCAATATTTGTATTTTATAATTGTTGTTTAGGTTAGCAGTTGTCTTTAGTTTAATTTAGTCGCTTTATGTTAAGAAATAAGTAGTTTCTATTCTGAATGAAGGTCGAGATGACCCGTTGGCGGCGCCGACACATCTCTAGCAGAGGATGAGTTTTTGGACAAGTTGTCCTTATTCTGTTGTAGTGTTTATCCAGTTATCTTTCAGTTTGTGTCTTTTAAATTGCCGGTTGTGCCAATTTTGGCGGTACGGCTTAATTTCTTAGATTAGATTAGATTATCACGCGAATGGATTGGCCAGCGTACTCCCCAGATTTAAATCCCATCGAACATGTGTGGGATGCTTTGGGGAGACGCATTGCAACACGCTTACATCCTCCGGAGAACACCGAACAACTCAAACAGATGCTGATTGACGAATGAGACGATGCTGAATGATGCAGTGAGGGGAGGGCATATCTCATATTAAGGAATATCTGCTTGTTGTTCTTCCTCTTGGATAGACAATCATGAGTAACGATACTATGCGTTCAATAAAGCTTGTTTTTGTTTGATTCCATACCGTATGCATTGTATTCCTTTTTCAGCTCCGATGCTTTCATCATCCTTTACGTACATAATACTCTCCTTCATTTCTGCATTTCATGTTTCTCAGTTGATTTCTCGTGGAGTTATGGCAAAAAACTCTGCTGTTGCTTAAGTTTTGCACACCAGTGTATTAATGGCCGTTTTCCGGATATTTCCTAAAAGACAAGTACTGGATCTCAATATTGTGCCACCGGAAAGGAAATGGACCAGCCATTCATGACAAATACAATAACGTCCCCCCCGCAATCCCATGTAGGACTTTACACGGGTAAGAAAATTTTAAATTTTCAGTATGCTCAAATTATTCTACTCTTCAATAACTGGGCGCACCAGCGGCCGAGCGGTAAAGTCGCTAAACACTGGTAGTTCAGTCCGAGGTTCGAATCCTGCGAAGGGGCTCGCTGCATGGGCGTTTTCGGGTGTTCTTCATGTGTATACGAGTCAGTTCCCTTTAGAAAGTCCTCCATGAAAGCATCCTTACCCTTAGGTAGATAGACCTCGAATTGTTGCCGTAATCAAATAAACCTAAATATTCTCTAATGCTTTATCCAGCATGCGAATAGAATTAAGATACACTATTACATTCAGGAATCTCAAAGAAATCGATTTCAGATTTCAGTAACCTTGTAGAGTATTTTACGTTGATTAATCAAGTTTACTGATTCAAACCTTTACTATAATGCAGTCCCGTACTTCCCGTTGTCCTCACTAGGATGTAAATTAAGTTGTAAAGTATTTAAGCCAAGGGCTTTTAATGTTTTAGATGAGACCTCTGGGCAACGACGCCTGCAGTTTACGTTCTTTCGCCCAGCTCTGCCAATGAATAATCCGGCTTTAGCCATTACGTTAGCCGTTATTAAAACGGTGAATTAAAATATTGAGCCAGCTTAAGTAAGTTAATTAGTGTTGCCTCAGATTACGATAATTTGATTTGAAATTTCAGCATAGCTACTTTACTACCCACGTTTAGTGGTGTTCTGTTTGTAAGCATAACCGCTGTGTTCTCTTTAATTTTAAAATTTAATTATAGGGTTATTTAGCGCTTAGTAAGACTTGCCATGGGAATTCAGAAGGCGCGTTAACACTATTTCAAGCGCTGAATTTGTACAAGGGCATTGGAAAGTATTTGCTAGATGAACGGGATGGGGACAATTATAACTTCAATGTACTTCAGAGTTGCGCTGTTGAGAGCATTTTCTGAGGTCAGGGGCAGTGCGAATTTGGAATCAGAATTGTATGGCAAGTATCCGACGAATGGGCAGGAATTACTGCGTTTATTCTAGGAAGCGTCGAGATGATGGCATTGTTATAGGGGAGAAAACCTGATGCAGATGTTATTGAAATAATATTGCCCAGGTAGCTGCCGCATTTCAGAGAATTTGTTGTGCTGAAGAGATTTGGTGCGTTGAAGCAACTGTTTGTATTGTCTGTGAGGTTTCAGCAACGACTTGTTTCACCGAGCAGGCATGTAAGGGATTTAACTGGACTTTTGGGAAAGCCTGCAGGCGGAAAATATGACAAATTTCAATGAGGGCAAAATTTTCCGGATGGCGAAATTTTTCGTGCACTAATGGCAATCGCCAAGATAAATTTAAAAAGAGTTTCGATAAAAGAAAAGTGGGTATTGATAAGAAGAAGCCTTTAAACTATTTAGGGTTGCTGTGAGTCAGAGAAATCTGTCAACGCATAGTACAGAAAAGTGCTGTCAGATTCAATTAAATGTGGGTTTAATTATATATGTCTCTCTTCAAAGGATCCAAATTGTATTAAACCTAATCCAGTCAGTGGCGTGTCAGATGCACGGGTGCAGAGTAATTTTTTGGCGGAAAAGCTTTTAAGAAAAATTTTAGAAAATATAAGTTATTTGATATTACAGAAATTAAGGTGATAACAGCGCAAGGAAAACTCTGTGAATGCATATGACGCGACTCTGAATGTGCAAATTAAAAATGAGCAATATAAAGTAGTATTTTTTGTAGTTAGAAATTTGCAAGGAAGCGTTATTCTGGGACCTTTACGAAAACAAGAGGAACGCTTCGGGAAGAGTTCGTGCAGTTGGACAAGAGCATATTGAAGGTAAAAAAGGTAGAGGCGTAAGTTTTGGACTTGAAAGAAGTGCCTCCACAGGAAAAGATAAATTTGGAACAGTTAATAAGAAATTTTTCAGATTTATTTGATGAGACCCCGGGACATGCGTTGAGTCACGAGTTTGAAACGTCAGCAAACCTTCATGTATAGAGAAACCATGTCGATAAATGAAGAAATAATAGAAAATCATATTTCGGAAATGTTTAAAAATAAAATAATCCCCACGAGTAGTCTCTACGCTATATCTCACACAAGTCTAGCATTAGGACTAAGCAGGAACGGTTATGCAAGAAGAAAAGTAGGTTATCTCTAACCAACTCTAATCTGTAGACTGGCAGGTTCGGCAGACATATGAAAGAGGATGCTCACTTATCTAAGAACTATTTGAAAAATGCTTGCTTCAGTTTTTGAAAACTGCTAAAAAACAGAAAGGCTTTCTCCCCTTCCTTTGAATTGATGGACTGGTGATAAACCTTTCCCGGTGATGAGTTGCAATGAAGACAGATCTGTCAGTTCTCTTAGCTCTGAAGGATGAGACGTTGGTTTCTTTCCATGTGTGCTTTTCGTTTCGTGTGTTTCGCTAAGAACCAAATTTAAATTGGTAATTTTTTGCATATTGCAGTGAACAAATCTTTCGTAATTGCCGTAAACTCCCAATTACTAAGTATATTTCATTCGATATTTTAATAACGATCACAGATTGTTGATTAAATATAGTTCATACGCGGTTTTTTTATTTAAATTTGTTTCTTTGTTCATTAGTTGGTTTATTTAGGTCCTATTTTGAGATTAGTTTTGGTTCAGTTCTACTGATTCGATTCTGTTGACATTTTTTACACATATGTATTTGCGATGACAATATAATAGTTGAGAGGAATTTCTCAAAATTCGACACATATTGATATGTACATTGAATTTTGAAAAGGAGAAATTACACTTTAGATACATAAAATATATTTTGTGTTGAATTTTGCTCACAAAATCCCTGTTTAACGCGCAAACAATTTACCACAGATGATTTGTCTTTCTGACTTGATAGATAAAAAAAATAATCTTCGAAAATGAAAATTCATCGGAATTGTAACATACTTTTCTAAATGTTGGCGATTTTTCAAAAATCGTTAGGTATTTTTAATTGCGCATTTGCTAAAAAATATTGATTTTTAAATCAAATAACAGTCTTTTATTATTAGCAGCCCTGTGCTTCTAAAGGAAATGATGAGATCAACTTTTTAAATAAAACGGAAATTTAAATTGAACGTATTCTTATGGTAGATTAGAAAGAACAGAAATACATTCTAAAGCGCTTAAGCCATAATAACTCCGACAGAACAGCCAAGACTTAAATAGCTTATGCCAAAATAGCCCCGGCAAAATGGCTTTCAAGGTAAATTATTATCGATTAATAATGTACGAGAATATTTACAGCTTTTATACGTTACCCCGCCAAAATATCTCAAGACTAAATAGCTTGACAACGTAGTCACGAAGAAATATCCTCTATATAGAAGGGCCCGACAAAACAGCCTACATTCAAATTCTAAGTATTTATTAAAAACATACTTTAAGCAAAATATATACAATGTATTAATATATCAATATACAAAACTTGCATTTCAAGATTATTTGCAATGTCACGAAGACAATTCATATGTTCCATGTTCGCATATTGCCAGCTGAAAGCGGAGTGGAAGTGCCTTTCTGTTGCCCGTCATTTTAAGTGAAATTTCTCGAAAGTTTACTGCTGTCTAAATGTTAATGCAGCCACTGACAAGACTTGCTGCGACAATTTTATAATACTTTTAGTAGACCATTATGACTTACTGACGGTAATAATAATTAGTTACTCTTTTCTGACATTAATCTGTTATATATTCACCGCAAGATAAGTATTTTAATTATTTTATTATACCTGGCATGAGCCATTATAGCTTATTACCTGTAACAGTAATTATTTTCTGTTTTAAAATGTCTGACAACACTCTATTGTTGTGTAAAAGCTGTAAATTTTCTCGTGTATTATTAAACGATGATTATTTACTCTTGAAAGCCTGAAACTCTTGATTGACTTGCAGGAGGAGTGATTTTTATCCCTTTTCAGCAATCTGTAGTCTAAAACGTATAAAAGTTATACAAGAAAATGAATTTAATTCTAGCACTAGGTTTTGCCACTGAAATTTTAGAATTATCCGTTGCTTTTTTTGAGGGGGTATAAGGAATTATTGCCTTCCTCCTTTCATGTTGTAGCTGTGTAAGCGCTGATCTAATACATCCAGCTAGCAGCTGAAAAAGCTATGTTTCGATTCTTGACGAGAAGATAGTTTTTTTTTTTTTGAGGGAAGTAGCCATTATAGGAGTTGGCTACTACTAAAGCCGCAAGCGGTGGTCACTTTATTATAGAGGCACCTAATAGGTGGGCCACCACTGCCTCCTATGGCGGGACAGACAATTTACATCCATGCCTTCTCCGGGATTCGAAGTCGGGCCCTTCAGAACAGCAGTCACAGTCCCCAATCACTTTCCCGTCTGGGCGCCGACGAAGTTATGGTTGACCTTTCGGAATTCCAGCTTCGAAAAGAACAGTATCTCGTCAATGACGTCCGGAACTAAAATGTGGACTATAATTTGTCACCACGTGAATCCGCTCCACTGGCTTCTGTGCCTCTCCCCATTTACCTTTAAGTAAAAGAAAAAGGATTATGATACTCTTTCATGCTCGCTCTCTTGGTATAACTGTTAGCACACCCAACTAGCAGTGGAAGATCGGTGGCTCGAATCAAGGCGAGAGCATCGCCGATTTTTCACGTGTCTCACACTAAACTAATAAAAAGACGTCTCTATATGTTTGTTTTCTTCCTGTTTGTGTAGCTATAAAAAAGTTTCCTTTCTTCGCAAACTTTTCAACCTTTATTCCACATTTTTCTGGTATTGTTTTTCCATTGCTGCATGATGAATGGAATAAAAATGCAGATTTCCTCATATTGCCTTAAGCCTTTTCCCTTTCTTTATTTTTGTTTCATTTATTTATTACATTTTAATGCAATGATATTTCAAATAAGGAAAAAGGATTTCTTTTTATTTTAAGGTAAGTGGTATCCTTGGGTTATGCTTTGAACTTTTTCATCTTTTTTAATTACTAGTTTTTTTTTACATTCTATACACACATGCACGGTTACACTCCTATAACACACACACATGCACATAAGACACCCGAAGTCTATAATAAGTTGATCTATAATCTAAGTTAATCTATAACACCTTCCTTTACTACTTTTTATTCATTTTCCTATTGTAATTCCACGTTCTGAAACTATTTTCAAACAACGGATATATAAAATTAATTACAAAACACTTCTTAATAATTAATATAAATATATAAACTCTTCTAAACTTGCAATAGATGGTAAATCGTCTCGCATAGCATCTTCAAAACACTATAATACCTTGATATATTTATCCCGAAAGGCACAAACCCCGAGGTATATTTTGATTTGCATATGGATTCTGTATTCATTTACTACTAAAAAAATTTGTACTTTTTCTAGACACATTGATTTGAGTAAACCCAGCAAACTTTTATATCCATTGGAAAAAAATATTTTTCTTTTTCTTTTTTTTTAAAGTTAATCTCTGCCTAAAACTTCCAAATATATTACAATTTCTTTACGATATATTCTAATAACGCAACTTTCAAGCAAAGAAAAGGATTGCTGCTTTTTTTTCTTTCACCTTACCTTTTTTCTTTTCTGTTTTATCGAGGAAATGTAAATAATGCAACAACAACATTTATCTCATTGGAATTATTAATACTATTTAACACAGATCTGAGCAAAACGTTTTTGACAAATTTTAAAAACTAAATTCATAAAAGAATCTTTAGTCGTCTTTAGTTACTTCTCCTATTTTAGTTAAAAATTAACAATTCTATTATCTTTTTGGTCATCGAATAGCCAGAAGTAAAATTTATCATCCATGTCCAATAATTCATTTCAAATCTCTCAACTCGAGCCGTTTTCCAAACATATACTCGGTTCTTCGCCTGAAATTCTGCATCGTAGTTTTGATGTTGAAAATTGTAAAATATTAAACAATGTGCACTGTATAATTGTCATCATTCTTCACTCTATGTTTGGGAAATAATAATATATTCGCTTTTTAATTTTATTTCTGCTGTAAATATTTGCTTATGAGAAAAGATATTAACTATATAAGGCTAAAATTAATTACTGCTTCTTCTAAAATGGTTTTCTTTTTTTTCTTCAGTGTGCTATTGCATTTAACACGCACAGTGGCTTCTTTTTTAATATAAACAATCTCTATAATATCCATACTAATTAAGACCATCACCTATAACATTAACAACTAATACTGTAAAAAACATTACAAGTGTAGCGAAAGTACTAATTTCTCAAAAATTAACTTCATAAAGCATTTTTAAATTTTCAGTGTTCATAAGCACTAATCGAAATGAATAATGGTGCTCGCAAAAATAATCCAGGCAAAATGACCCATAAAATATATTTCCAAAAAGAATACCTTCAAGGAAAATATTCTCAAGAAATACATTTTGGTCTTTAAATATAAAGACCAAAATGTATTTCCTGAGAATATTTTCCTTGAAGGTATTCTTTTTGGAAATATATTTTATGGGTCATTTTGCCTGGATTATTTTTGCGAGCACCATTATTCATTTCGATTAGTGCTTATGAACACTGAAAATTTAAAAATGCATAAATTATTCAAGTTTCAGTCGTAATCTGCTCATCTAGAAATATATAACAGCAAAATATTGAGCTGCTAATATTATACAAATAAGTAGTTTAAGTATTGCAAAAATGAAGGAAATTTGGCGATATAATGCTCTTTCGCCTCTTATCAAATTTTTAAAATGCAGTTTTGAAAATCTGAAGAGTAGCCAAACTGATCTGTACACTCCATGAAAATATCAAATATACCAAATGGAGAGATAAAAATTACGAAAGTTACGTATTTTTCCTGTTAACGTACCCTAACTTAAATTGAAAGGTTATTCAAAACTGACAAAAATTTAAACTCTGAAATAATTAGGTGAGAATGAAAAAAATTCTAGAAACTCTTTTACTGCAAATTTCATCTCACACTATAGTCACTATACATGATGCTAACAATACGCACTTCATGTAATGGAAAATAACCCTGATTGCGGATTGAATGTGCTGCACAGATGGAGTGCAGCTAAAAAATCATTCCATACTAGCTCGCAACTGCTAA
The DNA here is from genome assembly GCA_000611955.2 of Stegodyphus mimosarum. Taxonomy (NCBI): domain Eukaryota; kingdom Metazoa; phylum Arthropoda; class Arachnida; order Araneae; family Eresidae; genus Stegodyphus; species Stegodyphus mimosarum. The sequence continues at coordinate 321,311 of KK114854.1, read as the reverse complement.
TAACAACAGTTGGTTTACAAAATAAAAAAAATTCTGCAGGATTTTTGGATTGACCTTGGTGTACATTTCATATGAACATACATAATAGGAATACATCCTGCTATACTTATTCATATATAAAGTAAAGGAATGAAATCTAATATAATGCCTCCTTAATTTTTAGACTTTGAATGTCAACATCATTGCAAATTAAAATAAAGTTTATAGAATATCATTTAAGTTCCTAACCCATTATTTTATGCTCATTTCCTTTTCTGTCAGCCTCGATTTCCCTGCCATAATATAAATTTCTAGCTTGCGCGATATCCAAATGAACTACAAAGAAGAAGCATTTAAAGGAAGGTTTTGGAGTGTAAAATCAGATCACATTGATCACGATAAGGAAAATACTCAAAACTTGACCTTACGAAGAAAAAAACTCACGTACACTTCAAGTATTAGATCTTCGATGACTTATGCATCGCCAGCTTGGGCTATTGCTGCTCCTTCGGATATACACTAGCTTCGAGTTGTGTAAAACAAACTTTTAAGGATCAGCACTAATGCACACTATTTTGTTCAAAATAATTTCTACAAGCCTGACTTTGTAGAGTCATTAGGTTAATTACAAGCAGGAGACATGAAAAATATGCAATTCCTTCGCCGGGAATCGAACCACGGACCTCTGAAATACCGGCTCAGTGTGCTGACCATTACACCACGAAGGCACGCTAAGAATGTGGGAGATATACCTTATAACTTTACACTAGATACACTGGCTAACTTCTCAGGAAAGCTAACAAAAATTTCTTTGAGAGTGCTCAGTTTTGTGATCAAATGATCTTTTCTCGAACTTTTCACTACGAAGTGCTCATCGAAGATAAATATCTTCGCCTCCATGCAGCCTTTATCCTCAGCGAAAGCGTCAGTTGTTGCCAGTTGTCAAATTTTATTTGAATTAATAAAGGGT
>KK114854.1:256732-305081 GCA_000611955.2 Stegodyphus mimosarum | reverse complement strand
ATATATGTATGTATACATAATTTCATTGTGTATATATATATATACACATGCGACTTTTTCAAATTTGAAAATTACGGAAGTCAATCATAGATGCTAAAAATGCCATTTTAAATTCTTTCATTTTACCAACAGAGTTAGGTCTCAGCGGCAACCTGCGATGGCAGACAACCTGACACTTAAATAAACATCGGAAAGGATATTTCACAATCCTTTAGAATTATTATTAATGATATTCAACACATTAAACCATTTATATTAATTGAAATCAACAGTCGGTATTGAAGAAATATTTCGAAATTAAAATTCTCAAAGGTAGAATAAGTCTTTTAGATCTACCTTTGAGATTGGTGTTGAAATGCTAATTTTTGAGGAAGACAGATCATAGTTCTCCGTCATGTTGCTAGTAATATTTTCTTGAAAACTATATTCGTTTGAAAGTCTATTTAATTATTGAGAAAATCATTTTATTCATTCTTCCAAATGCGAGATATTTCGCTTTTGAGCAACTTGAAATATAAACGTTATAAAGTATTTCTCCCGTCTTTTTAGCATGCCTTCGTGGTGTAGTGGTCAGCACACTAGGCGCGTATTCGAGAGGTCTGCCGTTTCAGTCCGGGCGAGGGCATTGCTCATTTTTCATATCTCCTGCTTTCAAAAAATACCTAATGACTCTACAACTTGATTACGAACTAAAGTTATTTAATTTAGTATATTAACCTTCTAATTTAGAATTCACCTTACGTGAACTGCGAGTTAAATATATTGTAGCAGTGATTTCGCAATTACTATGCTGTTAGTTTAAGTTAAAGTATTATGAGTAAGTAGTAGTAGTTGGAAAATAGAAGGAAATACTAAATTGCACAAATTTTCTAAACGAATGTAAATTTGATGAAGCAAAAAATATTCAAGAGCTCAGTTGCGGAATGAAGTAATTAAAGATCACAAAATGAAACTTCAAATTAAAATCAGACGTCTGATTTTGAAACTTGTTTAAAGATCTAAAAAATATGTTTTGTTAACTTCTGATATATAAATTTCTTTTCACGTTATCCTTAAATTATCACTTTACACATTTAAGATGATTAAATAAATTATGCAAAAAAAAAAAAATATTTTTTCAGAAAAAAAAAATAATGCTGTCTACAGTTCTTTTTAAATGAAGTATTAAAAATCTGAGGAAGGAATTCTGGTTTTATTGATGTTTACAAAAAGAATATAAAGAATATCATAATCAAGTGTGATGTATTATAAATATGTATCGAACGATATAAAAAATTGTGAAAGCGAAATATGTTAAGTCTGCACACTTAAGATGTGTGTAATCACATTTCTTAATTCCCCCCCCCGGTGAAAATTGTTAGAAAGCAATATCTAAAAGCACTTCCTTTACAGCAACAGTAACTAAGCAAATGGGGGAACTCAGATGCTCTCTCTCTCCGGCCTTTTATAGTTTCAACCGGTCGAGAGATATTTCTAGTACTTTCTATTTCTCGAAATTACTGGAAAGCAATAAGAGTGTGGAATTACGGTTACAGGTAACAAAGTGGTCTATTATATTTAATTAATTTCAATACCAATTACCGAGATATCCATTTACTCAATGTTAAATGCACGTGCCGGTATTCTTACATTTCCGGCATAGTTTTCTCTTAAAATTGTCTCGCGCTACATCACACAAAAAATTAACAATTTTAATTACAGTTCTAGTAAAATTACCTATCTAAATACAAAATTCGTAACAATACGATGAAAAGCAATGCTTTTAAGACTTTTGTTATGACATAAGGCTGAATACCAAAGAGTATTAAGATCATACAAATAAGTCTCAGTTTTACATTCAGCGTTATTTATTAAATTTTTTAACGTTCGCAAGACCGCCTTTTTTCATTCAAGAAAATTTCGGTTCATTTTGTAGCTGAATTTGATTTCATATTTGACACTAACATAAAATATTTTAATGGTCTAATGAAATTCATTATTAGTGCATTCTTTAAAATATCACGAGTTAACTCATCTCGGAGCAGAGACCTGCCTAATGATTTTTATGATTATTAGATTATTATGATTACGCAATGCTTGCGAGGAGGGCTTTCTTTTTAAAGGGAGGGACACCTACGGGGGCCGACGTTCTAAATCAAACTGGATAGAATTCAAGCTACATCTGGGGATACCATAAAAGCAGCATGTGCCATCTACACGCCCATGCATCGTACCCATTCATCGGGTTTCGAACCCGACTGAACTAGTCTCCAGTGGTTTTATCCATGCGGCCACAGTAAGCCTGTCTTGTGCCTGGCTGACAAATTATAGAAAATTGGAAAATGAATTAGCTTGAAACATTTTTCTGTGTAGAATAAGTTTCGAGTACTTAGTACTTTGGAATGCAAGCGTTTACTATCTTGAATATTATTGCAAGCATTTTAATTCAAACTTAAAATTTACCGATATTTAAATATATTCTCTCAATAACAGTTTTGTTTCATAAAATAACTTCTCTTTTATGAATAAATACTAGTTAATGAATGGTTACCTATTACATAATTTTATCGAATAAAATTGAAAAATGAGATATAGTTTCAAAAGAATTAAAGCATTTTCAAATTCTGATTCGACCAATGGCAGGATCTAATTTTTTAATGATATTTTCGCTTCAGATCTCATCATTGGCATTCAGACTGAATACGCATACTCATTTCCTTCTCATAGTCATTTGAACCAAAAGTACATGTTGCAAACTAATTGAATTTCCTTTATATTTTCAGAACGCATTCCCTAACTCATTTAAGCTTCTTCACACATGAGCAATTTTGTGTTTAATGAGAAATGCATTTACTCCTAATTCCATGCTTATACTCTTTCTAACTTGCTGAAGCTAAACAGATGGCTCTACTATTTGATTTCAGCATTTTAGAGCTAAAGATGTTGGTACATCGTATTAGCTCTAAGATGCTGAAATTAACATATACAGCTGATGATTAGCGCTTTCATGTATTGATACTCTCGTCACGCAACTGACTTCAAATTATCTACATATAAAATAACCAATATGATTTAAGTAATGCCTGCTGATTTTAACTACTGTTATATAACACTTTGAAAAACTAAGTGCTCTATACTAAATGAAAAAGAATACCAAGACTGTGTGTAAGGTTTTAGTTAAACTAACCAAGTTTTATTTTAATTTAAATCTTTCTATCTCTTCTCTGTTTCAACTTCCCGTCAGAAGAAGCGCGCGTTTTCAGCTTATGCTAATTTGGAGTACAGCCAAGTACTATTTAAACCAGAGGTAGAAACCTCTCAGTGTGAGAGAGCTTTAGTCTCGGATCACGGTCATATTGCTTATTGAAATAAATTGAAGTGCGCTAGTATTAGTACTTCTTGCTACGCACCAGTTAGTTAGAGGCCAAACTCCGCGATTTGCTCTGCGAGCAAAGTTTAATTTAATTTCTATCTTAGTTTTAGTATTAAAATTATTTGATTGTTAAGTTAGGCCCAAGTGTGGTCTTTTATTTTCTGTATCCCTCCCGAGTTGGGAAGTGTGTAAATAATAGTGATTTAATAAAAGAGGATTTCAAATCCCTTTCACGTGCAGTTATTCTCCAGCACAGTAGCTACACCAGAACAAAGCCAACATCTTTCAGCTCACTGTTCCAGAGCAGGACTGTAGTTTAGAAGGAGTTACTTCACCATGTTCCCTAAAGCTATGCATAGGACACTCAGTCCTGACATGTGTACTTGAGGAAGATTGATTTGTGGATGTTAATAGTAAACAAATGTAGAAATTCTTACTAAAACAACCAGAGCATCGCTATTACAGTGGATATAGTACATGCTGTAGTGCAAATTCGTGTCAAATAGTTTGCTTGGTCGAAAGAAAAGAAGTGGCATATCTTAGAGCACGTTCTCTCAGAGCTCCGACAGATCCGACGACTCATTTTATACTTATTGAAGGTGATTTTACTTGCAGTTTTTGTGGCATCCGAAGGCATTTGTGACGTAGTTTTCTGGCTTGAAGGGATAAAATATTAAGTGTTTAAGCTCAATGCGTTATTTTTTGAAAAACCACTTGCTTTAAAAAGAAGAGAGGTAAATGCTTAATTTAAAGAAAATTAAATCTTATAATTTAATTTAACACTCCTAAAACTTTTGGCATTATGTTTGAAGATTAAAAACGGAAATTAATTTTATTAAGGTACAGAACATAACCAGTATGTTGATCGTTTACATTTTGTCTACACATTGCCCATTTGATTTTCAGATCTTTAATTTTCTAAAATTTGAGAAGTATATAGATCCAGTGTTGCTTTCATTTAAATAAAAATGAAAATGGGTAATTATAAAACAAGGAGCTAAGCATATGAAAACAAACAGTAAGCCAAGTAACCTTTCAGATATACTGCCAAAATGTCTGATATGTTATAATTAATGAATTGGGGGAAAAGAACTCTTAAAATATCACCTTATTATGGCCATTCTGAGAATGCAGCATAGGTAGTATAACTTTGTTACATTACTTTAGTTTATTTATTTGTTTATTTTATTAAATATGATAAAGAAAACAATTAATTTGCCTTATTTGATTATAGAAAAGCACGTGAGGCCTACTGCCTATAGTAAAAGATGTCTTTGTCGAGGACTTTCGAAGAGAATCAGGCTCGTATCCATGTTACGCATGGGGAAAAACGCTATAACGCACATGCAAGCCAGTCGTTCTTCTGAATCGAACATAAGTCAAACTACCAGTGCTCAGCGAATTTACTATCCGGCCACTGGTTAGCACAAAGAAAACGAAATACTGCATTCCTTTGAAAGATGGGGGTATATCCAAAAATTGCTTCCTAAAATTAAAATCTGAAATAAAATCTTTTTTTGGCAGTTATATTGCATGTATGTAATAAAATCAATTCTCAGATATTGGACTAAATTTTATAATTTCATTGTATCTTAAAGCGGAATCTAAAAGTCATTTCTAAAAAAAATAAATTACAAAAATCATTATTTTCGACTGCAATAAAAGGTACAAAATAGAGAGAATAGCTTTTATAATTAATATTAAATTCTTTATCATAATTTTCCTCTTTTTGGTAAATATTTTGCAATGGTTCAAATGATACAATTGAATGGCTACAAAAGTATCAAAGAAATTACTATAAAATAAGTACAGACGCTAAAATTTAAGGCATTTAGATACCTGAAGAACTGAAATTCAGAATTTCATTCGAAACTGCTATTACAAATAATTATGGTGACTTAGATAATTAGCAAAATCACTGATAACGAGGAACATGGATTTAACTCATTATGATCTGAGATTATTTAAAGTAGATGTAAAATTTTCTGTGTCTTTGTGGTTATTCACCAATTTAAACTTTTATCTTCCGTATTAGTAACTGTTTTTAAAAGGAGCATTTCGTTTCTCCTAAATTTTGAAGCATTTTGATTTACATTAATTAACTAATTTTGATTATATTAATTAATTACGCATTTATGAAATAATTTATATTAATTAACTACCAGTTAATTAATATAAATTATTTCATAAATGCGGAAAAGATCAAACAGATTTTTTTTAGCCTTCACTTTGTACGAAAATACACCATAGCGTTGTTTTCAGTAGAACAATCTGGATAAAGACAATAAAACTGAAATAAATTTTGGCATCTTTCATGAAAATGAGCAAGAATTACCATTATTAGTTTTGTAATAGCCAGGAAAAGCTCATATTGGCAAACCTCTTCTAAAAGAAGTGTATTTGCACTTTACTGTAATTATTTTAACTTGAGGAACATTTGCATACGGCCTAATGAATTCTAAATAAGTAACGCGAAAGCAAACTGACAGATAATAAGGATAGAGTACAAAAAGTTTCCAACCAAGTTATTATATTGAATTCAAATATCCGTCTAATTTTTGTTTGGAGGAAAACTGAAATTATTTTGAAATATTTTTGGAGTTCGGTTTTCGATTTTAGGGCGTTATTTGGAAGCTTATTTTAGACTGATTAATTGCTTCAGGTAGTGGTTATGAAAACTGAATATAATAAGAAAGCTTAAGTTTTTAATATCGTATGAAATATTTGATTTGTGCTACATGCAGAGTTATAATGAAAAGTATGGCATTTAATGAAGGATAAAGTATTAGAAACAAAATGCTTTGGCTGAGAGAGGAAATTTCTCCCTGTCTTTGAACGCTTTTGAATTTCAGTGCATGGTATTTCTAACCAAATGTGTGAAAAAAATGGCGCAAAATACGGAAGTAAAAACAATTGGTCACTTTTATTTCGTATACCATTATTAGTGGGAAAGTGGACGGAGAGTTCACTTAGAACGAAATTCAAAATGGGAAGGGAGAAAAAGAAAATTACTTGCAATTTTTGAGTGTAATTGAACATCGTCACGAGCTCAAGAGCGTTACGCTTCATATGATATGTTCTTTTCCCGATAGCCGACTCGAAGTTCTAATCCGCAGGAACTGGGAGCAGGACTTAACCTATAATAACGTTCTTTGGTGAAATTCTTATGCTGTTCGTGTTCAATATGCACGAGTGATGGCGACCCGAGGAAATCGCCTGAGGAGGAAGTTAATTTCTTTCCTTCAGTGACGTCCATCGATTCATTGAAAGAAATGTATCATTTCACTCCTCAACGCCCTTACAAAATACACGCTAACAAAGTCTGCTCACGATGTTATGGTTCCTCACACTGCCGGTAATTTTCGCATGCTGTCATGGTACGTAGAGCTTTGTGAAGACAGTAACACATTCCCACTAAGTTTATTTTGGAATAAAAGTTATAGTTTTTTTGTGGAAAAATAACAACAGTTCTGTATTTCGTTTACTCATAAAATGTTTTATAACCTTTATAATATCCTTCAACATAGATCGACTTCATATGGACATTTATCAGAGTTTTTCAAAAAGTGAAATACGTTCTCGAGAATAATAATATTTGTTTATTTCGTAATTATTTAAAAAAAATATACATTTTTAATCGTGCTTTAGATTCTGATAAAAATGATAATATCTGTTTCTGCCGCTTTCGGTGTAATTTTCACAAAGTCATGCAGCACATATTGGAAGTTTCTTGATAAAATGAAGCGAATTTTAGTTTCTGAGAACTTCCGGTAAAACTATGCGTTATTAATTCATTTTCAAAAGATTTCTTATCTCTTTGTAATAGAATAATTTATTTAAATCTAAAGGTATTAATACTGTTTCATTCATCTCATGTTAGTAATCAATTATTACTATTAATTCTAGTAGTCTATGTAAAAATGTAGTTTTCTTAAAATAACTTGATCAGTGACTCTCTGAAATAAAATTAAGGATGTTAATTGTTACTGAATAATTCCAATAAAAGGTTAAGTTGCAGATTTTGCATTTATGAACATGCATTTTCTAGGTTTTGACTTGGAAGGTCTGTGGGGCAAATCTGAAGAGACATGCGGTGAAACAAATCGTGTTCAGTACTCGAATACTGATGATCAAAAAGGTTACATTGTAGGAGGAAGAGATGCATTTCAAGGGGAATTTCCTTGGCAGGTATTTGTCAGTTCTTAATCTATAAAGAACTGTGCAAGAGAATGCAAAAGATCCAATTTGATGAATTTTTCTTTTCAGATATCATTACAAAGACATTTTGAAAGGGACAATGGTATTTATCACATTTGTGGAGGAACCATAATAACCAAAGACTGGGTTGTAACTGCTGCGCATTGCATTAATCTGTAAGTAATATATTATTAATACTTAAATCATTCATATGTCATATGTCATATGTTTTAAATATAAATAACGTTATATTTTTGTGAGTACTAAAATAGATGTTTTCCCTCCTAAATATTTCTTAATACTGAAATTAAAATGTGCAACATATATTTTCAATAAATAAGAAAGAATTTATAAAATTCAAATATAAAGCTGTTTTAAAAATAAAATATTAAAGAAGATTAGCAATTTTGTATGAGTTATAAAACAGTTCTAAAATTAACAATATAAAAAATATGTAGAGTGATTGCGAGACTGATTTAGAAACAATTATGTAGATTAAATAAGTCTGATTTTTTTGTTATGATATAATCAGTAAAATATTTGAGGAACTTTTAAGTTTAGTGACAAATAATCAGGATTTATGACAGGTATGTAAATTTGACGTTAACATGAATAGGAATCATGTGACCCATATATGTAAAACATTTATTAAAATGTTCGTAATTTTGCATAATGAAACTGCAGTTCTATAGTCGATCCCTTACAAAGTACTGTAAATTTTCGTTATTATTTTTCTGCTGAAAGTTAAAAACATAATGTAATTTTAATTTGCAATAATTTTTGTAATATCATAATTAACTAATGACAGTTTTTAAAAAGTTCGTTATTACTTTAAAGAGACAATAAAAACTAAAATTAATCTAACTGTTGCCATTTTAAAGTAAACTAAGAGATTTAATTTTTTTATTTCAGTATTAAAAATAATCATTTATTAAGAAAATTCTCCAATCACCTAATTATAAGATTTTTTACCAAATAAATATCTGAAACTAGTGAAGTAATATTTTTCCTTTTATATGAAACCTTCAGCATTATTATTTTAATTTTAGAGCGAAACTTGGAAACTATAGAGTTGTAGCAGGAATAAGTGATCTGAGGGAGGAAAATAAAATACGAACAGGAGTCGTGAGATCATATTCGGAACATAAAGTAAGAAGTTTCCCTTTTCATTTTACTGCTGTTGTAATTCCACATTCAATATAATGTTAAGCTAAAATGCTTTACTTAATGTACCCTGATATGCAGTCTCTAATACTGAAATTACACAGCCTCAAAAGCGATGTTCATTTAGAATTAAAAACTAGCTAAGTAATTTTAACTAAAAATTAGACTGACTGAGATTTGATTTCAAGAGTGAAAATAAAAATGTAACTTTCGAACCAAGACGAAGAAAGGGAGATGACGCTTTCGATAAAGAAGCCAAGAGTGAAAAAATGTTTTATTTTCGATTTCCTCAAATCGTTAAATTCTGGCTTGAATGCTTATATATCGGAACTTCTATATTTCATTCAGTAATCCCAAGAAAAAAGATATAAAGTTTGTCTTTATAAATTACATAATACTTCACAGAGAACTGAATGAATAACTTGTTCGCAGTACAAGCAATAGTAAGCTAGACATTTATTAATAAAGACAAGATCGAAAAAATAATGCGCTGGTGTTCAGAATTAGTGAAATAAAAGCAGTTTTTATTACACCTCAAAAAGGACTTAATAAAGTTGAATAAAAATTTCTACAGAGGTACTACATATACAAGTACTACCAGTACAGTACTACCCCGAAGTTACCCTATAGATTGGAAGCAAGTCGGATTCACGTTAAGTCAGGCATTTAACTTTAGATATTGAACATATGAATTTTAATAAATAGGACCAAGACCCGAAAGAAAGCTTTTTCAGAAGAAAAGTGTGTACTAAAGAAAGTTGGTTTTAAGCAAATCGATTGAAAATAGTTTTAAAATTGGTTTTGTACATAAAAAGGAGCTATTTCGATGTGAGAAAAGTTAATAATGTTGTCTGACAACTCAGTAATCACGAAAGATTTCTTCAACTGAAGCTAGTAATTTTTTATTCCTTGCCTTGTAGCTAAAACGCGTTCCTTGTTAGAGTCTGCAATCTCCAAAATTTTAACCAGTTTTCAACTGAGCCGAAAACACTTTGTCAAGCTTGCAATTGTTATATACTTTTCTGATGGATTTGGGTTTGAGATATCGGTTTTCTCAACAGCAATCATCTCATTCAAATCGCTTAAGCTCATCGATTGTCATCTGTTTGCTTTGTGAATGCAACAGCTCGCTGACATCATCACTATCAACTTCAAAATCTAATTGCCTGGCAAGACTGACAGATTTTTCTATTACATGTGTGTAACTTTATCAATTTGTAACCTTTCTTAGTCTGGCTTCTGAAAAAGAATAGGCTTCTTTGTTTCCAGTCACCGTTTAAAGTTTTTTTTAGAAGTTTCATTTCAACATTCTCCAAGGATTTTTACTGCATCTTAGGTACTGAACTGCATCTTGAACCGGAAGAGGAGAAAGTAGGAAACCACTTAACTTCGAGTCGGGTGCAGTAAATTGGGGTATTACTGCGTAACAATATAAAGTAAAGCATAACATTCAGTTCCAGCGATATGAAAGTTTAGCCAGAACTACTTAATTAGAACTCATAAACTCACACAAAAGAAGATTTGGCAAATCTCCTCGAGAGAAAAGGCTGATAGGGAATGTAGGTCCGTAATCCACAAAAGTGCTTGCCTATTATTCACAAGATTGCAGGAAAATAGTTATTGTAATAAATCCGAGTCCTCCCAACATCATCCCGACTAATATGGCTGTCACCTGCTCATGGTGCCATGCCCTTAATAGCAGTTCCCTTTCTTCATGGAAAGGGGACATAACTCATGGGAAACATTGATCTGCTTTTTGATGATGTTGCCAGGTCGTTGGAATTGATTTCATAGCATATTATATAACTTTATCGGAAGGTTGCACACATCAGGCCAACTCTGCTTAAGATTAGCCAGTCTTAACTCTGTCGATGACCTTTTATTTCAATCCATCGTTTAAACTGCTGCGATAATTCCCTTTATCAAATTCCCATTTATCTAATCAGAGTCAACGCTCAAAATAAGAGTTCGAAAGTGTCATAACAGCATAACAGTATCACCTTCTTTTTTGTTATATGAATTTTCAGTATCCATTTTTTTTCTCATCAAAGTGGAAGAATTAAATTAGTCAAAATTATGAGCAATTCACGGTTTTTCGATCTTTTTTAACAAGTCGATATTTAGAATGACATAAAAAATGTATTTATTACTTTAATAATTTTGAAAATCAGCGTTGAATCAGGAACATTTCTCTCTTTTATGAAACAACTACATCGCCTTGTCTTGTTCTTAGAATGATAGCTGAGGATACAATTGACGCACTGTTTGAAGATGCACTTATAGTAATCCATCAATATGAAATATTCTTACTGTGAAAATATGCTCCGAGATTCATTTACACTTTTCTCATCCGTTGTCCTAATATGTAAGTTGCAACAATGATACTAAGTGTCTTAATTCTGCATTTATGCAGACTTAGATTTCTTCCTTTAAATGCTTCTCATCTTTAGAATAACTATCAGATTGATTGAAGAATTCAGAATCTTCTTATTTTGCAATCTTTAAGCTGGCTTTTCTTACTTTTATTATGAAAAAACGCATTGCTTGCATTTTATTTCCCTGGTAATTTGCCTAAAAATTAGACCGTAACATTGGGATGCTATAATATCGTAAACATATTTGTCTCTAAGCTAAAGCGTACATACTTAATTACAAATCCTGAAACTTCCAAAGCAACCAAAAGTCTACAAGGAAGAAAATTCTGTTTTAACTTTGTTTGAACGTAACCTGTGTGAAAATGATTGGACCTTAGGTACAGACAGAATAAAATGCTATTAATTGATGATATAGGCTTAATACTGATGCTGGATTATTTCATGTATCTTCTCGTGATTCTCACATATTATTACAGCAATATTCGAGAAGTCATTTGTTACCGATAAAAAAATCCCTTTTTCTCAGCTAAAATCAATTTTCACTTTATTTAAACCTTAGTTTGACGCTCAGATTTGAGATAAGAATATGGATTTTGTCCAAATATTATGAAATCATGATTTAAATCGCACGCTAACCCAAGTTTTGTAATTAAAAGTTAATGCCTATGAAATGATGCTAAAACTTCAATAATTCACATTGTAATTACACACCAATCAGATATTCATGATAAAAATATATCAGCAGTTTATGAAAAAAAAACATAATACGGGAACAAAAACTTCTGTGATTCTCACCTGTAAGATACATGCTTTGTTTAGATGTACATTTTAGCTTTATTTACTATTGGCTGAATTCTAGGAGGCATGTAAGAGATTTTCCTTATGTAGTAACTGAAATACTCATTTCATAAGAAAGAATGGTAAGTGCATGTACTTTTCTTGTAAATGGAATTAAAAAAGGATTATAAGGTATTTTCTCCCTCCTTTCTGCATGCCTTCGTGTTATAACAGAAAGCGCGCTTGATGCGCATTCGGGAGGTCCGGAATTGGAATCCCTGCTAGGGCATTGCACATTTTTCACGTTCCAGCATCGATAGAATCTAATGACTCTGCAAAATACACAAAATAGCACAACTTCACCGTCAGCTGGCTTAAAAGCCCAATACAGTACATACAGATGAAACCAATACCTCACACTGTAATAATATTCATGTGCACAGAGACAGAAGTTTCCTATTTCTTTCGTAGAAGTTGTCAAACCTGAAATATGGCTTTATTCAAGTGAAATTTGGTTTATACTCTGTCCATTATAATAAAAAATCATATCAGAAGTCCTAAATATTTAAATAATAATAATTAACTTTGTCTTAAGTTCTATTCCAAGCGTAGAAAATAATCAAAATGTTATTCTAATTTAAAAGGAAACTCCTTATTTTGCAACTAATTTAGGAAGTCCAGATAGAACTCACAATCAACAAAAAACTTCAAAAATTCGGAACCATCACTATTTTCTAACTAAATGATGCAGGAGTCTTGTTTAAGTGAGATAAAGCTAATTTTGAAGTTGTGAAAAAGCGTGTTTTCTAAATAGGAATATGGCGTAAATTTCTATTTAGAAATTTCCATCATAAGAAAGGATCTTGCTCATGAGCTCGGACTAAACGAGAAAGTGATGTTAAATTCACCTTTTTTAATATTAACGATTTAAAAATTAATGATATAACGATTTAAAAATAACAATTTAAATTATATCTAGGAGATTTATGTTGCACGCATGTTAACTGTAATAATTTTAGTAAAAAACCCGTGATTCCCCTTTTACAAAATTTATCAAATGTTCACAGTATATTCTAAATTTTTATATTCTTCCGTATTTAAATTACTCCTACTCATTAAGTCAAAATTCCAGCATTATTTACGCCAAGAATAACAAAAAGGTATTTAGAAATTGATCTTCGTGTCAGGTACTAAAATGATTAACGCAAATTGAAACCTTTAATCAAATTAACTAAAACAGAGAAAACGTTTCAGCAAAATGAGTTATTTTTTAAAAATAAGTTGGAAAACCTTCTAGTTGTTGGTATCTGTTTCTTAATTTCAGCAAGTCATGCCCACTGAGCTTCAGATTTATTATTCCTCTAATTCCTCTTTTAAAATGAATTAAAAATTCCTATAACAGGAGTACTTTGACTTAAAGCACATAAAATGCTTTAAAGCTTGCTGAAAGGCCTTTTACAGTATTTCGTGTTCTATAACTTTTTATGGAGGAGTTTAAGTCTTCATCCATATTTTTTTCAGAATTTCGTTAATTGAAATCCATTTCTACGAATTTTGGAAATTAAATTATCAACTCTGCAGGCTTTTATATTTGTATTGTGTTGATAAATGTAAAAGAATAACTCGCTTTAAGAGAAATGGATTTGAGGTTTCAACCCTATACAACATATTTATGTCCTTAATCAACAAACATAAAATCTTTATTAGGATTAAGATGAGTTCTGCAAAACCGCATAATCTGAAAAGTAAAAACCAATAAGCAATTTAAGTCAGAATTAATCAATTTTCATATAAACTAACGTTCTTAAAGGAAATGTTATGGTTAGATAAACAAGAAGCTCGAAGGTAATCTAACACAATTCTCCCTCATTAATACTTATACAAGATATTACCAACTGACTGGAAAATGCACGGAATTATAGTACTTCCCTCTTCTGGTATACATAGACAACATCATCTATAGTGAGCACGGGTATTACAGCACTTCTGGATACACTACTAAAATAAGTAAAAGTCTCAATAACTAGAGATGACGGATATATCATGCCTAAAGGTAACTTATTCGTGTATTAAAAGTGATAAGAGAAATATAAAAAGAAAAGAAGTCGTTAAATTCTGAAACTATCCATTAATTTGTGAAGGAGTTACATATTTTAATAAGAAGTGAGCTACTTCATAAACTTTGGTTTGTATTACCAAACCTAATAGGGAATTTCAATAAGCTAATGACCGCTTTTTTTACTGTTGAACTGCTAATTAGTTAGACCCATCTTTAAAACTGCAAATTACTTGAAAATAGTTAAAACATTAAGGTATGGTAGCGTGGCATTTGAGGAAAGTTTACACAAAAAAAGGAATATTGAAATTTATGTATCCCCTTTAAAACTAAATGCAAAATAAAATTACGAAAACAGTGAAGGAAAGAAAAAACGAAATTTTAAAATAATACACGATTATAGTCTATTACTTTAGAATTGGTGTTTCAAAGTCAATTAATTTTTCGCTTCTGGCTTGCTTGTAATCATGATAACTTCTACTCTGTAAGATTTTTAAGATCCTCAACTTTTTTTCCTCAATTTCATTTCCTTCACTAGGGCTTTGATTGTGGGTTAAATCAAAATTACATAGTAGAATGCTGAGTTATTCTGATACTCTAAAATAAAATCAAGACATTATTGCCAACTGATTTTCCGAAGAAAAAGAAAAATACAAGATTTTGTTCTCCTGGAACATTAAAGTTAAAAAAATTTAATACTTGCCATCTGAAAATTATAAATTACAGTTTAACACCAATGGAAATGGTTTATCATTAATATTTCTTTAAAAAGAATCATACACATATTTCACAGCTTTTCTTAAAAAATAATACTTCTAATAATGTTGCTAACTCATAAAATTTATTATTTAAGTTATTTTTAATAAGCATTAGAACTTAAACAAACTGAAAAACATTTTAAATCAAAATAATTTCAATATTGCAAACTGCATCTTTGTTTCTGCATTTCTTTTTTGCATACATGGTACATAACTGGGGGGCGGGGACGGGAAACTCTCTTTTCCAGAAGTTTTTGTAAAGGGGAAAAGTAGTATGTCAGAAGCTTGCAATGCGTATAGAACTGCTAAATTTTATCGCAGCTATTCGATCTTTAATTTTGATGAAGATAATAACATACAAATAAAGGAAATAGATGAATTTTGCCAAGTTGCTATTTTGCTTAAGATACTCGTAATATCAAGTTACACGTACAGCAAAATGGCGGCTAAGAAGTATATCTAAAATTAGTTTTTAAATGATTAACTTGCGTTGATGAATAATGCACTTTTATAACATCGAAAATAAATGATCTTATTCATCGTTTTTTGTCGGGTATTATATTGCTGCAAATTGAAAACAACAGCAGAGGTTCATCGAGGGTTAATAAATTATTCAAAATGTTGTAGGTATATATGTATAACTTTTTGAAATCTCTAAGAAGGAAATATAAAATTTAACGTTAACCTGAACGAAATCATCTGTTAAGAACTCAAATTAGTAATTAAAATGTTTTTTTAAATAAATATTACCTCGCCCACCCATTCACCTGATTGTCATATTTAATACCAAATAAATATAACTAAATGATTGAAAAATTGTATTTTGGATTACAGAAATCATGTTATAAAAAGCCTTTTTCTCTCCTCTTTTGTCTAATAAGACACTTTATTTACATCTGCGACGGCTAACTTCGGAACATACGATAGCTAATTTAATACAGGAGTGATGCGTGAATCGCATTTTGTATTTACAGAATTCTGTGTAATTAAGTTTAAATTACTGTTTGTTTGATGCACAATCAGATTTCAACTTTGAAGTGCAACTTCGACTAATAACAGGGCAAAAGCTAAGATATAATCTCCAAATGTGTAAGCCCACAAAGAAAATGACTTTAATTATATAGCATGGATCATTTGTGTGTAGAGACATCACGTTATTTAGAAGCAGGAGAGATAAAAAAATGAGCAGTGCCCTCGCCGGGACTCGAATCACGGACCTCTCGAATATGCGCCGAGTGTGTTGACCATTTCACCACGAAGGCATGCTAAGAAGGCTGGAGAAATACCTTATATGTAATGCGAGTTACAGTGTAAAATGAGGTGGGAGTAATAAGTGCTCTGCTGTGATTATGACTTGTTACAAACCAAACTGGAGGAATAGTTCCCACCTCGAAACACCTATTTTAAAATAATTGACTGAAGTTAGTATTTATAATTATAAAAAAAAGCGGACAAAACATATGTTTTACTGTTCTCCGGGTGCGCCGGCCTGATTGGTACAGTGGCCAGAAACACTGGCTGTCTTTATCATAGGGACTGAATTGGAATCTCAGAGAACTTTAGTTACTTAGAAATTATTGTTGATTCCATTATTGTTGATTTAAAATGTATTTTATGGAAGAACATTTGTAACTAGCCGAAAGCAGAAAGATTATTTGAAAAATTAAAGAAATACCGAATTCAATTCTTGAACTAAAAAGTGGATAATATGGTCTCAAACTGACTGTGAATTTATACAACAGCGTTTAAGCCATCAAATGGTTGTACTGACATGCAAAAAGGAGAAAGCAAATTTGTAGTTTTGACCATAAACTGTAAAGATGATCCACAGCGAAGTACTGGAATGTGTAAACAAGCTCATTTGAAAAACTAAATTACAGTATTTTAGGCTATATTTAGTGATTCAGGTTTCATTATTTTACATATACTTTACAGTTGTTTAAGGCATTTGAAATTTTGTTCTTACAGCAATTTCAGTTTATCCATTTTTGTTGATTATTCGGGCCCCCTCGGGACTTTATTAGCACGGATAACTAAGATTTTATTGTACCTGCTTTGGTTATAAAGTTTCTAAATATTAAAAATTTCAGTGAATTCCCTTCATTTGATAAATAAGAGTAAATCTAACGACTTAAAAAATATTATTAACTACATCACATGGATACCTATGACTGAAGCAATCAACGTGAAACGAACTTAATAAGATATGGCCATCGCATAAAAACTGCAAAGCATCGTTGTCTGATGTTTATTTGTTTTATTAAAAATGTCTTATACTGTATTACTGCAGGCAAAAGCTAAAGAACAGCTCATATCACCTGGCTGCTGCCACAACAGCTTAGGTCAAAAAAGGAACTCATTGATGACTTCATTAAGGGCTACTTATTGAAATATTCTACATTGCCAACGGAATTTAGTAGTGATAAAAACCAGTCTTTTAGTTAACAACATCTTTAAAATTTGTGACATACTTCCAGTTATTTGGAAAGTATGGATTAGACTTACTATGAAGTTTTATTTTTTTGGTAGTATAAAGGTTTCTTTGATCTAAGCTGTGTATTCTGAAAATGCACATTGTTCTATTTAAATATTCTATCTTGATAGAATAGTGAAATAAATGGTTACGAGGAAAAACAAGAGGTGTGTCAGTTGTGGAAGAGATAATGTTTGCACAAGTTATTATAGGGTACTCCTTTCTAAACTTTCCAGTTAAATGCTTCATGCTTGAGTTCATATCAAGAGAGTGCATAATCAATGTGAAGAGTGGGTAAGTGTTGAATAAAATAATTTCCAAAATAATCAAATTTTGCATAATATCCTAATTTATAATATCATTTCCACGCTTGCTCTTAGTTTTTAAATTTTGTGATTAATTAGATTTATGATGCGGGTTCTGTTAAAACAAAGATTTTTTTTTATTCCAAATGCTTGTCTAAGACTAAGTATGAGCTTTTTGCTTTTAACACTATATAAACACACTGAAACGATTATGAAATCCATTTTCTGTGATGGTGGAAAATAGCGTATTAAATAAGAACTCAGGCAGAGAAATGCGTTTTGAATTATGCTGTCTATCTGTTAATCTAATACTTATTATCCTCGCATAGGATCTTCTAAGGAAACACGTGTACATTCATATTTTACAAATCATTTAGGAGTAAAAATGAAGCAAAATGTCCTTGAACTTAAGCAAATAACTTTCGTTTATTGCTTCTTAACGAGGAGGTGAATAGTGCGGAAGGTCAAAGTGGTAATTCCTCGAGTATGACGAGCTTACCAGCAGTCTGTAACGGTCAATTTAAGGAAGTAGAAAACTGAAAGTAATTAGAGAAGTAATTAACCACATCATCACGTGTTTCGTTTAATACAGTAGGAAATACCGTACTTGAAAACCCTGTTTTCATTGCCATAACGATGATCAGGAACTTCAAGTATTGGCTGAGTGAATAAAAAGTGCATTGGAAAGAAATATCCCTAACTATTGTTCCTTTATTGAATTATCACTAACCATGGCGTTTAGTCTTGTAAGATAACACTAAAAGTAAAAATGATGACTACAGAGTTTCATAACTGTTACATATAAACACATAGAAGGTAATGTAATAAATAAAAAAATGCAATAATTGTTTATTCATGGATGTAATAAATGCTGCTAATATCAATAATAAATTTTATTTACGCTCATAGAAAATATTGCTAGTTTTCTATACGAAATAAATTGATGATTCTTAACTGTTAAGCAATAGTATTTAAGGAAAACAGTATTAATCTTTTTGCATAGTGAAAGATGGTTAAAACGTATAATATTTAAGTTGTTTTTCAAAAGTTTTCATTTTCAATCGAGTAGACTAACTAGATGAGTTTAAACATTCTGATAACGCATACATCGCCAATTCAGGAAGCTTTGTAAGCAGCGTGTGTGTGAATGCATTATTCTCATTTATGAAAAAAGCAGTAATTCCTAACAGTAATTACTCTAAATTTTATTTAAGTCTGAAGGATGCATTCGAAGCTTATAAGGTATTTCTCCCGCTTTCTTCGCATGCCTTCGTGGTGTAGTGGTCTGCATGCTCGACGCGTAACCGAGAGGTCCGTGGTTCGCTTCCCGGCGAAGGCGTTGCACATTTTTCCCATCTCCGGCTTCTAAATAATCCTAATGTCTCTACAAGCTAACAAAATAAAAGTTACTAAACTTTTATTAATGTGATATTTAACTTCTGTTCATCTTGCCGAGAAGAATTCTGACATCGAGGCATTTTAATGTAATCCATTAGTTCCGATTTTTCAAAAAGCTACACTTATTCTAGACTCATCACATATATTCGTGTCCGTTGTGATACACAAAAAAATTGCTTTATACACAATCTTTAAATTCTATAAAAAGCTAAATTAATCTCTAAAACATTCTCTTCATACATGATGAGTATTTTTTTCAGGTAGACGATGCATACATTCATGAAGATTTCTCTAGACTCACGCTTCAGAACGACATCGCTGTCTTGAAAGTGGACCCCCCATTTGATTTCGAGCATTCAGACGGGATGATAAAACCTATATGTCTTCCTTCCTTCGGTCATGAGCCTCGCGGTTATGCCACAGTATCAGGATGGGGGACTCTAAAAGAAGGTTTGAAGCATTTCTAGATTCTAGTCATATTTAAAGCATTAATAGTGCCTCGTAAAAATATGTTGCAGGGCACTATCTAAAATTATTTTCTTCGTCACCCTTGCATTTGAGATTCATACGCAGCAAGCTATGGGCTTCATTACATATGATAGTAATATTATATAAATTGATATGAATGTTTAAAAAGTTAAATGGAGTACTGAATTTCCGATAGATCGTTCTAATTTCAGTTTCCAAGTTAACTGTTTTAGCTTTCTATTTAATTAGCCATAGAATTACTTTAAACGGTAACAGAATACTCAACAATTTAGCTACTATTCATTTATATTCTCAATAAAATTACTAATTTGTGTTATAAATACTATTTTAATTAAATTGAACGCTTCCATGTTCAAAACGTTCTCAAAATGCTTGCTTGGATTTTTTTAAATAGATTCTTAAAATGTAAAAAAATATTATCTAATCACCTGGTAATTAACTTCCATCGGAACACCAAATCATTGCATCTATTCCGGTGTTCTTGATATTTTTGAAAGACTGGTAGAATTGCTGTTTCGGAATATATCGCATTTTTCTGAATAGCTTGAACTGTCTGAAAATGTGAGCGTTATAGAACCAGCCAGAAACAGCTCGTTAAGAGAAAACCTAGGAGTCAAGAGGGTGAGAAATTTTTTCTTTATTAGAAAAATAATTTTACGTGTCTTTGTTAATTTCTTTATTAAAAATGCATTAGATCAAATAGTTTGGAAAATGGAATAAGAATTACTCGTCATCTTTAAATACTGGCGATATCAGAATAGAAGAGAAACACGCCAATGTGACAATCAAAATCGCTGAAACAACCTTGTATTTACCGTACATTTATTAAAACACTCAATCGATTTTCCTTTTTTAGAAATTTCGTTCTCCTGATGAGGAGGGACCTGTAGCTGCCCTCGAAATCGATTGAATGTTTTAATAAATGTATCCCAAATACAAGGTTGTTTCAGCGATTTTGATTGGCGATATCTTTTAAAGTTGCATAAACATACGGAATATATTGAGATATAACGAATTAGAGACATTCCTCATTTACTCTTGTGCACTAGTAAAACTATTTCCAGATAGAAATTGGAAGACACGAATTCAATTTCTGAACAATTCGCAACTGAATTTTTAATACATTTTGTTCAGAAAATTGCCCAACGAAGAATGGCAAATCGTCATCAATTTCATTCGGCTAGCTCGGTCCCGACATCTTCCCCAATTCGGCCTTTAGATAGAAAGGATGAAAGGAGTTAAAGATATACCTCCCACAAGCTATTTTTTGTTCAGTGATCGACAGATCCATCTAGTGTTGGAAGATTCGTGGTCGATTACCGGTAGCAGTGTATAAGGTATTTTCTCCCTCCTTCCGGCATACCTTCGTAGTGTAACGGTTAGCACACTCGGCGCGTATTCGAGGGGTCTAGGTTCGAGTCCCGGCGAAGGCATTGCTCATTTCTTCAGTTTCCTGACATCGAAAAATAAATCTTAATTATTCCATAGTGGCGCACGAACTGAAAATGTGGTAGATGGCGATTCTTCACAACCAGGATTTGGCGACTGGGTACCCTAATTCCCATTCGCCCTTTAAAAGGGATAAGGTATTTTATCCCTCCTTTGGGCATACCTTTGTGATGTAACGGTTAGCACACTCGCGACGTATTCGAGAGGTCCAGGTTCGAGTCTTAACTAGAGCATTGTTCATTCTTCCTGTCTCGGGCTTCAAAAAATCCTAATGTCTCTATAAGTGCAGTCGACTTTTCAAGACATCATGCTCTAAAAACCTTTTTGACTCTGCAAAGAGATCCTGAGAACACTGGAAAGACTCTTTCAGTTTTTGATGAGAAGGATATGTATTTGTATAAAGGTAAGTAAGGTAATGTGAACATCAGCTACCTTGTGATGTAAGGTAAGTTGATGCATTTCTCTCTTCCTCGAAACCTTTTTCACACGGAATTACGCAAAACTCATATTATTTACATTTTGTCGTTTTCTTCAGCAATGTCATTTTTTTCCTTAGCAGTAAATATCTAAAGTTTTTTAGAAAGAAAGATATTTTCTTATTACAAGTTTAGTTTGTCAGCGTCATTCAAATCTCTAAGGTATAAATAGCGGTTCCGTCTCTGAAATTAATAATATTTCTGAAACCACTCTGCTTATTTAGCTCATATTAGCTTCAATTTCAGCCCCTTTCTTCTCGCTTCACTATACTCTTTATTTTCTATGAAGCAATGCATGTATGCTAACGTTTGCAACAGTGCTGACTAATGCTTGAGTGTAAGAGATTATTACAAGGAAAGTTGTAGGACAACTGAGCTAGAATTATGGTACTAAACCTTAAAACTGCATATGAATTTTAACAATGATTATAACAACAATTTAAAATTAAATTCAGGCATTTTTTTTTCAAATTATGTGATCAAACAAATTTAAAGTAATGAATAGGAAGTGGAAAGTGTAATGTTTTCAAGCACTTTTTTAAAACTCATATTACTTTTTCTGTGTTCATGACCTACGTAGAACATTCATTTATTATATCAGTGTTATGTAACACATAATACTATTAAATGTGATTATTTTATAGTATTTGAGCCATATATAAATTATTAGCCATATTTTAAATATACATCTGGACGATTTTCAGAACGTTTACTAACAATATTACATTAAAATCTATTCTTCGAAATGTTCAGATACGTACTTATAGGCTTCTTATATAGAGGGTGTACACATAATTTAAGAATGATTTGAGTCCATTTAATTAATATTTAATGTGTAAAGTGTGTATTTTTAATGCTGAATCTGACAGCCTTTTTTTCTGAACTATACATCTGAATAGTGATTTCCATAATAGAAAGGCCTTTTTGTAAAATTTTTAAGAATACTAATTTTTATTGCACTTACATTACTTTCTAGAGTCCATTAGTAGTTGGAGGTTTGCACTTAGAAAGAAGTCTTTTTCATGAGAACAAAGATACAATATTTCATAGGTAAATGTTAGGGGACTTCACAAGTATACTTTGAAAAGACATACCCGCTGCTTTGTCTTGACGATGTTTCACTTTTCAAAAGTCATGGAAATAAAAAAAAAGGTGTTTCCTCTGCAAATATCGGCATAAAACATTCTCTTAATAGTATGTTGAGTTAATTTTAACACTTTTTTCTTCACGTCTTATTTTGTATTTCCCACTTTAAGAGAATCCAGTGATAATCATAAAACCTCTACTGAAACTATCTTTGCATTGACGGACCAACTTTGTACATTTTTTTTCTCTTCGTTTTTGAAAATAAATAGATCTTTTCGTTGTAGTTATTCAGATACATCCATGCTTCATCAAACGTCACAATGTATTTCCATTT
This sequence comes from Stegodyphus mimosarum, assembly GCA_000611955.2. NCBI lineage: Eukaryota > Metazoa > Arthropoda > Arachnida > Araneae > Eresidae > Stegodyphus > Stegodyphus mimosarum. The sequence continues at coordinate 282,392 of KK114854.1, read as the reverse complement.
ATCTCGTACTAAATTGCTTCATTTCAAATTGTTTAGCATTGAGCCACGTGCCTTGGCAAAAGTTGGTGAACATGACGTTTTTTAGGTTTTTTAAGTTGTAAATATTGGTTTATTATTTTATTTCTTGTTGCAACAGACAGATTTGAAGACTTTGCAACTGACTTTTGTGTCAGCGGATTTTCTCTTGTTTTCAGCGATTTAATTTTAGAAACATTAGTATTTGTTTGGAGTCTTTGTTCCATATAGAAGTAACGGTTGACGGTTTTCCCTTTCTGAATAATAGTGTTGCTTATTATTTTAAGAAAATTTAGAAAACCGAAATTTTAATACCATGCATTTCACAACGATTTTAAACATTGGGATAGGAGGATTTCTATTCAGGAAGAGCATACATTTAATAGGTGCAGAGGATATTTCTCATTTCGAATAATGCGCTGTTGTCAGAAATATATATTTGGAAAAAATTCCTCAAGGCAAGTTGTTCTTAATCCTTTATCGAAATCGTTCTAAAAATGCGTAAACATCCTCTGTACAAGGTATTTGAAAATAATTAAAATGCTTTAAAGAAAGTTTATAATGTTTTCTTTTTGATTTCTCAAGGTTCACGAGTGATACCAACAAGATTGCAGGCTGTGTCAGTTCCGATAATTAGCGATGAAGCTTGCCGAAAAGCTTATGGTGAAGCCATTGTTGAAACAATGGTCTGTGCAGGTTACGAAGAAGGAATGAGGGACTCCTGTCAGGTCAGTTACTTTATCATTTTATCATTTCAATTATATTTCAGTTCTAAAACAAGTACTAATTTTGAACTTTTTCGCTTAAGGTATATAAAATTTTACGCAAAGTTTCATGTTAAATGTTAAGGAATTTTTATGGTTTTTCAAAATTATTCATCATAGAAAGTTGATTATTGCTTGGAAGTGGTCCATTTAAATTGTTCTACTTCCATTTTATGATTTTTATTTACTAAATTATTGAGATTTGTGAGTACAACTTTCAATATTTTGTGTGAGCATAATTTTACATTTTTTTTTCAAAATTTTTGGTTCTATTTAATTGAAATTTTACTATTTTAAACAGTAAAATAAATTATATAGTATAATTGTGTTTGTATAAGTAATAAATGAGAAAAATAAAGTTTGGTGGATTGACTTTCAAGCTTCTTTCATCTACAATATTTAAAAATGTAAGGCTTTATTTTTTAGAAACATCACTTACAATTTTACGATACTTTGGGATAATAATTACTAAAGTCGATTTTGAAAAATTGTTTTAGAGATATCTGAGTTTTCTGTTGGTATGCAAAGTTTGGACTTTGCATACCATATGGCACTGAACTCTTATTTTCCATGAATGGGTAATATTTTGCTGTAGAATCAAAGCTAGTTTCTTTTAATTTAGACATGATAAACTTCCAATCAGGAGAAATGTGCTTAACCGATTTGAAGCAATATGCATCGTGTCCAGAAGAGTCCTTTCCAGGCCATTATTTCCTCAGTAGTTGGTCATAGACCCATTTTTACAGCTAGAAAAATGTTTTAAATGAAAGAGCAAATATCCATATTTTAGCATTTTTAAAATTAAAATATTCAATTTTGCAGAAATTACGAAATCTAACTTTTTATACGTTTTTCTGTCCCCTATTTAAGGAAAATGTATAATCATTATAAAAAATGTAATGGAAAATGCCTGACTCCATGACAAAAGCGTAGAAGACATTTAAAATTATATTTTTCAAGGGCCATGCAGAAATTAAAGCAAGAAATTTTTGCATTTGAACAAAATTCAGAAAACATATCTACTTGGGAAAGTTTCTGATGTTAAGATTAAGTGACGAACATTTTACGCAGATTGTAACGAAAACATTGATCAATACAATTTTTTTTTCAAAAAGAGGATTTTATTCACATTATCTAACATAATTCATATTCTTGAAAATCCTAGATTTATGGACATACAGTCAGCACATAATATTGTTTGCATAAATAAAAGATGAAAAATGCTTCTTGTACAATGAATTTTTACATGATCATTAAACTACGACTCTAAAGTAAAAAAAAAAAAACTTCATGCGAAAATTAATAACTCATTTTTAACAGCTGAGAAAGAGCGATGAAAGAATGTATCACAAAGAATATCATCAAAGGGCATTTAAAACGAAAAAAAAATCAACCTCGAATTATTTTTATTTATTTATTAACCGACCTCTCAAGACAAGTTAAAAATGACTTCAAATATCCAAAATTTTTTAATTTAATATCTTTGTTAATTTTTTTTCGTATGAGTGTCAAACACTTTTTTTTTGCATTTTTTATAATAAACATAAAAGTTTTGTAAAAATACAGAAAGAAGGAGAACTGTATAAAATATATATTTCGTAATTTTTATAAAGTTGGTTATTGCTTTAAATCTCAGAGTGGCGGAATATAAACATTTGCATCACTTAAAACATTTTTGTTACTGCAAGTACATACCTACGACCAACGGTGGGGAAAATAAAGGCTGCGTAAGGGCTTTTATGAATACCATGTGCATGACTATTCTGCTCTTCTTAAGGACTTTTATGGATACAATGATAGTGCACTCCCTTAATATCTCCCCTTCTAGTTAAGAAAGATCGGCTATCATTGGTGAGAAAGATGCCACTGCTAATTCCTCGTTTCGGTAATTCAGGAGCAGCTGTCGGTACTTTATTTCATTCCTTATCAAAACTCGGATTTTACACGAAAACTATTCCTATTTCCAGAACTTTAGTTTTTGTGACTACCAATTTCGCTTCTTTACACTTATAATTCATTTCTTCAACAAAATATATTTAAACTGCTGAAAGTTAATCATTTCTTTTAATCTAAATTGTTCATTTAACTAAATAAATAAATTCATTAAATCGATACAGGTAAAAAAACGGTTTAAATTGATAGCGGTTTTGTTTGAAAGCCAAACTCACAAAAATAAATTCTATATTTTACTTGTAAATACGCAGAAGGAAATAGCAGTATCGGTCTTTAATGAATGCATAATGCATTAGATCATGCATGCATATTAGCAAAAACATTTTCATTATTCTACAGAATTTTAAAGATATGGCAATATTCAGAAGTCTGCCGAGAAGTAACGTTTATTGCGGAAACCTGGTCTCGTTAATAATGTTATGAAATAAAATAACCGCTAAATTTTTTAAGAAAAGTTTAACCATTGAACAGAAACCAGTTTCATTAACGAGTACAACAAGGGACAGTAACAAAGGGAAAGAATAATAGTGAGGAGACATTCAAATGAAAGTATTATTTTTTCTCTTTTGCACATGAAAGAAATCCTTTACGCAAAGACAAATTTCAGTTACTTTATTGATAACAACGAGCCGCTGATGTCTCATTTATCTGACGGAAAATGAAGCGTACCAGTAGCGTCGAGTTCTTTATAAAAATGGTTAAATCATTGACAGAAAAAAAATGTCTAGCGTCGTAACGATTCGTTTCATCAACCATGCAAACGTATTCCATCAACTGTGAAAGTGTAACTTTGGTAATATAAATGGTAATTGCCACATTTCCACTTGACTAATTTGTCGAGGATTCTTGTAACATGTCATTTGATAGAACTATTCTTTTCAGGGAGATTCTGGTGGACCACTAATTCAAAAATCTGGTTCCGGTAATGCAGTGCTTGTGGGTGTCGTGTCATGGGGCATGGGATGTGCTCGTCCTAAGTACCCTGGTGTCTATACGCAAGTGTCCTATTATGTTGACTGGATAAACGGCATCATTAAATCTCAAGGCACATTTGATGATATAAATAAATTTCCTTTCTAAACTCTGCTTATTATCATTTTTTGCTTCACATTTACGTTTACTTATTATTGTAAACTTACTACGGTAGATTTTCATATACCTGTAGCTTAACTGATAATTTCATACACGATTGAAATTGCATAAAATACCGGGACTCACAACATAAAGTTGAACACATATTATGCGACAGTTAACCCCACCATAACATTTCAGGTTCAGTTCTCAATCCCTGTGTTCTGTTTTCTTTGAAATGCTAGTGTCCTCCCAACAAATAGAAATTATAAAGGCAGTATAAGTAATTTGCTACTGATGAACATTTTTTCGAACCAAGAGAGTCTATAGTAAAAATTTCTTAAAGCAATAAGATAAGAGAAATTAAAATACATGAAAACTAAAGTTAAATCAGAAAATTTAAGTTTCAGGTAATTCTAAATTAGATCGAAGAGTTTTACGAATGTGCAATTTTAGCTGAGCAACAAACAGTATTGAATTTCCATAAAAATAACACAGTCCATTTCGGGAAGAGAAGTTATAAGGACTTTATATCAGAATTGAAAAACTAATTAAGGCTCCTATACCCACACATTCAGATTTACAGCTCTATAACCTTAAACTGCGAAGTGTTCTTGTACTATTTTAAACTAGTAATTACCCTGTTTAATCTATCAGCGTTCATACTCATTATCTGCTAGCTGGAAATGTAAGTTTCAGCAGTTATTTTTAACTATTTTGTTTTCAAGTGCTCGGTTCTATTCCAAAATTACCAATAAGTAGACTATAAAACTGTTAATCGTTTATAGCACAGAATACACTTTTCTTGTTCACCGATTTTATGTGAAACGTTGATTTAAGTCTTTTTAAATCTTTTAATCTTTTGCATGAGAAATATATGTACTACGTTTCATCTCCCAGAAAATTTTATCTACACAATTTGCATGTTGTTTTTCAGTAGAAAATTTTAAAAATAATTAGGAAACTACATACATGGCTACTAAATGAAAAGGATTCGTATTTACTCTTACAGTAAAAGCAATATTCCATCGTTCCCAGTTACTGAATGTAAATTTTAGATTATATAGAATTCATTGGCTCTTTAGTTCTCAGTTTTACAATGTAACGTCGTGTATTCTTAGCTATCACAAAATTTACGCGACGCTAAATACTGTTTAGTGAATTATCACCCATCCTTTTAAAGCACTACAAAGTCAGAAGAAGGGGTATAGAACCCTTTATTAACTCAAATAAAGTTTAACGGTCGGCACCAACCCCTGCATATAAAGCGACAACACTTTTAGCTTAAATCAAAAGTTACTGAATAACTTATAATTGATGAGGTGAAGTACAGCCTAACGGCTTAAATATTTAACTATCGATCAAGCTGGCTGTTACTCGAAGTCGGCGTAAACAAGCCCAATGGCAAGAATAACTCAACGTCCAAGAATTTTAATCACCAGAGTATCAAAGTTAGCAGCGTGGGCTTCAAGCAGGCAGAACACGCTCTGATTTCATCCTCCAAAATCTTCCTTTAAATACTTTCTCCGGCTTACCTAGTTTGAATAGCAAGCGTGCTGGGAATTTGCATTCTGGCAGGGAAATGAAAAGGGGATTGATTGGAAAGCTACTTTAACTTGAAATTATGCATTAGAAACTTAAATGATACTCTACAGCTAGAAAAACTATTATATCTGTGGGTAATAACACTATTTTCATTTTTTAAACTTCTCACTTAAGTCTGCTTTGCACGGAAAAAGATTTGCAATTTCAGTAGATTTTGGAGCAATCTTTTATTCATTTTAGTGAACAAGTTTAATATTGTAAGCAATTCTTAGATCTGCTACTTTCTTTGTTGAGTTATTAGAATTTTATATCGATGCAGGAAACTGAAGAAATCCGCACGGTCCTAGCCGTGATTCGAACTCCGGAGCTCCTGAATGCACGTCGCGCGTGCTTCCAGTTACAGTGCGAATTCATGTGGAAAGGATGGAGAAAATACCTTATATACCCCTTAAAGAGTGACTGGGGATTAGGGGCCCCAGTCGCCAAATCCTGGTGGTGATGAATTATTGTCCACCACCTTTCGGGAACCACTAAAGATTTTTTATAACAAAAAAAAAAAAAATCGAGGCACCAAGAAGGAGTTGGTGGAAGCTGCCACACGGCGTGACATAGACTGATGATAGAGCTCTCAGATGGTCTCCTGCAGTATCTCTTGCCAAATTTGCTCCAATTGTCGAGCTAGGTCATCAACATTCTCTAGTAATCGCAGTCGCCTTCCCATCTTATCCCAGACATACTCGATGGGAGAGAGATCTGGTGATCTGGCTGGCCAAGGAAGTGTTTCACAAGCTATAAGACAGTTCATTTGAACATGTGCCGTATGTGGTATGACATTATCTTGCTGAAAAATAAGGCCAGGGTACTGCAAAAGGAACGGTAGCAAAACAGGTTTTAGAATGTCATCGACGTACTGCTGTGCTTTAAGAATGTCGTCGACGTACCTCTTGCTTCTAATGACGACCAAAGGAATCCAGTTATCAAAGAAAATGGCATCCCAGACCATAACTCCTGGCTAAAGGCCTGTGGGGCGTGTAATTGTGAAAGCAGGATCAGCATGCATCTCCTTATATACATCTGCTGCATCCGCAGTTTCGATGCGCTGGAGATCGCACTATTCATTCGTTGGACACCAAATTTTAATTATTTGCATATTTGGTCAAAACATTTATGCATACTAAATTTCAAAGCAATCAGATGATTCCTTCTTGGTACGTTGATTTTTTTTTTGTTGTTGTTATAGTGAGTAGCTGGAAGAGAAACTATTGAGGCAAAAATGTTGACCAGCTTGAGAATAATGCACAAATTGAGCTAACTAATCAGCTAGAGGGTAGTGTGTCTGTTTGCTCATGTGTGTGGACTTTGTATTGTGAAGGAATGGACTAGCTTGGATATTGACATGAATAAAGAAAAGATTTCTATAATTTTTAACCGAAGTACTATGTCAAGAAATCAGAGTAGTTAAACAGTAGGCGATAGGAAGCATGTGAAATTTTCCAAAAATAAACAGTTAGAATAATTTATGTACAAGTATCCAGTATTTAAACTCAGAAGTGCGCATTTGCATTCAACAGCAGCAAAACTCTACGTCTGGTTTAGTTGACTGGAGATTTAGAAATTCTTTTTATGATGTCATGTTTCACATACCTGGTAAAATGAGTTTGGGCTAAAAATGTTAGATTTTATCATACTATGAAATTCCACCGCAATTAACCGATAACATTATGATCTCACTGGTGTTTAATAGAGGTTTTGCTCTACTTCTTGAGTTTATATATTTATTTCTCTGTTTAAAAACATTTTAGTCTGCGCTGGTAGAAATTTCTGTAAGATTTGTGCATAAGAAATTAACAAACTTTAGTCATATGGGATTTATTGAAGAAATCGTGATACTTTTATAGACATTTTACAACAAAAAATTTCTTATTTTATTCCTTTTTTTAAAAACTTTTAGTGCAAGTAAACTTTTAATCTAGGTTACAAAAGGGCATCATAAGACTGTTAGATAATTATAAATGTCTTTCTAAATCTCAGTGGGGAAATATGACCTTTGGAAGGCATTACACTCTTAATGATAAAAAGATACAATTTATGAAATGTTTGTGAACAACTAATTTATTTCATTTTATAGAATCAGTTATTTAATAAAAAATGAAATAAAATTTTAAAATAAATGCATTTCACTTTTAATGATCAAAAGGTGCAATCTATGGAAAGTTTGTGAACAAGTAAATTATTTCATTCTATGGAATCAGTTATTTATTAAATGATTAATTTAAAAATAACTATGGGAAACGTTCGTTCCTTGCCAATAAATAAATTGAAATTATCTTGAAATCGTCCTATTTTAGCTAAAAGTGTGGATGTATTTGTCTTAACTATTGTCTCCATCTATTATACAAAATGTGTAAATGTTTTGTAAAGCTAACCAAAAGCATGAAATTACTTTCAATAAATTCAGTAAGGTATCGCAACTTGAAAAACTTACAGATCCGAGTTCTTATCTGAAAATTATAAGTATAGTTTTCAAGATATGCTCATGCTGGTTTGCGAAAATATTAATAACTAAAAATTTTACAAATACAGATTAATAAAATTTTCAGCATCTTGTCATCGAAAACGCCGTGAACTACGAAAATGAACATGATCTCTAAATATAGTGAAATACCACTTCTAAAATAGACAATTTATTTGATGTTTGAAGAAGTTGATAAATTATATTACAATATGTTAGAACAAGCTAACGTTAACGGATCAAAAGATTAGATATAACTTAAAATTTAAAAAAATTTAAATTGGGTAAAGATTTTCTCCCCTAGAGCTGTTAACTTAAATTAAAAAACTGGGGATTATCATCGCACATTTATCAGTAAATATTAAAAATGGAACTATTTTTGAAATAAATGTATTAACAGATTTATTATAACATCGATAATGGTTACACATAAATCATTATATATTTAGTTTAAAATTTTGAAACAACAAGCTTCCAGCACTGATTTATAGATTGAGTCAAGAAACAATGGTTATAATCAAACTTCTTTCTCTCTTTTTCTTTGTAATTTTTAACAGTCTAGTTGAACATCCAAGTTCACAATATTTGAACTGATTTTGCACAAACGAAGCGTTATTTTACAAAACTTTTTCACCTATGATTTTATTCTGGAAACCTTGATGGAAATGCTGTATAGTTTCGCAATAAAGCTAAAAAGCTTTCTTGTTTTTTAGGTTCATTGCACATAATCATTATAAAATATATGTGTATATTTTTCAATTCGAGTTGCTTTTCTAGGAAAAAAATTTCTTCCTTTCTGGCGATCGGTACAATAACTTCCGGAATAAGAGTGCCGTTCCTTGCTAAAAAAAACTGCTGTTTATTTTTAACTTTCCAACTATATACTAATTGCTTGGAAAAAGGTAATGGAAATCAATGATTCGAATCTAATTTTAATTGGCGAAAAGGGAAACAAGTGTGAAGCAATTAAAACGGTAGAAAATTCTTTCATAAAACAAAATTAAAGAAGCAAAGCCGAAAATAACACCTCTGTCCCCATATAGTATTCTTTAATGAATCATGAAAATAGAATATCTTTCATTTTGCTCATATATTTTATTCATGCACAACATCATGCTTACGTAAAATGCAAAATGGGAAATTTTTATGTTAAATAACGCTCCTTTTTACGGTATAAGCTTTTGTAATTCATTATTTTGGTTATGGTAAATTTTCAGAAAGAAACCTTTAGTATATACATAAACTTCTGTTTAAACAACACCTATAAGGGGAATGATGCTTGGTGATGACGGATCATAAAAGATTTGCTTTGCAATAAATGTATTTTAGACTATTTTACTGGGATTTAATTTTTTTTACACTTGACAGAGATGCTCTTATACTAATTTTGCAAATAAGCCCATCAACAACACAGGCTAATGTTGATGCTTGTGACATAAGCTCTTTCTTTTACCTTTCAAATGATAATAGCGCAATATTTTGTGACATTTTTATGGCAATAGAATTTGCTAATATTTTTCACTAGAGTAACTGATAAAAGGCATCTGATACACTCAGTATTATGTTAAGCATTTTTAAAATTGAATATTATCCTAGAAAACAAATTAACAATCGCAACAAATTCTGTATATAGTTTTAAAATAGTTTTATTATCACGTATTTTTACTCAACGCAGTTTCCTAGACAACAATTTTCTTTCTCTACATAAGCATTTGGAACGCATTATTGTTTAACATTTTCATCAGTTTCATTAGATTAGTTGCAAAGTGATTTGTGTGCTTTTGTACCTATAACTAGGACAGCCTAATTAAACAAAGGGTCAGATGGGCAAGCTGCTTTCCCCAAACAAACAAACATTGCAGGAAATACAGAAAACTGAATAATAATGAAAGGTCTTCTACTGGAAACTTTTAAGATTATTTAGTTGGTTTTGTCAATAATTACGTTTTCATTAAATTATTCAACAGAAATATTCAATTGCAGCAGTTAAATATTTCTGAAGCCATTCGTGTACATTTATGCCCAAGTAATCACTTGATTGTTTTCCGTTCCTAAAGTATTTTTGATAGTCTTCCCATTTCTTCCAAATGGAATGGCTGACCGAGTGACTAAAGCCTCTCCATATTATATTTGTCTCCCCATATTATATTTGCGAAGGTCGAACGACTGGCTGCATGAGGTTATAAAGCATTTTCTCCCTCCTTCCACCATGCCTTCGTAATGTAATGGTAGCACATTCGGTGCGTATACGAGAAGTCCAGGATTGTAGTCCCGGCACATTTTTCACGTCTTCTGCTTCAAAAAACCTGATGAATCAGCAAGTGGTTAGAATCAGCACCCGAACTAAAAGGTGGTAGACAATAATTCTTCACCACCAGGATTTAGCGATTTGATCTCCTAATCCCCAGTCACCTTTTAAAAGAGAGAGCATATAAGGAAGTGTTTTCCCTCCTTCCACCATGCCTTCGTTATGTAACGGTAGCACACTCGTCACGTATACGAGAGGTTCGGATTTGTTTCCTATGAGGGTACTGCACATTTTCATGTCTTCTGCTTCAAAAAAAGAAAATCTAATGACTATACAAGGTTTTATATTATTGCTCATGTTTAACTTAAATATGGAATAGATTCACATAAACAGCTATGAGCGTATTTAGAATTAAGAAATATTCGGCTTTTGATATTTCATTAGGCTGAAGGTATGAGTGAAAGATCATGAAAATAATTATCTCTGATTTTAGATGTCAGCATTTCCTTCAAGCTGTAAATCAAATCAAGTTTAACTGCATATAAAAATACTTAATATTATCTATAGATCTAAAGCTTTCTATTTTTCTTAATTTAAAATGTTTATAATCTGTTATCTATTTTAATTTATTGAAATGCTATATTTTAATGCAAAATATGTATGTGTGTATTTCTTGTACAGAGATGGATATTTCTGGTAGCAATGTGTTAGAAATTTTGGCAGTTAAGCAGTATTTCAAGAAATTTTGGTCAATAAAATGTTAAACTTAAAAAATGAGCGAAAATAACAAAAATATTAGGCACTTGAGAACTTTATAATTTCTTAATTAAGCAAGCCTTTGTCTTTGAATGCTTGGTTAAATTGGTTTCTCTAAAGTTTTATATTTATTCTTAATTTACAAAATCATCCCTTGTTGTTTCCAGTTTAAAATTATTGCAAGGTTTTTCCAATGTATTTATCTAAAAATAGGGAAATAGAAGACAAACTTTTGGCTGGAAATCGAAAGTGTTTATACATATTTTGCTTTATCTATTGATTAAATTACACATTTAAAGGATTATTAATCTTATCTAGAATGTTCTTCTTACTCCAATAACACAAATATACTTGACAGTTGAAAAAATAAAAAATTTAAAGAGAAATCGTTTTAGGTTCTTGGCGCAAAGTTTTTAAGTCCGCACAATTTTCATAAAAATGTGCAAGTTAATATCTCAGAGCAGTTTTGTATCGCCAAATACTAATATATAAAAATGCCGTATTTTAAGTATCATAATGAGTTAAATTTTTCTTTTATTCTACAAGTAAATTGTATTCTAAACCAGGACATGGACATATTTGTAAAATGTAGGTAGCAGCAAAAGTAGTGTAATTTAAGATAACTAAAACATTTACTTAAATACTATTTAGAAATAACTGCTGCAACAAATGAAGCGCACGACCTGGCATTCACCGATTTTTCCGAAGAGCGCTTTATTTTTAGAGGACGTTGAAATTCATACGTCTGCAAGCGTCTAATGCTTCTTTTTCAGAAATAATTAGAAATCGAATCTAAAGTTTTAAGTAACATGTACATTATGAAAGTCCTTCCACTTGTTAACACTTGTGATGACGTAAAGTACGACTCTATCGCTTTCATGTTCTCAGTTCAAATCCGCTACTGACAAGGCTCGGTAGTTATACTTTCCTAATTAATTTTTAATTTATATTTATTCTGTAGGAAAATTTTTTCTCCTCCCAAAAAAATGGTGTAGCACACAAACTTCGTGGGGAGGCGACATTCATTTTTTATACTCGACTCTTCGTATTTGAAGGATATGTTTTATCTAACATTATTTTCACCGCATTCCGGAAGGAAACTTATAGCTGAAAAATGCTGAGCAGAATACCACGAAATACACTCATGTCCAAAATTATGTTTACATGCATAAATTCACGGATTTCTCAGAGACTATGACTTATAATTTAATGAATTTTCGTGGAATCATACATAACATGATGACACATAAATGCAAAAGAAAAAATTGAAGATCACCTCATATGATATAAAATTGTAGCATGAAACAATAAAAATGGTAATAAAGTGTGACAAAGAGAGTTAAGAAAAAAAGGAATGATTCAGAAAAAGAATTAAGTCTTACGAATTTAATATGGAATATGATCTCCCCTGACTTGTACACACATATCACAACGTGTTTTAAGGCTGGAAATAACGTTGTTAACCACAGTTTGGGGAATTAATCTCCACTCTTCCAGCAATGCCGTCTTCAGAGCATTTACATCTCTAGGAGGAGGATGTATACGTGCAATTGCTCTTCCAAGGTAGTCCCATAAGTTCTCTATCGGGTTAAGGTCAGGAGAGTTTGGTGGCCAAGGTATTCGCTTAATGTCTTCACTTTCAAGGAATTCATCAACGAGGTTTGCTCGATGTGGACGGGCATTATCATCCATAAATAAAAAGTCAGGTCCATATGCACCCCTGAAAAGTCTTACATAAGGATCTAAGACCTCATCCCGATATATCTGGCCTGTCACAGATCCGCTGCTGAACACGTGTAGGGGCGTACGTCCATCGATCATTATTCCACCCCATACCATCACACCTCCACTACCGAAACGGTCACGTTCCACAATGTTCGAGGGATCATTTCGTGTTCCTGACTCCCTCCAGATGTAAACACGTTTAGAATCACCAGTTAAACTAAACCGCGACTCATCAGTAAAGAGAACATGGGACCATTGATGTTCAGTCCAGTTTTGATGTTCTTTACACCAATTAAAGCGATCCCTCTTTTTCTGTGAAGACAGTAAAACACATACCCTTGGCTTTCTGGCATAAAGGCCTTTTTCATTAAGCCTTCTGTATATTGTTTGCCGTGATGCAACAGTTCCAGTGGCGGCTGCAAGCTCTGAACTTAACTGGCGAGCAGTAGCCTTTCTGTTACGACGGGCAGTTAATGCCAGATACCGATCTTCAGAAGCAGTTGTCATTCGTTTCCGACCTTGTCCAGGCCTCCTTACAACACTTCCATTATTTTGAAACTGTTTCCATAGCTTAGAGACTGTCTGTCTTGAAATATTCAGACATGTGGCTGTTTCCATGATTGACTGCCCTGCTTCTAAACGGCCGATAATTCGCCACTTTACAGATTCTTCCAAATGATACTTCGAAGTCATAACAAACCGCTTTGAGTCCCTACACACTGAAATCAAACGCTACGTTGCAGAAATTCACTCAAATATTCAGTTTGCGCAAAGCGCTTGATTCACCCGTGGATGATGTAACGCCTCGATTTGCATATCACAAACCGTTTGATTACTTTTGATTGGATAATGCTAATTAGGCTTGGTTTTCACACATTCCCTGCAAATACGGATCACACTGATTCGATATTTCATTGAATATCATCATTTTTGGGTATGTAAAGATAATTTTGGACATGAGTGTATAATGTAATATAAGAAGTTCGGGAAAAGGCTTTTATACATTTACTTTGCTCTAATTATTGTAATTTTTCACAAATTTATTTGCAAGTGGTAGAAATATTTGTTATGCAATATTCAAACCGTAAAATGTTTGGGCATCAGACACATATTAAATATTTTGTAATTTATACAATTTATTTATTTATTTTTATTATTTTTTCGAGGGGAGACATCCTTAAAATTCCAAGGGAACAGCACATTTCACTCACAGCTGAAGAGTATATTAGAATTTTTTCGGAGCAAACATTGTGAGAAAATCTACTACGTCTTGGTCGGGATTCGAACTCCAGATCCCCCAGTTGCCAGCCGGACCTGCTACCAGTACGTGTCGAGAGCACTCACAGAAGGAGACGCAAGTTCCTTATATTCTTCCTCCTTGAAGAGCATTGGGGAGGGAGGAGACCCAATCGCTGCATCCAGGTAGATGCACCATTTAAATGAATTCGGTATGTCCAAAGCCTTTGTTAAGTCATTACATTTTAAGATTTATTTCAACCAAAACGTTTTTGCTTACGTCAAAATCTGTACTATACTCCTATTATTTCGTTTACTCCATCGTAATATGTAAATAAAAGGAGTTTTAAATGTAAGTAAGAATCTGAGTTTAAGAAATAGGATTGGCAACGCCCGCCACCCTTAAGGAACTCGGATTGTTTCTAATGTTAAGGATATTTGGCTACTAGTTGGTGAGCATCTCTTTACTGTTGAATATTAAATAACAGTTCCTGAAAATTACCTAGCCTTATGCGAGAATCGAATTCAAATTTGTGAACTGAAATAATTTGGATTTTGAGTTGTCAGTTGTTCGTGCGAGAAGGGGAAGTCACTTTATGTTCGTTAGTTTTAGTTTTGTTTCAAGTTGAAGGCCCAATACATTTTTGTTTTGACTTTTATTACATTCATTTAGTTTTCTAATACTGTAGTGAATCCGGTACAAAATTGTTCTTTTAAGATAAAAGGCTAGACTAGTTTTAGATGAAATAAAATTGAGTTGAATTTTATAGCTTCAGTTAGAAAGAACTTAGTTTAATATCAAAATCCACGGTAGATTACAACTTATTAGGTTACCAAAATCCGTCACTAATTAACGCATAAGGTTACATTTCTAATATCTAAAGTCGCCTAAGAAAGATATAATATTACCTTAAAAAATCAGTTTTTCTACTGAAGGACTGCAGGTTTGCGGTGAGAGTTTGGCATCTAAATCAGCGTTTTTCAGAACATTCAGGATCAACGCCCCCTTGCTTGAGATACATTTTGTGACGCCCTTAAACTTTATAAATAAGTAACATACTGTTTTTGCTAAGCTACTGCTTTCTTGATAAATCATACAGTCAAACGATAGTAGAAATAAAAAATACAATATCGTTAGTATGCGATAATAACATTACTATTTTAATATTTAATGAAAAGAACCTCGACAAGAAAGTAACAGCTTATCAGTGTTAGGTTCCGTATTAAAATTAAGATTTATAAAAGCGGTCACATAAATCACTCAGTTTCTAAGGGATCTCTTTGTTTTATCAAAAGTTCACAGACTATAAAAAATCGATCCACCATACCAGAAATATTATTATCGGGGTGGGGGGAAGAAAGGTAGAGAGTGATGCTATATTGCATGAAGTATGTTGAATTTTTATTTCATAAAAAATGTCTAAGCCTATTATAATATTATTTTAAAATTGTTATCAGTACTTTTGCCATTGATCCTAAAGCTTGTGCCACCTCTTTGATGTTTAACGCCTTCTGAATAATTAATCATTTCATGTATTGCGGGTGGGAAAGATATTGCCTGAGCTTATACTCTTAGCCAAGATGAAGCTGAACTCACAGCAGCAAGTTACAGTTGCAGTATTGTCGATACCAAAATGATTTGGAAGCCGTGAGACTTGAGAGACGTGATTTTAATAGGGCATTCTTGCTATCGACCAAAGGAAAGTGGAGAAAACTACAGTTTACAGCAGGAACATCCAAAAAGTACCTCCTGAAAGGATCCTAGTAGTACCGATGGAGCAATATCATCCAAGGCCGTGGAAGCATTCGAAATGACAAGCCCTGAAAGCAAATGGTGTTACATATTGTTCTTATGTTAAAGATTTTACTTTTCAGTGACACTGTCTCACTTTACCTAGCCATAATATTGTACTATCGTCGCACGATGTGATCAAACGTAGTCATGTTTTCGATTCTTCCTGTAGATCAGAGTTTGGTTTGTTTGAATATGGCAAAGCACACGAAGGCTAAATGCTTAATGAAAGAGAGACTTGTTTTAGAGGACTTTATAATGGAAACTGGCTTTTATCCCCGTTACACAGGGAAAACCCACAAAAACGCCCAAGCAGCCAGCTCGTTCGCCGGTATTTGAACTCGGGGAGAACTACTAGTGTTCTGCGATTTTACTGTTCGGACGCTGATGAGCTGTACAAATCAGAAAGTTAGAAAAGAATTGTATCTGCGAATTGAAATAAATTCCGAAGTTTATTGAAATTGCTGCATGAAAGGTAACTGCACCACTTGCGAAAATACGACTTTTATGATGCGATATTTAAAAAGGCCTTGCTAATGAATTATATTACCTGTAAAACACAACGAGCTTTCAAAATGAGCAGTGTTTTAGCATTTGATTGGAAACTATGAATTATATTACACCATGAATGTCAACATTCGCCCAAGGTAACAATTTTTAAAAACATTTCATTGCTACTCTGTTTAAAAAAAGAAAACAGAGTAGCAATGAAATGTTTTACGTAGCATAAAATAATAAAAAATAAAGTTAATCACTTGCCATATTAGTTTAAATATAACTGTATCATTTCGTGCTCCACAAATTATACCACGAGGCTTGCAAGTTTTGGTTTGCAATGAGGCAAGTTTTGGTGCTAACACGTAACAAGTAAATAATTTCAGCACAAAAGCACTGCAAAGAATATCCTTTGTTTAGAGAGCAAAATTATATGATTTCTTTTAATCGCACTGTAAATTCACTTTAAGTCATTTTTTCCGACTAAGAAAGACGGAAATTCCTAGCAAGTAAGAGTAAAATACCAATGTCGACATAACACTCAACAAAAGTCCTCATAAAAGCTAAGTCGTTTTTTATAAGATGCTTTATTTTCATACACAAAACACAGATATAAAGAACAACTACATGTACATAAAATAATTTCATTTAGTCAACAATGCATAACATTCTTTGTACATTAATGGCGTTTTGACACGAAAAAGAAGCGTTGGCTTTATTTAAATATCGTGTCTCATTATGAAAAGATGCACAGAATCGGAGAAAGGAACAAGATAACAAACAGATCCTTGTTATTTTCAGATACTTTAGTTATATATTGGTACTCAATATTTACAACACAAATTTCGATAATATTAAACACAAACTTCTAAAAACTAATTTTATAGAGTTAATAATGAAATACATTTAAAGATTAAACAAAAGAACAGTTTAACTTAACTGCTACTCTTCCTTTGTTTTTTTCATTTATTTAGTTAGATAATTTTGTATTTATTTAATGTTAACCTGAAAGAAGCAATCTGAAACTACTGTGCGTATTTATCTTTAAGAACTCTTATAATTTTCTTCTCTTAAATCCGCCTTCATTAAAGGTTTTACTTCGTAATGAAACTTGAAATTGCAACTTGAAATTGCAGATATGTCACCTTGTTCATTTTGTTGCATTCTATTAAAGAAAATTTCATTTTTATGTTCCTTGAAATTACTTTCAAGGCACTTTGGTTATTAAAGTTTACATTTTAAATAAATACATTTGTCCTTGATGAATTCTATGTATTTTGCCAACTTTAGAACAAAAGAATTTAAATTTAAAACAGTGTATGCTTTATACGTTAGTATAAAGTAAAATATATACTACCTGAATGCCACTTGTAATTACATAACAAACATATTTTTTGATATTGGTAATTTTCAGATGAAAAGCTACAACATTAAAACCTAAACATAGAAATTCAATGATCACGCATAAATTAGAATGTATGTATAAACTATATTAATCTCGCATATATTTCTTTCATATAATGCATAAACTGCAATAACTATAAATTTTAGACATATTTCTTTCATTTCTACAAATAAAGTTAACATTTAAATCTCAAAAGAGCATTTTGACTTGTTATAGAGCTCTTAACATGAGAATCTTCAGTTAATGCCATTTGATCAGATTCAGTTACAACTGCAGTCTCATATTTTGATCCACTTCAAAAATATATCACATGTTCGCAGGGCAGATTGTTTTGACATATCAAATTCTTCAAATTCTGATGATCAAATGATATTTATATAGAGCACATTTTTCAAAATATGAAAGAACATTATAACAAATAATTTATATAAATTAATTCGTTGTACGATAAAGTAAATATCTCAAAGTTGGCCACAGTATTAGTTTACGATTTCATCGTCAACGGATATGACGGACTCAGCTTACCTAAGTGGAAGCAAGGACCTCAGTTATCAGTCATCCTTGGTTTATCTGATCTTGTGCGTCTGATATCCCGTGATGAAACTGGCTCATTGCCAACAAGCGAAACAGAATCAGTTATTAATGCACAATATTTCTGCTTCTTAAACCTCCACCAGCAATACCCTCAATCCAATCGATGTAATGTGCGACTTCAGTGTAAACTCCGGGTTTTCCTGGTCTGGCGCAACCTACACCCCAGGAGACTACACCAATTAAAACAGCTTGACCTCCATGCTTTTGGAACAAAGGACCTCCAGAATCACCCTATAATGTCCGTCAGTTTCATTTTAGTACATTAGTTTACAGTCTGTGTACTTAATATAAAATCAAAGATTATAGAATCCTAAGAAAATATCACAATCATAAAAGAAGCTACTTACCTGACATACACTTTTGCCACCTTCTCTATAACCAGCACAGATCATGGTGGGGGCTAAATTATCACCGTAAGCTTTTCGACACTCTGTATCACTTACAATAGGCAAGGTCACTGCTTGTAACTTGCTTGGTGTAACCCGAACCCCTACAATAATAGAAATAATTTCTGTGATTATAGAAAAAAAGGGCTTTCCGCAATTTGAGCATGTATGACCTCTACCTAGAAATATCGCATTTAAGAGCAAAACTAAATTATACCTTGCTGTTGTTTTAATGAAGAAAGTTTAACAATCCTAATAGCTTCAGTCATTCAGTTTCCGTCAAACGCAGTAACACCTTCAACATAAACAATAAATGTGACTCTGATTAACTGCAAGTTTCCCTTACTACCGATTAAACCACCATGCTGTGGCATAGTTAGAAGTACCTCTCCTCTGGCCTGATAGAAAATAATGTGGACAGGGAGGGGAGAGGAAGAAAAAGGACAGTTCTATATCTCCCGTTCTACTAGACCGATTGACGAAATTCAACTTGCGTTTTTCATGTCTCGAAAGCGCAACTAAGAACATGTATTAGATTTATATATAGAATTGTTCTAATACAGGTAGTCGGACACAAAAATCGGACTTTTTCTGAAATTACATGCCAATAGTTTTTCCATATTTCGATTCTACGACTCAAATTACACTAAACTGAAAAGTTTTGTAAAGATCGCACGAGTAGTTTTTAAAAAAATTAGCTCTCAAAATTTTAGCTCTTCGATATTATTTGAATTCGGTATATATTTATTAATCTTTCCTTTTTTATTAAACTTAATTGATTCTTCCTTTCAAATTTCAAAATTTATGTCCATTTCAAATAAAATTCGCCCATTTTTATGATTCGTTTTTAAAATTTCTATTTTTGAATAATTTTTATAAATTTTTCGAAAAATCGTTTGAATTATAATCTGTAAAATTTTTACCGTCATCTTAAAGTAGATGCATTTCAAAGCATACCTGCAAAAAATTAGAGTTTTTTATTCAAAATTTCCGAAGATATACGTGAATTTATATATTGGAGCGTTTTGAAATTTGTCATATTTGTTGAAAGAGATAAAACATTAAATGTGGTTTAGGCATTTTATTTAAAATTATTTGAAAGTAGTAACGATGTAACTTTTTCCCCCCTTGTGCGCAGTGTAGAAAGGGAAGGAAGATAGGTTGCCAAATATCAAGAAGTTCGCCAAGTGAATTATTCTTGGCGCAAACTGAAATAAATTCCGGCAAGACAAATATTTAAAATTTCTCCATAAATTTTACACCTAATTTTATAAAATTTAATATTTAGGCATAATTTGAGTCGTAGAATCGAAATATGGAAAAAAATTGGCATGTCATTTCAGAAAAAGTCCGATTTTGTGTCAAAATATCTGTGTTAGAACAATGCTATATATAAATCTAATATATATTCTAAGTCTCGCTTTCAAGACATGAAAAACGCAGTTTGAATTTCGTCAATCGGCCCAGTAGAACGGGAGATACAAAACTGTCCCTCGTTGCGTAGTGTACGTATGCATAAGACAACGGTCTTTGCAGTAATAACCTCATAATCGGAATTTCTAAAACCTGGGCTTCGACTTCGATTCGAATGCAGGAAATTATTGCCCCTGGAACATGTGAGTATACCGTTAAGCGGTCGAAGCTGATAATCACCTTCAGGCGTATTTGATGTTAAAATGAGCGACTTCCTTCTTATTCTCAGCTACAGATTGTAAATGATCTTCGCAGGATTGTGACTGCGTCCTGAGCGGACTAAGTAAACGAACTATGTATCAAATTAAGTTAGCCAATGAGAAACAAAATCTGTTCTGATGTTTTCTTAAGTATTAGAGGATCTCAGGGTATTTTAAACTAGTGATTATTACTTTAGCAGAATCATCGGTTTTGATCAAAATAACAAACTATTTATTCGTCATAGGATGAAGCAATAAATAATCTGCGCTTATAAAAAGTGACAAATAGGTGGTTTCTTATGCAGTACGAGTTGGATGTGGGGAAAAATCCCATTAGAATATTTTCAGAAATTATCTACGTTTGAAGATTCCTTTTCCGTAGAACGATAATGAATTTCTATAAACAGCTATTAGGCTTACAACGAGGAATGAATCTAGAGCATGACGGAACTCCCAAGTTTCTTTCTGTTTAGTTTCAAGATCTTGAAATACTAAATTGTTCAGTTGCATATTATGAAGATTTTCAGTGAGAAGCGTGAAAAGAAAAAAAAAACATTCAGCTGACATAATTGCTAATAAATTTAAAATCTGATAAAGTATCGCTAACAAATATATAATATTTAGCAGTATTTGTTTACCCTTTTGATCATTTTAACATAAAAGAAATTTTACTTCTTTCTTTTTCATAGTACACATAACACCAAATAGATACATAATATAACATTCAAATATATGTACACTACTTTCTTATAGCTATGATACACAGATGACTTTTTACAGATTACTACCAATAAATGTCATTATGGATTATGTAACATATAGTAAAACTTATAACAGAATTCATTAGTGCTATTCTTGTGTAAAGCCATCTTTTGCAAACAAGGCTCAGGTTATAAGGTATTTCTCCCGCCTTTTTAGAATGCCTTCGTGGTGTAGTGGCCGAGCACTCCCGACATGTTTTCGAGAGGTCCGTGTTTCGAGTTCGGGCGAGGTCATTGCTCATTTTTCACATCTCGTCCTTTAAAAAAAATGCCTAATATCTCTACAAGGTTAGGTTAAATGATTAAGGTAAAACAATTCGAAAGCCATATTTTCCAAGTCCAGGTTAGGTTAATTGGTTAAAGTAAAACAACTCGAAGGCTATCTGCCTGGCGAAAAGGAGAACTTTGCGGAGGACTTTTTAAGGGAAATTGGTTCATATAATTGCTATGCATGGGAAAAATCCCGAAAACCCTCATGCAGACCTCTCGTTTCAGAGAGGATTTGAACTATTAAAGTTCAGCAACTTTACCGCTCAGTCACTGTTGGGCTAAACAGGATAGAGCTATTATAATAATACAAAAGAGCAATAAAATAATAATAAAGTATGAGGTATTTGGTATTTTCTTTTTCCTTCCAGCACGCCTTCGCGGTGTAACTGTTAGCACACTCGGCACATATTCGAGAGGTTCCAGGATTCGAGTCCCAGCGAGGGCACTGCTCATTTTTCCCGTCTTTCTCCTTAAAAAAAAACTAATGGCTCTACTGTGGCACCCGAAGTAAAAGGTGATAGATGATACTTCTTCATCACCAGGATTTTGCGAGTGAGTCCCCTGATCCCCAGCCGCCCTTTAAAAGGAGGAGTATATAAGGCATTTTCTTCCTCCTTCAAGCATGCCTTCGTGGTGTAACGTTTAGCACACTCGGCGCGTATTCGAGAGGTCCAGGGTTCGAGTCCTAGCGAGGACATTTCTCCTTTTTCAAGGTCTTCCTGCTTAAAAAAAAAAGAAACCTAATGTCTCTACAAAACGAGAAAAATCACCGAAAGCATTTAAGTAAATTCAGTATCAGAAGTATAGCCTAGAAAAATTTTAAAAAAGCAGCATTAACATGAATTTAAAGTTGAAAGAGGTTAAAAGGAATGAAAATAATTTTAAAATATCACGTAAAAATGCTCAAAACATTCACAAAGAAGATTTTTCATTATCATATGATGAACCATTATTAGATTTTTATCCTAATTCGAGAATGCAAACTCTTTTAAAAGAAATCTGAAAAAGTTTATCAAACAATTTAAAATTACCTTCTTGCATAAGCCCCCATCCAGATGCATAAGCGTGACCATGAGCCCGATATCCTGGTGGAGGGAGAGAGATACTTTGCACTTTATGACTAAATTGGAAGGGAGGATCTACTCGAAGAAGAGCAATATCATTTCGAAACCGGAACATGTCATAGTTGTCGTGAATATGCACATCCACTACCTAGAGGAAAAAATGAATCGTGTAATTTAATCTGAACATTTCCTTGTGCTCCACGTGCTGAAATATTATGGATGAAGGAATACTTTCGTAAGACCTAATAAGAATTTTTGCTTCAGAAATTAATTATTTTCAATTTTCTAAACGGAAGAATTTTTCTTTCGAGATATAAACATGTCTAAAACTGTTAGCAAATTGTAGCAATCTAGAAAAATCCCTGCTTAATAAGGGCAAAGTTCTTACTTAGCTTATGGCAACTTCGCCTTCATTTATTTAGCAATCATTAGGATGAGGAAATTCTATCATACAACTAATTTCAATTAATTAAAAAAAATATGTAAAGTTCATTTTCTCATTAACACCATATTCTGATTTATTTTCCATATTTTAAAATAAAAGTTTTGTTTGATATAAAGTGGCAATATTTTTTTTTGCATAAACAATTTCTTTGCATAATTTCTCTTTGCATAAACAATTTCTTTGCATAATTTCTCTTTGCACAAAAGTTAGAATATTTTTCTTGGTAAAAGGTATAATATTTTTGTTTAATAATAGATAATATATAATTATTTTTATAGGATGGAAAGGTTAGTCAGTTAGTACACTGCGTAGGGCAATATGTTAAATGCATTGGACAATGCGTTAAATATGTTAAGAAATTTCGTCATGACTTAAATTGCCTCTTTTAACATGGTTTAACGCTTCTGCGGTGAAACGTAGCATCATACGATACGACCAGAGAACTATTTACCAATTTTTATTCTTCTTTTCATTCTCCTTATTCCAAAAAATACAAAATGCAGATAGCGTTTACGCCAATTAAGCGAGTTTTTTCAAATGTTTGACCTTCTGCAATTTAGAAGCCAGAAGTCAGAGATACCAATAATGTGTTCCTTACGCTCTGCCTGGCAACTTCCAGAAACTATATCGTGCAATTCACAGCTCAAACACTAATTTCAAAAATTTAAAAAGAATTATATGTTCATGAAATATTTCAAGTTAAACATTAAAGAACTTCATGCAAACATGAAACATGAAACAACATGAAACATTTGCCAGACACAGATTAGGAAAAAGAGTCAGGCATAAAATTTTGCACCTGCTCTCTAAAATTTGAGAGAAAGAGAACCTATCTTAGACACATATTTTATTGAAAACTCCATCGATTTCGAATACGATTTAAGTAGATCTCTCTTCTTCAGAAGCCGGGGACGGGTTGTAGTTGAGGCAGAGTAAAAAGCCAAATGAAAAGAATGTTAGATTAGGTTATTTGGGCATGGTAAAGTACACGAGAGCTATTAACCTAGGAAAGGGATACTTTCGTGGAGGACCTTCTAAGGGAACCTAGCTAGTATTCACGTTAGACATGAGGGAAATCCTGAAAATCAAACATATATTCGCCTAAGGACCCAGGCCGAACTTCTAGTATTCAACGATCTTAGTCACTCGACTTCTTGCGGGGCCCAAATAAAAAAGAGGGACCAAATGAATAAACGAAGTTAACATAAAGCCATCTGTCTATTAAAAAAAAGAAGTTTAAAAATGATAATCTTCTTTTTTGAATAAATGGAGGTGTTTTAATTTTTCTACTGGCCCAGCCTTACGATTTCCTTCTTCCCCTGCTTATGTTCCCTACATTGATATAAAAAGGTTTTTGCTGCCTAACTTCACGTTCTATAACTCCATTATAAGTTCCCTTTGCCTCTATATATTCCAGCATGAATTTTTTCAACAATTAGTGTTGCGATTATTAGTTATTAAATGATTATTAATTTTGGCGATCGCTTTACGTAAATGATTATTTTTTATTATCTAGCTAATTATTATACTCAGTTTCATGTACTTATTATATATTTGTAATATGACACTGTCAGTATCGTTATAAAACAATTCCTTAGCGAAAAATACGGGGGACGTGAAAATATAGACAGCAGTTTGTGAGCTAAACTTCATTTATTGACTATAAATAACGACTTATACATTGTTTTTTTATCTGTTTACCTGCCACTGCAATACACTTGCTACAGCGCCCATGAAAGTTTAGGAGTTTTATAATAGTGTATATAATTTGATGCTATATACAATAAATAAATTAAAATTACTTTCACATTAATATAGTTCCGTGCAACAGCAAACATTAAAATTATTGGATAAATTCCTTTTTGAGGTTATACAGGTCAGTATGCTAGGTTTTCCAGTTTTTATTTGAGGGGAGAGAGTTGAGGCTACCAGCATATTTATCTTCCATGCGGCCCGGCAAATGCCATTTCTCATGTGCCTTTTGACAGTATATAAAACTTTTAATTCATTACTTAAATTAAATCTGTATGTTTTTAACTATTGAGCTAAAAGATCTCTCTCCATATATATTAAATATTTGTTCTTTAAAAATGTCTCGAATTTACCTTATTTATACCATATAGTTTATAATATTTCTTATTAATAACTGTTATAAACATTTGCATCATAGTTATAACTGGCAAAGTATGTTATTATTATTCTTACAGAATATGCGTTATGCAGCGTCGACTTTTTTATTTTCAAGACTTTGTGTTAAAACGAGAATTATATTAATGATTTATATTACGGTATACATAACTACTTATCGGCCTATCTACCTACGACTATCCATACCAATATGCATATACTTTGTCTACATACCTAAGTCCATACATGGTATAAGCTATATTAATTTACATGTAAAGTAATTACTTTTCACCTTAGCCTTTTTATGGTTTAAGTCCCCAAAAATATTTCTAAAATTCATAAAAATTTTATGAATTTTTCCTGAATCACATAAGGCATAAATAAATATGTAACAAAACATGAGTTATGTGTCTTACCCTGTGAATTGAGTAATCGCTGGAATCATATTGTTTTATCCTGTTTTCATCTCTAAGATTAGTCGTTGCGGATACAACTCTGTAGTTTGACAACAGTGCCCTATAAGATGAAGATAATTTATTAAAATGTATTAGAACAGAATGATAATGAGCAGTTTAATGGCGCACTGACAGAAAATATTTTCGTCATTCCTTATTTCAAATATGATATAATTTATAATCATGCTACACTTCCACTTCGTTAGAGAGAGTATCAAAAGTACGTGGGGGAAAATATAATACTATTTCAAATTATGCGCTTTCATAAGTTAGCATATAATAAACTATTGATATAAACTTACAGTTTATGACAATTTTTCCATCAGAAAAAAAAATTAGACTTAAAATAATGTTCTATTTCTTATGGA
>KK114854.1:208340-256701 GCA_000611955.2 Stegodyphus mimosarum | reverse complement strand
TTCATAATCACGCCTACCTTATATGAATGTAACAATAGTGTTTACTTCGTTTTACTTTATGTTTGAAATATCGCGCCTTTTATTACATTCCCAATGGTTGTTCTAATACAGTGAATATTAACTAAAATAACCCGCTGAAGAATAAATGTTGAAAATACTAAACCAATAACAATGAGCATAATTTGCATTAATTTTGAAGATTTGAATAGAACATTCTTCTTCAGCTGCAGGAATAAAATTTCAGGGGTTTCTTCAGCTGAAGAAGAAGATACTATTCAAAATTTCGGAACTATTTATACAAATTTATACAACTTTGTCAGGACTGAGTGTTCTGTGGCTAGCTTTGGCAAACATTTTGAAGTAACTCCTTAAAGTCCTAAAGTCCTGATCTGGAACAGGGAGCTGAAATCAGCTATGTTCTGGTGTAGATACTGTGCTGAAGAATAACTGCACTTGAAAGGGATTTAAAATCCTCTTTTATTAAATCAATATTATTTACACTTCCCAACTCGGGAGGGATACAGAAAGTGAACGACCACACTTGGGCCTAAATGAACAGTCAGGTAAATTTAAACTAAAGCTAAATAGAAATTTAATTAAACTTTGCTCACAGAGCTATTTCGCGGAGTTGGCCTCTAACTAAATGGTTGCGTAGCAAGAAATACTAATACTAGCGCACTTCAATTTATTTCAATAAGCAATCACGTAGTAAGCACTATGGCTTATAATTTTAGCTGCTAGCTGGTCAGGCGAACGTCGAACAGAATGACCGTGATGTCAGACTAAAAGCTCTCTCACACTAAGAGGTTTCTACCTCTGGTTTAAATAGTACTTGGCTCTACTTCAAATTAGCATACGCTGAAAACGCGCGCTTCTTCTGACGGGAAGTTGAAACAGAGAAGAGATAGAAAGATTTAAATTAAAATAAAACTTGGTTAGTTTAACTAAAACCTTACAACTTAACTGATTCTAATATCTCCAACACAATCAATGTTGTTTATAAAAGGAAGCCTTGCAAGAAATATTTTACTTTCTACACTTGTTATATAACAAATCCAGTTAAAAACATCTAGCAAGCTTATGTATCAAAAGATGCATTTCCTAATTAAATGTTTCATCTTAGGTTAAATTGATAAACATTTTTAAAACTCTAAAAAAACAGACGCAAACTTATCAATTTATATCTAACATTGTATCACAGCCCTCACATGAACAGGACTGGTATTATTTAAATTAGGATTTCACTCGAAATTTTAATTTTATTTAAGAAAAGAAAATGTTGGAATACTTATTAGATGTGTTTAAATTTATGTTATGGATAGAACTTGACATGAATATTACTATTTACTTTAAGGATTCCCATTATAAATCGCCTCGAAATCTTCCTTTACAGAATGCAACAATAATAAATTGCAGATTTGCAAAGGATTTCTGCAGAAGACTTAATAATATATTGCTTTTAAAGTACATTTTTATAGCTTTATGTGTAAATGTTATAAAATATGAAATAATAAATTTTAAGTAATTATTGATTACGTATGCGCTTATTGATTACATGCTGATAATAAACATGTTTATGAAATGAAGTACGGAGCATAGCTATATCAGAGTTCTAAAAAATTACATAGAATAATTACAAATGTAAATGTTGTTGAATAATCAGTTAGCCGACCATTTAGGGATACCGTTCATATATTTTTGGGGAAGTTAACTTGAATTCAGCATTTTTGATGTGCAAACAGATGCTGTAACTGTTTTAATAATACTGATAAAATAATTTCTTTGAACTGCAGCAAATATTAGCAGTAATCAAGTTTTACGTTTAAAAAGCACTTGCGGGGGAATATGATCTGGAGTTATATGAACGAGTCGAAAATTAATGAAGCTGTGAGTGTGAAAAGACAGATATTTATTAGGTATATAACAGGCGAAATTATTGAAATCAGGAAGCATCCTAGAGATTTTTAGAATGGCTGCAAGTTAGAAAGGATAAAAATGGCTGCTGATAAAATACGTTTCCCTATACATATCGCAAAGTAAATGTATTGAAATAAGCTCTTTTAAGTGTTGGGAAATTATAACGTGGAACCTTCCAAGTCCTTTATAAATAGCAGTAAACTTATAGAAGTCGTCATTTTTCTGTAAATTATGTCCCGCGTCTCAGTTACAGAAGTGTATTCCGTAATTGGAGTGAACTCATTTGAATTTAAATCACAACAAATTCAGAAAAACCGGGAAAGTTAGAGTAAAATTTTTCGATCGGTATGTGAAATTTTGACACATTTCTTGTATATGCAAGAAAGACTCAGAATCGAAGTTAGCTTTTTGGTTTTTCAAGAAAAGCACTAGAATTTGATAAAACAATTCAAAATGCTTTTCCTTTCTTCACTACATTCACTTTATTTCCTTGCCCTTACAGTTTATGATTTTAAGAATCATGTTCTCAGCTTTTAAAAAAAAAAGTCGAAACTAAAACAAAATACGTGCTAGTGGGGAAATTTGTGTTTTATTTATGGAAAAAATATAAAATAAACATTATTGCAGGATTTTCTTACACATACTTAACTGTTCAGCAAAGATACACTTTGTAGTTAATCTCCTTACTTGAAAGATCTAAATGATTCGCGAAAGATAACAATTAATGACAAAAAGTAACTCGAGAGCGTCAGCTATATTTAGAAATCGCAGACAAAAGCCCTCAAGCTGTATGAAAATCGGTGGCGTGTGAAAGAGGCGGATAAGAAATCTACTTCGAAAAGAGGAAACTGATAAAAGGAAGAAAAAAATGGGATTCCACAAATTTTAATCATTTATAAATTATCTGTGAATTTTGTATTTTATTTTCAGAAAATGGATTTCTAACTTGAAGGAAGATGGCTACTATCTTAGCAAGGAAACAAAGTGAAAATTTTATTTTTATTGCAAAAGGAAGTCATGAAATGATTAGAAGCTAAGAATTCCCAGCTTAAACGTTATTTTTAAAATTACTTGTAATTTTATGAAACTATTCCAATCTTTCGAGGATCATGTTCTCAGCATGTAAGATTTCACGATCACTGATTTTTAAATCTGGAATATGAAAGGTACGATGTTTGTAGCTTTAAAACATACGAGCTTAGAATAAAAGATATTAAGCGCTTTATTTACTGTAGTTTGAGAGTTTAGAGTATTTTTTGCAGAATAAATAAAATTTGTTTTGAAGAAAGGAAGTTGATGCTGGATTATTGATGAATTTATTCCAGCAAAGCATACGTGCGATATCTACCATGGGGAAAATACTTTTCTTTTACAGCTTTCTTAGAGGCACTGGCGTTATTGCATTATTAAGAATATTTACATTATTCGAGGCGGAAACGCTGAAGTGTTAATTCAATAAAATGTTAGAGCCAAGAATAGAGTGGAGAAGAAGCTACCATTTTATCATAGTTTTATTCACTTGTCATAAACTTCTTATAGAAGAGCATCCCAAATAAAGTGTCTAAACTTTTACTGCGGCAATCAAAAACTTCAAATGCGGTATTAATTTTATCTTAGAATTAATTACATCCTAAAAAATGCTGCAATGACACTGAAATGTTTTTGTAGAATAATTTCGTTTAATTATTTATACCTGTTGTAGAAATAGGACGAATAATTTACAGCATAAATCTTATTAAAAACTGTTGTTTAAATCTTAAAGTCAAAGTTTAAATATGTCAGCAGTGGGCTACCTTGGGGGTTATAGCTTGCAAACTTAGGCCTAAACAAAAAAAATGTAACTTCCAGTTACATTTTTCTATAATTTGTGTGGAGTCAATATTCAATGAGTTGATCTTCATTTCTGAATCTTAGTTAACCACTTTCTCGAAAGAGCTTCTACAATATATACTGATAATGTTAGCAAGAAAGCATTTTCAGAATTACAGGATTAACATTACTTGTGAAAATGATGAATTATTAATTTCAATTGAATTGCATTTTCTCAGCTCTAGAACATTTATAAGAAAAACATAGCATTTTCAGTGATTGTGCACGTCCATAGAATTTTAATAAGTGCACTGAATTCCTGCTTGTTTTCCAAGCAGATGATTAACTACTCGTAAACATTTATTTTGTCGTTAAATTTTAAATTTACAATACTTTACGAAATAGTGATAGCATATTAATTCATATCAAATAATTGGAATGGATAATTAGAAAGCACATGATATTGTGACACATGACATGGCATGCGAAGAAGGCGGGAGAAATATCTTATAATATCGTCATGTCGTCAGTACATTCAGATGCAAGAAAAAAATATCCCGAGCTTTAAAATAATTTAACCTTTACTAGTAAAACTATTTTACATTCAATAATATGAATCTTAAATTTTAATCATATTTTTACTCGAAAAACTGGGAACAGAGATTAAATAGATATACGGAAAAATTTCTGAATAAACAACATTTCTTTTTCATGGCACTTACAGGAGCTTTTAAATACGTTTTTAGAAATCAAAGTAACATGCCTGTAATAGTTTCAAGTCATTTTCTAAAATTTAGAAATTTTACGGAAAATCTTTGTTACATACACACTGAGTCGTTTTTAATAAAGTTCTGTTAGGAAAAAAAATATTTTCTATTAGTCACAATAATCGCTGATTTATTTCCTAAAACTTGAAAGCTCTTGAATATTATTTTTCATATTATCATCATTTCAGGAAAAGTAACTTAACGGAAAGGAAACATTTCTCTGTTTCAGTTCACGTTTTCATTTCAAAAGATTTACTAATTTTTTTATGTAAGGCATATGGGGTCATTCTGTCAATGATGTGAGACTTTTATAGAGAAAGTTTTTAAGAGTGAAGACACTATGTTCAAACCCTTAAAACTAAAATCATCCCATTTTGAGATGGAAAAGAATACGATAGCATAACAAAACAGTTTTAGTCACATGAGCACTGGTAAACTAGTGCTTGTTACAAAAAATGAAGTTTTAAATCTTACAGTGCCCTTTTATATATCGAATAACTTCTTAGAAAGAATGCAATTGAACTAATATACCCTAGACTGAAATGTTAAAAACAATTCAGAGTTACATTGACTATTCAATAAATAGTTTAGATTTATTCTAGAACTGTTGCCATTTAGAAATGTTTTCGTTCGTAAAATTTTAAAAAGTTTCAAATATACTTTTTATGATGTGGCTGTGGAGTGAAATGATATGATGTGCTTTGGATTAAGTTTTAGTGTTTGAACTAAAAGTAGCATCTCACAGCACTGGTGCATAAGAACAAGCCTTTTAGTCTCCACAATTTGTTTTCCCCCCAAGAGAAGCCTACCAGTTGACTGCATGTATTAGACCTGTACAGAAAAGTTTACTACATCCAAATATGGTTCAGTTTTATATCTCAGAAACGTTCGTATGATGATAAAGGACTACTTAGTATTATAGTTTTGCGACATTTTTGAAGTACAGTTAATAATACGTTGAGAGACCAAGCGGTAAATTTGCTAACACTGGTAGTTCGGTCTGGGGTTCGAATCCTGGGGCTGGGTTGCATGGGCGTTTTCGCGGTTTTTTTTCCATGTGTAAACCAGTATACGTGTCAGTTTTCCTTCGATAGTCCTCCAAGGTAACCATTCTCTTAGGCAGATAGCGCTCAAGTTCTTTGCCATAATTAAATAAACAAACCATAATATATTGAAGAAAGTATGTTGAATATTGTACGTAGTCGTGTATAGGTTTCCTTCTGACATTTGCAATACGCTATGGGCGCATATTTATAACCAGGGAAAAAACATGTTTTACTTATGTCACATATATTTAACGTTATTCTGAATTTTATATAAGTAGGAATGCAGAACTTGCCGAATTGTTTAAATTTTCCTTGCATCTCACCCAAAAACTTAAAAATTAATGGTATTCTATGTACTGTACCTATAGAGATTAAGAAAATAACATTATTTATTCCTATTAATTCTTACCCACATTTAGTACGTGTATTAAATGCTTCGAAAAAATAGTTATTGTTAATAATTTACATTTCTAATTTATATGGTTCGTTTAAAGGTTTGTAAAAGCCTTTTGTCAATGATTTACATTTCCAATTTATATGGATTTGTTTAAAGGTTTGTGAAAGCCTTAAATCTCTTAGAATTTGCACAAGACATAAAAAAGTCACTCTTTGTTGAAATTTTCAAGCTATAAAGCTTGAACTAGTCATTGGGAAAAAATTAATTAGAACATTTTATGAAAGGAAATCACACGTCCACAGCAATTAGTACAAGAATCTACAGCATTTAACATCCAATATCTAGATTTTTGTTCTATGTTAAGGTAAGATTTCTTGATATAAAGAATAAAAGGGAGAACTAATAGTTTCTGCCGTATTCGAAAATATTGTTAATGATAAGAATGAAATTTTTGAAAAATTTAATCCTCTGTTCTTAATGGTTTTATAGTCAAGTTTTATAGTCTCTGAGTACTTAAAAGTTCAGATATTTCATCAGAATTTTACGGAGTTAGATTATTAAGGAGAGATTATAGAATTCACCTTCCTATTTGTAAACTAAATTAAAGCACCATTATTACAGAGTGAGACACTAATTTAAAGTAATTAATTTAAAGTGATTTAATTAGTGATATACTAATTTAAAGTAAAAGACGAGTTTATTCATCTTAAAAGATAAGCTAATAAAGGCTAATATGACGGTTATCTGCTTTGAGTTGGAGTTTCTGTGGGAATACACTTCATATCTGCATGTATAAGAACCGTAAAATCATTATGCAATCAGACTTTGAATTGCCAAGAACAATAGACAACATAAATTACCAGTTTTTGGTGGTTTTATTCCCTTTATCTCTGGTCACTGTCATCAATTATGTTATTTTAGCTTGTTACAGGTAATACTGCCAGAGTTAATATGGAGATTTAGATTATAACATAGCTTTTACTCTGCTTTAACGGCCAAATGGCTGTATTTATCTTAGATGTATTGGTGATACAAATGATGTATTGGTGAAGTCCATCTTTACCTGAAGAAACGTTATAATAATTAAAATTAAAATTAATGCATAATTTTTAAACCGCAACTTATTAAACGACTAAAATGTAGTTTCCCAACAACTGCAGTTTCGACATCCGGAAGTCACAGAAAAGACATCGTAATTAAACATCTTTCATAAGAAAACCTGTTACGGACAATCTGTGTAAGTAACCGAACCCATATGCTATTAAAAGCAAAGAATCTCT
Source organism: Stegodyphus mimosarum (assembly GCA_000611955.2). Classification (NCBI taxonomy): domain Eukaryota; kingdom Metazoa; phylum Arthropoda; class Arachnida; order Araneae; family Eresidae; genus Stegodyphus; species Stegodyphus mimosarum. The sequence goes on along the minus strand of KK114854.1, from coordinate 249,485 downwards.
TGTTTCTACAGCATTATAATAGTACAGTTAAGGAACACCTGGATTTAATTCGCTTTCCCATAACTTCAATTTACGCTGCCTTTAGATCTGAACAAATATTTGAGAGTAGAACCAAGAGAAAGCAAGAGAGTTTGCAAGTTAACGCTTAACTGCTAGAATTAACATATAACTGTTATAAATCTGTATGATACTTTATCCAAAGAATTGAATTACACATTTTTAATCCATATATTTGATATGTCTTCTCTTTATTGATTCTGATCAATATTTTTTGTGATTTATGAAAACAAGTACTGTCAATAGATGAAATACTTCCCACTTGTAGTCTTATTAAAATTATGATTGCATATGCTCTCCATATTTTATATTTAATAAATTTAAATATCTTTTCGCAAAACATTAACCCTGTTAAATGTCAGGCAACGGAAATTTAAGCGCAAGAATATCAAAAATATTATTTCTCCGAAACAGTTATGTAGCGATTTAAAAAATATTATTAAGTTATAAAAGGCAAAAAAATAAAAATTCAGTTAGAAATGTAACAGCACTGCGTAAAATTACGATTTCATCCCAACGATTTCTTGCAACTGTTTTGCAGTGATGCATGACACGGAGAACAAAAATATCATAAAAGTAAAATAAAATCATGTCCGCTATCTCTGAGATATGCGTACCCTGCTGTTCTTGAAGCTAGTTACGCTTTTTTCAAGAACTCCAGAGAAAAAGATTTAACGCGTGGTTGAATGATGGATTAAAGCTTTGCATTCTCTGACAGTTTTTTTCCCAGTCGGACGTCCATTAAAGGCACTAAATGCTTTCGATCATACATACTCTTTCTTTCCATCATTTGCGCTATTATTCGCTCGATTAATAGTAACTTTTGTATAAGAATTCTTTCTGCTGAAAAAGTTATTTTTGTAATATGCAAGTTCAATGAGGTTACACTAAATAATTTTAAAGAAGGTCTTAAATCTCCATTTAAGACTTGAAATGTCAATAGCTACTTTCTGAAAAACCTATAATTATCAGCTCGTGAGTATTCAATCGAATGAGAGATGAAAGAAAGCGAGCAAGTCGGGAACAAATAATTCGAACAAAATATAAAAGGGATTTTCTTTTCTATTGCCGGCTTTCAGTTTAGGTAATATAGACTTTAAACTACGTGAAAGGTTAGTAAATACTGCATTTATTTAAATTACTTATTTGTACAATATTGATTTAAATTTCTTAGATTATGTAAAACGTCTTCTCATTAACATTTATATTCATTACACTAATTCCGGATGCTTTTTGTCTGCTCCCTTAATTAGATTTCCCATTGCTTGGGGTTAACATGCAACTCTTTTGGCCTCCATTTTCCTGGTTTATATTTGCTGATCACAGCGATCTGGAATATTTTGACTATTTTGATGAAATTTCAATTAAAAATTTCGGTATTTATTTCTTGTAACTTTGTTTCCTAACATTGTATGCTTAATTTAAAAGAAATAGTAAATGTAATTAGAAATAGTAAATACGCGGATTTTGTAGTTTTGTAACTACATTATTATAAATAATGCACCGTTAGTTACAATAACAAATTATAACTACCAAATTCTAAAAATGGGGCTCAAATTTGCAAGAATAATTATTTGTTGCACGATTAATTGTTAATGCTTTCCAGAATTTAGTGACGAATTCTAAGAATTATAAAATTAAAATTTCTTATGCTATTTAATAACTAATTTGAATTGCGGCATCTGCTCTTAATTCATGGAAGAAAAGTTTTTAACTAATTCACATATCAGATGCATCCATTGGTATGATTATAAATGTATCAATTATGTATCAGTTATTATTTTAGTTCATAATTACTTAAATTTAAATAATATAAAACATATTAAAAGGAAAGGATCCTGATCGAATAGATAGAAACGCAAAATTTAATTGAATTTAAAATACCAAAAATTAAAGTTTCCTTCTTCTTTCAAAACAAACTTTATCCTGCTTAGTAAACAGAAGCAGCTTTTTAAATGCTGTCATAATTGACGTTTTTAGTAAATACTACGTATTTATGAGCATGTTTCTAAATTTTACAGTACAAAATCATCCTTAATTCAAGTGACGAGGAAATATTTTAAACCTAAAACATTGAAATTACTGTAGCATTTTCTTTTACCTTCTTATCTCTTTAACACATCTTTCTTGCAATATTCAAGAGTATAACTAAAGTTCCAAGCGCTATTTTCAGTTTTGATTATAAATAGTATTATATACAGTTCGACAGCTTTTCAATCATTATATATTTTATTAAACTGATTAGATACTTATATATATATATATAAATTCTATGTCTTCGAATTCAGAACTTAGCTCTTTTTCGCAAGACGTAGACTAAACATAGTAACTGATAGAAAAGCTAAAGAAACATTAAAGATAATAATAATACTATAAGAAGAATTTATAAAGCCATCATTTTTTAAAAAGTTGAATTTTTTTAATTTAAAGTAAAGGGTATGATTGGTAGCAAACTAGAAAGCGTTTTCTTTCAAAAGGTAAACAAATAACAAGCGTGATGATATTTTAAATAATTAAATAAATTAATGCAATGTAAAATAATATATTTAATCCACGAAATAACTTCTAATAATCAAATAACTTTGTGTAATGATAATATGCGCAGTTGTAATAACATGTAAAGATTTGATTATTAAATAGTAAAGCAAAACTTACAAAGCAACGCAGTGAGCAGCAGTGACAACCCACTCCTTGTTGATTATTGAGCCACCACAAATATGAAAAATACGACCACTTTTCATTGATTTTCTTTGCAGGGAAATCTGAAATGATATAATATAAGTAATAATTTTCGAACCGTATTAATAATATGTTTTATAAGCTGATAGCTACGACTTACCTTTAAATTACATCTGATCCAGTGTCTTTGACTTAATAATACGAAAATTCACTTACCGATATTCAATAAATATATCTGATTCTGAAGAAGCATAAATATTACTTACCACAGAAAAAATACATGTATGCATTACCTGCCATGGAATTTCTCCATCAGCTACATCTCTTCCTCCGACAACCCTTTGCTCTCCTTGTCCTATCATTCCCATTTGCTCTTCGTTTTCCGGTAACCTCTTAGATAGTCCAACAGGTTCAGGCAATTTTTCTGATACATCAGTTTCGTCGTACTGGTTTTCCGAGATCCCTATTGAGTTCGGAACTCTGCCGGTGAATCCCATTGGATCGGGAACTCCTGTAGACATTTCCATTGATTCTGGGATTAATCCAAAATGACCTTTGGATTCGGGTAATAGTCCAGGCATTGGATGATATAAAGACAATTCTCTTGAAAATCCAGTAAATTGGGCTTCTTGTCCAGAGACACTTGGTATTTCAGGAACCATTCCGGAATAAGGAGAAAAATCATTATTTTGATGTTTATGGTAGAAGGAATAAATTTTAGGAATATTCCATGGTTGGTGGTCCCTTATAGCAAGTGTATGACTGTCCCATTCATTATCCGTTCCTGATGGGCCATTACGGAGCAAATGGTCATAAGGACTGTCGACATTTGTCATCCCAGGAGCTTTAAAAAAACCTGAAAAAGAATTATCGAAAGGCTGGTTGAAATCTCATAAAAATCATAATTGAAACAACATTTTCAAATATTTTATTTTGGGGGCTTATGAAAACTAAAAAAAAAATGTAAAGAATTCAGCTATTTATCTTTACGCTTATTTCTTGGGAGAAAATTCATAAAAACTCAATGTAGTCTTACCATTGACAAGAGAAAGAAATTCCGAGATAAAGATGACTGAACACAAGATTTTCATTGCAGCGGTCTGTTTCCCCATTTCTCCAAAAAAATGATTCGTTAAAAGTGTTGGAGAGCCTTATATGTGGGTTGGAGTAGCGACCCGATTGAAGTGGCCTCTGTCTCTCTCACTCTGGGTACGAGAGGGAAAGCTAACCCACTTCCTCGAGTTGTTTCCTGAAGGGAAATTTCTCATTAAAACTCCGCGTATGCTTTTTTAGCTATTAGTGCGAATCTTTTGGTGCAGGCCAGAGCATAGATCTCGGTCATTACCATTCAGTGTCTCCATAGATACTTTCATTCACAAGATAAAACATCAACAAGACTGGACATTGGTTATTATGCAATGCATGTCGGATATACATTTTCTTTGTTTTTCGTATTGCGGAGAGATGCCGATTTGTTTTGTCACGTAAAAGACAATACCGGATTATTTGTCTTTCATTCGCAGTCTTTGTTTTTAATAATTTACAGCTTTTGAAAATGCTTATAAATTCTCTCTCATGTACAATACCAGTAAAATTATCATATACCCCTGTTTATTTTAATTGCACATAAAAGAAGTATTTAAATGAGCAAATAAAAACAACGATAGTTATTTTTTCGCTAATTGATAATATTACTTCTATACTATATATATTAGTTATATGTTAGATATTCTGATCTAGTTATTTCGTAAATAACATAAGTTATAAAAATCAAATTACAAAGATGGGTATTTATTTCTTTATAAATCAAATTCATTCAAAATTAAATGAAAACAACAGGCTGAAATTTATTTACTAATTTCTGCTGCATTTGAAATGAAAATGCCTGAGTAATGAAGCAGTTCTAGAAGTATCAAGCAGAGTTAACCACACTGACGATAGCAATTTCTTTTAAATACTTAATAGTAAATATTTAGATTAACTAAAGTCACACTAAACCAAGTAGTATTTCAAGTACAACGAGAAATGGTAAAATCGTAATCATGAATTAGAAATTAAGAAAAGCTGGCCGCCGGTTTCGGTAGCGCTGGGGTAATATATACTTCCACATACTGTGATTCGAGTCCCAGTGGAGGCTAAGACTTTACAAATTTCCTGTATGAAGTAGTCTTTAAAGTTTGAAACAATATTTCGTGTTAGTAAATTTTTTGAGATTACTATGTACATATTCATAGCTGATAGACTAACATATGGTTCAAAAGAAAGTTCCTTAAATTATTAATTTAAACTTCTTGTATTTCTGTTATGAAATTATTTATAAAATTTACCGCTTTCAGTGTCGAGTTCAGTTGCAACAATCAGCGTAAGTCTTAGGATTGTTTTCTCAGTGTTGAGCTAAATTGCAACAATCCATATAAAACTTAGGATTGTTTTTAATAATAATCTCACATTAATGTTGTCTTCAAATTATGATGCAGACAATAATTTCGTGAAAATGCTGTTCATTAATCCAAATTGTTTCAGTACGGGATCTTCATAATGATATTGGCGATAACATTCATTAAAGGAGCTGCTGTTATTCTATAATTGAAGAACCAGACGAATTTTTAACACAACAGTTGATTACATAAAGTTGATTATAATAGTAAGAGCATCTGCAAAGTTTTGGGATCTAATTTTTGCAGTCAGTTCCAGCGCAATTGCCAGATAATAACTAGTGGCAAGGTCGTTGAAATGTTTCCTTTTATTTTTCTTAAAAATACGCTAATTACAAATGATTTCGTCACTGAATAATTAAGAGCTGTTTTCTACATGTACCTGCATATTGACTTCGCATATGCAGCCACCTACAAGTTTTGAGTGACTTTAAAGATTTCTATCAGACAGTAGCTCCGAATTTTGTAAACAAATCATTGCTAGTGACGAAAGCTACTGTTTTACCATTAAAGGAAAATCTGTCTGTGCCACAGAAATCTTGAGTAAAGATGATGTTGGAGATTTTTTACAGACACGAGATAATTTGCAATCTCTTCGAAGAGCAAAATAGAAAAAATAAACTACGTTGTAAAACTAAGAGAATTTCAGTCAAATAAAGGATTTTTATTACCTCTTCGCTCAAAGCAATAATTAGCAAAATTTCATGTACAAAGAAAGATGAGATTTCTATTTATAATGCTCTTATTTGCTAGATTTTTCATTTTTCAATATCTTTTTTAAAAAGTGAAATCTTGCAGTAAAGGCTAACACTTCACATCATTTATTAAAGACATAACATGTATCGAAAGACATCTCAAAACTTGACCTTTTTGATGCATCCAGAAATACTGTTCGTTTAATTAATTTTAACCGGTGCGAAAAATGCTAGGACTACATTGGAAATTCCATAAACTTATCAAAAGATGTACAGCGTTAGAAGGAGTGAGTTATAGTAAAATTATAGCATTATTAGTTTATGAGAAGTTATAGTAAAATAGCTATATCACTGTATAATATTATATAGTGATATAGCTATTTTCCCTGTTCTGGACGTTTCTCGAATTCAGCCTTAATGCTTTGAAAATTCATTGTGTATAAGATGAATGAAACTATCAGGTTAGAACTAAATAAAGCGATTTAATTATGTGATCTTTGAACTGCGAGCTATCTGTTCTATCTATTATTTTTAATCTATTAAATGAATAAATAAATCAGGTGTAGTTATAAAAATGTACAAAAATAAAACTGCAAGCCGTAAGCATTAGTTTTTCAGCTAAAGACTTGTTGAAAAGGTTAGAGAATGTTTTGAAATTTTTAAACTTTTAAATGTTAAGTATTATGTGAGTAAAGGAAGCTGAGCTGCAGATACCGGAAGAAACACTATACTTGTAAAGATATTTTGATAATTGAGTACTTCAAAGGAATTTTTGAAGGCCATTTGTTACTTAATATGAAGCTGCTAGAAGTTGTGCCAATAAAAATAAAATTTTGTTCATATGTAGTACAAAAATAAAATTTTCAATTCAAAATTTAAGGAATATTTTGCATATGCGATTTTACAAACATCATGTGCTTAAAAGAATTTAAAAGTAAACCCAGGAATACCTGATAAAATCCAGAATATTTTAATAATAATAAGAAGAAGCGAATGAAAAAGAAAGTTTAAGAGAATACTGAAAGAGAAACGAGACACATTTAATTTAAATTTATTTTACATGTATTAAGTTAATCCTTTCCTAAACTGTTGCTCACCACTAGAGTTTCGGGATTTGAACTTGTAAATATATTAGTTTTAAAATTCTAATCACCTAGAGTCTATATTTTGAACTTGAAGCTTATTTAATTTCTTTAAATATTGCTACTGCATTTATAGTAGATTATATAACTGGAGTTTCAAAATCTTCATGCTAGTGTCGATGTAAACCTAAACCTGCATTATTTTTAAATGCAAAATGTCTTGCACAAAACAAAATGTCTCATGTGCATGTAAATGCTTACAATTTTATAAAAACGAATATTTTTCCCATCTAAACGATTCTATAATCAATGTTTCCCATATTCTATTTCCCTGATGCGATCAACACGCAAGGTTCCGCTTAGGCGTAAAAACCAGCATTATTGTTTCGTGATTTATATGCATTTGATTATAATATTAAAGTAAACAGGTGAAAATTATAAACTTAAATTTTGAATTTTATACAAGTAAATGCTTGCAAATTGAAGAATAACGTATTCTAGTGCGATTCTGAGAAAGAATGAAAAATATCAGTTATTTTGCTTCTATGAAGTAAAAGGCTCTGGTCGCATCAAAATTGTTTTATTACTTTCTCTTGTTCATATAAACCATTAAAAAGTTTAAGCTTTAAACATTTCTTCCTTTTTTATTATCTGCCTACAAATATTTTACATTTTTAATAATAAACCGGAGATTTGATATTTTATTTATGGAAAATATTTATTATCCTGTTGATATCATTTAATTATTCAAAAGAGCAGTCAAATTTCATTAAGAAATTTGTAAACATAATAAGCATTTAACAGATTTAAAAATAAAATAGATATTAAATGCGCCTTACCCTTAGTGTGTGTTACATTGAACTGGCACTAATTAAACCCTTATCAGATTTGCAGCAGTTTATGTAACAGTGTTATGATAAAAAATGTTTTTCTTTCCATACGTAAAAAAATTATTGTCGGATTGTCTCCGACGTATTTTACTCATTTTCATACTAGCAGAAATCTACTCGCTACTCATAAATCTTAGCTGCCCTCAGCAAATTTTTATTATTTTGCTTTTGTTTTCAAAACTAACGGTACCTATCTTTTAAAACTTTAAAAGTTCTTTTACTACGCGCATGTTTATTAAATTAGTAAGTAGTTTTTACTGGATAGTGATATTTTTATAGAGATGCTATTTAAGGAACAAATGTACTAGTTAAACATTTCAAAATTCAAGAATTCTTAAGAATTATTACCTTAACTCAAGGATTCCGTCAGAAAAGTTGTAGATTCTCCTTCTGCGAATCCTTTTGATGGAGTTAGACAGCATATCCAGTTAAAATTCCTAATGGGAAATAACCGATTTTGCACGTTACTACTTTAAAAAAAATATTTCTACAGTGACGGTTGAATTATAAATATGGCAAAAGGTAGACTTTTACCATATTGATTTGGCCGACTGGGTTTCTCCTCCTCGGACAGAAGGCGGGAATGTAATCAATTAAAAGTTTTTCTCCTACGTATCCTTGTGATGTAGCAGTCAGCATATATAATCAGCACTAAAAGATTCTAAGCTCAGTTTGTAGAGAAGGTACGGTTAATTTCCCAGGATTTCCATCTCCAACAAATCCTGTGACACCACAAAAAATACTTCTCTTATGTAACAAAGACACATGAGAGGAATTAGTATACCTTTCATGTAGAATAATTAAGAGGCGTGTTAGATTGACAGAATAAACAGTTTGAATAATTTTTCCAACAAAATTTAACAATGCTTTCTTTGAAAACAATTCATATTTTTTTTCATTTCTAATGAAAGAATTTAAACTTTACAGTTACTATCTTAATATTATAAGATTCTTGAAAATTTGCACGCTTGTTAATATTGAGATTTTTGAAAATTTACATGTTTGTTTGTCAGTTAATATTAAACCTAATGGCGTTAGGATTTTTTTTGAAGCAGGAAACATGAAAAATATGCAGTGCAATTGTCGGGACTTGAGCCTGGACCTCTCGAATACACACCGATTGTGCTACCGTTACAGCAAGAAGGCATGCGGAAAGGAGGGAGAAAATACTGGCGACTGGGGACTAGGGAACTTAAATCCTGGTGGTGACGAATTATCGTCCAACACACTTAATTTCAGGTACCACTTGTAGAATGCTTAGGTATTTGGTATTTTTTAACGGCATAAACTGAAGAAATCCGCAATGCCCTCGCCTTGACTCGAACCTGAACCTCTCGAATACGTGCCGACGAGTGTCCTACCGTTACGCAACGAAGGCATGCGGAAAGGAGGGAGAAAATGCCTTATAAGCAATAAGCTGTCAAAACCTAAAATATTATTCAGCACATATAAATAAACTTTCAAAGAACTATTCCTTTCTAGCACATTTATGTAAGCTTCGTTCTCCGTACGTATTAATAAATAAACTTATTTTATTTTACTTATATAATTAGAACATAGAATCTAATGAAGAAATTCAAATGAATCCTTATTACTTTTTTCATTTATACGTGATTGAGTAAGCAATTTAATTGCATGAAATCGTAATAAATGCTTTGTGTTACTATTTAGTGTGAAACCCAGCTATGTTGAAGAAGTATTTGAAATGACTAAATTGTGAATAAAAGGAGAATTTCGCAAGTGATAAGGAAAACAATCCTTTTGTCTGCCATTGAAAGCGAATAGGATACTGTATTTTGAATAACACCATTTCTAGGAAGATAAAAAGATAAATGATTTATTATGTGACTTAAGCATTTCTAGACGTTTTAAAAACATTCCTGGTTATTGCAACATTTCAATCCTAATTCCTCAATGGAGCAGAAATTAACGGAATTTCTGTAAAGCAGGTTAAGCCTCTCTGTTTAACTTATTAATATTTCAAACAATATTAATGGACAAACTTTCTTTAATTAATTGCATATTCGTCTTATTTAATAATTATCTGACTAACGAAACATTTTTGAAAATTGCAATATCTTCACTTCTGCTTAATAAACTGTAACTATTAGTTTGCCTCTGGTTTGCGTTATACTAAGTTTTTTAGTTGAAGTTCGCTGTTTCAGTTTGTAACATCTGTTAAATACATTTCCCATAAATTTAAATAGGAATTAAAACATAGCTTAGTTTAAACATAACTTAACTCTGCTGCATCGTGGGTGTTGAAAACGTCAGGTAGAATTCAAATTATAAAATGAACCTCTACTTACATGGATTGTCAAAGTTGTAACATACTTTGAAAGAATGAACACTCTCGTTAAATATGGAAAATAATATCCTGCAAATGTCTTCCGCGTCTGACGTGGAATGAACGAATGCCTGTCGCTTCTTATAGCAACTGAGTCTTCTGAATTTTGTATGTGTGCATATCCTTTGTCAGCTGCATGATGCTCCTCGAAATGTCTAAGCCAAGAGACCTGAGGCAAACTGACATTCTGGAATACTCAGTGACACAAACGCTTAGTGTGGCAAATGTTTTCGGCCGAGCATTCGGTGCAAGGATGATTACTTCTTTTATTATCCGTCAATAAACTTGTTTGTTCAAATTCTGAACAACGCTTTTTACAGTCGAGTAGCACATACCACATAATTTGCACACAGTTTGAGCACAACACTCTCCGTATTTGTAATATGCTTTCACTATAGATATTCCCTCTTCCATCCTGTATTTCTCCATCACCACTAACAGGAGTGTGATTATTGTAACAAGTAATTCAGAGAAAGTTGCTAACCCAACGGAAAAAGTGGCTCGAAGTTTAAATCCTTGGTTAATTTTTAGAAAGTAGGAAAATCATTGTCTGCGACAAATATGTGAGAACTGCCTGTTTTAAGAAGGATAGCACGTGAGCAGTGCATGCTTAACACTGTTGTTGTTTATGCAAACTTGTTTGATGTACTCAGCCCAAACCCACGCAATTCCTCCTGACAGTGCGATTTGGCTCAGTTCCGCCTCCAAATATGATGGACGGCACCCTGGGGGGGAGAGGGCCCGAGGTTCTCCCATCCTCTCCCCTTCCACCAATCTACACGAGAGGACTTTCGGCTTGCCGCATATTTAAAGTTCCGCCATGCCGCACCGACATTACACATTTACAAACATCCTTGCCGTGCCGGAGTCGGGGTCTTCAGCACGGCAGTCAGCCACTCTAACCACTACGCCGGTTGGGCGGCATGCTGAACACTAAATTCAGCTTCATCGTTGAATAAGGTGTAAAGAAAGCAATAGTTAGTATTAAGTGTTTTTATTCACTTGGCCATTGGAAGGTGACGTATTTTAACAAATTTTAAATTTGTGTTCCCACAGAATTGCAACATTTACAGCCTATTTAGTAAAGAAATTTGATAACTGAAATTTGGAACAACTGGCATTTAATAATAACTGGAACTTTAGTTATATTCCTCTTACGATTCATGGTTATCGCGGCCAAATAACTCACTAAGCCAGATTTGTTTTTCAATTAGTTTAACTTCCCTAAAAATAACTTGTCTAAAAATAATAGCTGACACTTCAAAAAGATGCGAAGGAAAATTTATCTACTTGATTGCCTTTCTATCATCTTTCTACTATTCCTTCGGAAGATTTATCTACTTGATTGCCTTTCAGTTACGTTCCCTGGTATGTCTTCTAATGAAAATATATTTTATCAATTAGAATCTAGAAAAATATTAACATTAGTGTAACAAACGTCTCTAAAAGTGCCAGCAGACAATTTGACGAGACAACGTGACATCTTTTGTTATTTTCAGACTGGAATTATTTATTTAATGCTTACTTAGTCTAATTGTTAAATATAGGCACAATGCAAATGCCATACTCCTCTTGTCCTGTATTTCTGAATATATTTGAGTAAAACGATAATCCTTCGATGCAAACTGGCGGTAAGGTGTTAAATCTCCTTCGTAGAAATAGAAAACTAAGAAAAATTTTGAAAAGAATCTGATTTACAGGTAATTTTATAGAGTACAAATATAGTTTCAAATAATGCAGAACAGAAAACAGAACAAGTGACAAATCTTTGCGATCACGAAACTGTCCGAAAATTAGCTTAAAAGCCTTGATTTCTTCTTTCATCTCATTCTCGTCATATGATTCGTTAAAATCTTCAGTTATGTGCGTAACTTAATTCGATCAATTTATATTGCTTTAGAGCTAGATCTTTGTCAAGTTGTAATCTAGAATACTGCCGTCTAAAAATCAGTATTTTACCATAATCTGGAGGACCTTTCATTAGAAAATAAAAGTATCAATAATATATAATAAACTTTGCCCCAATATGGGATTCTGGAACCCATAAAATTAATACTACTGATAATAAAAACGAACAGTTTTAAATCGATTGTTGAAAATCGATAAATGGTAAAACGTTTGGACATGAAATTTTCTTTCAGAGAAGGAGAGGAACAACTATTCGGGGATGACATTTAATTTTGTTCAAATTTATGTAAGTAAAATCTTTATAAAATTGGCTTTTAAGAATTTCAGGAAAAATAGTTTTAAGCTTTTGAAAGACCATTACACAGAACCGAATTTCATAACGTTAGAGCAGTTATAAATGAACCACTCAATTTCATCAACTTTTTAATCCAATTCTTTGATGCGTAATATTTAAGTGTTTCAACACAATGTGACAATAAAAAACAGTTTATGATGATGGAACATGTTTCTAATAAGCTTTTCAGGAATAATTTATTTCCTGCATCCTCTACAAATTTAAATATTGAAATTAAAGTATTCCATAGCCATCTCTGAAATATAGTGAAAGTAAATTTTTCTTTATATTTTAATCCATATTCATTTTAATACATATATTTCATGCACGGACAGAATTACTTGAAATATCGCTCGAATGAAATGAACTAACGAGTATTTTAATTACCCTATCATGATTTTCAAGAGTAATAAGAAATCATTCGTTTTCGTGATTAACTAATTAACATTTTCTTTATTCTTCTAAATACTGTGCCTTTTAATTTGTTATCCCTTTTTGGCATACCTCTTGATAATTAATTTATTTTTAATCTTTTCTGAATATAAAAATAAAGCCTCTGACAGGCCAATTTTTAGCCTCATTAAATTCTTTACTTAAACGACTTAATTATGCAACCCAAACTTTTAAACTAACATAAATTGAAATAACTTTACCGGATTTCATTGCATGACGATTTCGCTTAGTTTTGTTAAATTAATGTAATGATTTGTATAGTAAAACTCTTTTTAACAACACATATTATAGAAACCTATTGAGTTTAATATACATTTTCAGTGAAACTACTTAGTTAGTGAGTTATTTTAACTTGTTGGCGCTATATCGCCAACAAGTTAAGACAACTCAGTGTGTTAGACGTTAGGTTAAATATTCTCATCAAATTATACGAGAAAGTTTAAGAGAGAAAAAGAATACGTCTAGGCATCTAACTGACGGAACAACTAAAGCTGTGAATTATTAAAAACTTTAAAGCAGCAATAATTATATATTTGTTCTCAAGGGAGCTACATCATGATGTTTTGCGGCATGCATTGAGTTCAACCACTAGACATGGTTGCAGTAAATTTTTATAGTAACGATTATTTATCATTATTGTGCAAAAGATAACTCACTTTAAATCTTAGGTAACTAAAATACATCGTTAGGTTTATAGACATGTAAAAAGCTGAGGATTTGAACTAACAGCTGCACAGACGACAAGCTCATGTTATATATCAGATAAATAAAGTACTATTCTTTTCATATTGTATTAGAATAGGAATTTTCGAATCTTATAACAGAACATGCTGATAGCTTATATCAGCGTGTTCTTTACGGTTTGTTAGATAAGAGGTAATTCATCATGATATGCAATATCCAACTTTCATGTTTACATAAGCGTTTGAGATAAATGATGAAGGAATTTGCTTCCTGGTTCTTAATATTCTCCCCCAGGAATTTATCTGACTTATTTATTTAAAAGCGTTCTTCTTACTGTTATCAGAACACTTGTCTGTCAATTAAAAAAAATAAATTTCTGCTTACCTTTTATTTTTATTATCTCTCTTATATGTTTAATATGTTGCTATTCTTTAATTTTAATATCTGTTCAATTGAAGCTTAGAAATACCCCTAAAGTTTCAGTAGCCTTGAAACTAAGACTTTCTATTTGATATTAAAATGTTTTAAAAGCTTTCTTAAACGTTTTGGGATTTTTGAAATCCTGATTCTTTTTTCTATTGCATATTGAATTTCATATGAAACAAAGCATTTTTAGACCTCTTAATCCTTTGCCTCGTAGGCATATGCAGCTTGTTATGAAGCTTATATAGGTCTGCCTAATTTTATGTGTCAACTCTTCGAACCATAACAGACAACTTATCTTCCTATCGTGCCTCCTAAGAAGAGTAAACAGAAATTCAAATGAAATTTGGAAACAAACTTACTTATTAACATGTAAGCCTGATAGTTACACAAATTAACATACTACAAAAACTAAAAATCTGTTACTTGCGGGAAATGTACACTACTTTCTAGTCACAGGACTAGTTCAGACTGAAATTAAAATAAGAAATACAAAGCAACACGAACTAAATAAGCTTTAGCTCGAGCCCCAATTTTTTGCGAAACAAATGCGCCTTGCGTAGTTTAAGGTATAAATCAATCAAGCATCAGAGAAGCGTAACTGCTTTAATATACATTAACTTATACATATTAATTCTGCTCTAATATACATTAATTAATAATTTGCACCCTCGTAGTCATAGCAAAATTAGAAGTGATAGTAAAGGCAAAACAGTAAAATTACTCTGTTAATCAATATAAGACTTAACAGTCTCCATCACCAGAATTTAAATACTTCGAAAATAAAGGTTTTAATGACCTTAGAAGAAAATTTTAAATTCTAAATTATGTTGAACCAAGGCTTTTGAAAAGCTTCTAAATATTTGCAATTTTACTTAATAATGATATCGTTGGTGCCTTAGGACTTATGTACGGTTTTCTGGAAGAAAACGTACTTTAGTGTGAATTTCAAAACATTTTTTACATACACTTAGATGTTATGCCTAGTGACCCAAATTTACAGTTACACAGAAATTTACTTATTAAATTTGGCTCTCCAGCTTAATATATGTGTGAAACAACCGTATGCCTATACCATGTACAGGCAACTTTTATCTCCTATCGCAATAGTTAATTGATAGGTTACTCAACACAGTAGACCTCAAAGACACTCTAATTCAAAATTCAGGCTGTTATCTTATTCGATTTAAGTTAATATGAAACGCAAACTGGTTTCGACAAGCCTAAACACTTTTCACAAAATTTATATTACACCCCAGTTTATACCACGTTACATTAATACTGCATTATGCAATTTCATGTATACAATGAGCTAATTTCATACTATAATTTTCACTATTCACAATCTCAATTAGATTATCTGACTGTTTGCAATCTTTTTAATACTAATATAGAGAACTTAGATTTGTGGCCACAAGCTTTGAGGAAACACAAAATAAACTTTACATTTCAGATTAAAATTCTCAAATCAATAAACCTTTTAACTACTATTTAAAATTCAAAATCCCTTTTTTGAGGTAAAACATCGCGACTAGAGATTTGCAGCCCACATGTAAAAATAAATAAAGTTTTTCTTGAATAGAAAATAAATGACAGTCCTTCGGATTGTAACTGGGCTACTTCTTATTGTTTTCTTGGACTATTCTTTTCCTCAAGGAGATCGTTCCACGTTGATCATCTCTACTTGGAAATGCAGATACTTCGTGGCTGCTGTTGGACTTGTCGTCGCATTCGTTCTGCCTTTTCTTTCTACTTGGTTGAATACCCAATCGCTTGGACCGATGGGCATTTTCCATATCCTTGGTTTGTCTCCATCGTTTCCTCTGGGGCTCTAGTCTAGCTGTACATCTTCAAATCTCCTCCTAATGTAGCGGCAGACTGGCCGCCTTTGTTGTTGGCTCCATCCTAGGCCATCCCGGTATTTTCTTCCATCCCCTCCTCGGTTCACCTGCAACAAGAGTGTCACACTGGCTGTTCGATCTGACATTGACCCTAGGTTGACTTATTATAGGCGGACATAGCCGATTTTCTACAAGTGTTGTACCTAGAACTTCTCTTAATTGAGATATATTTGCGCGTTCTTTTCAAAGCGAATGAATCATTTATGCTAGCCCTGTATATAGATAAACAATATTTTTATACTTTTACTTTTAACGCCGATATTTCCAATGCTCCTAGATGCAGACATTTTTAAAATATTATTTTTAATTATTTGCGTTTCAAACTTACAGTAATAATTCATTTATTTCAATTACTGCCTGAGAGAGGCAGATTTTTAACATAACTAGTTTCAGAATTAATGTATTATTATTTACCTATTGTAAGGATTAGATTTGTTGTATATTATAGAAATCACAAAAATTAAACTCAAAATGAATACTTATCAATTACTTAATGACATTTAGATTGATGAATGAGTAATAATATGAATTTATTAATGAAAAATGTGTGAACTAAATATGAATATTTCTAAACGGGAATGCCAAAAGTGCTTATGGAGTTTTTCCGTCTTGTAATACTTACATTGTTTGTCCCTCAAAGTAAATAATACACAGAAAGGATAGAATATTAAAAAAATTGCTAAAATTCCAACTGCAACTGAATTTAGCGGGAAAATGATAAAAAGAGTCAAAATGCACTCGCGAAATTCATTCAAATTACAGCAGCAGTTGTGCTATTTGTATATCTTTGAACAACTGGTACAAAGTTAAATATGATGTAATGGATATATAATTGTCAAAATTCTTCCTCCATTTTATGCTGTTTTTTTATCATAGGCATCATTATCCACTAACTTAAATTATCGTTTTCTTCTCGATCGTGAGAACTGTCGCTAAATCTTCAGACTTTGCTTCTTAATTCGAATAATAATTTTGTTCCGAATGATCTTTCCGTTTTATTACTACTATTTCGGCCTTTCAATTAATAGGAGCCTTTTTCATTTTCCTTATGCTCATATCATTGCAGACACTTATTTTTCCTCTTATTTTGTTTTATTTCCTTTTCATTCCTTCATGCATAATTCTGGGTTAATTTCTTTGGACTCTTTTGTTTATTTTTAACGTTTCCATAGGAAAACGATCTGTAGAAAATAACAGCTGAATCAGTAAACTCCTGAGGAAAGAGATGTCTAGATGAGGTATCAATGGTAGAAAGGAGTTGCAGAACGAAACTTATTTTGTAATTAAATTGACCGAATGAAAATTCTTTCATCTTGTGATGGTTTATCAACTTTGAACAAATGAAATGATCAAAAACTTTTATTTGAATAGATTTTCTGCAAATTCAGATCTTTTGAATTTTCAACCAAAAATTAATTTTTCTATTCAAATTTTCCTCATAAAACTCTTTAACACTTTTATATTAAGGACAAGTTTTAGTAATATATAAATTAACTGAATTAGAATTACAAGAATTACAAAGATAATAATGAGTAACAAAATAAAATTCTTGTTTCCCAATCTATGCTATGCGTGAAGTGTGCTCTACAATGCCCAACAAAAACTGATCAAGTTATATAATTTCAAAATTTGAGATATCTGACTTCACTTTCGGCTTGCTTGAAAGGTCGGTTAACAAATAAATAAAAATAGTTTAAGTTTGATTTTTTTTCCTCTTAAATGCCATTCTTTGATATTATTTTGCAATTATCACCAAATCGCATATGGCGCATCACTTCATTAAGCTTCCACTAAATGTGTAATTTTTAATCAATTGTCCAGCAAAAACTGGCTATAAAAATTTTGAAGATCTAATATTGAAATACTGGATTTTGTATGGCATTATCACCCTCCTCACCGCGTGTCTTGCTTAGAAATAACCTAATATCTCTAAATTGGGGTATGAACTAATGTCATGGTCGATAATTCGCCATTATCTGACTGGGTCTCAGACACCTCAGTCGACTTTTAAATGGGACAGAATGTAAGATACTTCCTCCCTTCTTACCGCGTGCTTCGCGATGTGATTGGAAGAACGTCTAGCTGGCAGTCGGGAGGTCCGGAGTTCGAATCCCAGCGAGTGCACTGCAGATTTTACCTAGTGACTCTGCACATTCACCAGTCACATTAAAGATGTTCGTCTTTTTTTTCTAGTTTAAACATTTAATATTTAATCCTTGGACCAGAAATAGAAAACTCTAATTCAGTTTCAAATATAGTCACACAATTTAAAAGGACATTAAGACATGAGTTGAATTCGGAAATAGACGAAAGTTCTGAAATTTGCACTTTTGATAGTAATTTTTCTGTTTCTTCTGCTTAGTGTTCCAATTTTTAAGTCACTGCTTACTATCTTACCTCATAATACACTACTTATTCTCTTACCTTACAGTGCGCTTTCATGTCACAGGGTATGCCGAACAAAGAGAACTCAAATGGGCAAACCAATTCTATATTGTATATTTCATTCGCATTAACCTTGATCGCATTTTCAGCTTTAAGTACAAGAAATCCTTTTTATTTCCCATTTTCCTTAATCGCTCAATTTCAATGAAAAAGTGTTCAGTCTAAATTTAAAAAAATACTTTATTGACTTGTAAGTACTGCATATTAGGCAGCAAAAGAGACTAAGGCAAGGAAGAGCTCAAAATTAGCCAGTATTGTGCACAGAATTTTAACGAGGAATACGTATTGTCATTACACCACCGTGATATTAAAATAGCTGCAGTTACATCAGCATCGCAGATCTTAATGTAATTAGGTGTACACGATAAACAGCCTACTAAACACAGTTAAAACTGTGAAGCGTTTTCCATATTGAATAACATGATGATGAAATTCCCTTAAACATAGGAAATATGTCTCTAGATTAATTATTTCAATAAAGAAAGAATCAAATTTAAAATTGCCAACTTCAATGTTTTTATTGTCAACATTTACTTTGAAAATAAGAACAACACATTTACTTTAGAGATGACCAATAGAAAAACGATATCGGCTTACATCTGTTTAAAAGGAGTTTCTATCTTTACTCTTGTATCTCCTCATGAATTCACATGGCTAAAAATTAAATAAAGTTCGCTCTTGCCGGGAAAATCTAGTTGTTGTAAATATCTTTCTATGGAAAAAAAATTGGCGCGTTTTATTCTGCCCGAAATTACCTTAAAAATTACTTTAAATGTTGTATTTTACCATTGAAGCAAATGAATTTTAAAACTAATGAGGGTTTTATCAAATATTTCAAAATTCAAACAATTGAAACAAAACTCGAACATAGACATTGTAGTAAGTACAGCATGGTAGAATATTTACGCTATTCTGGATTGCAGCATCAGCTTTTATATTAACACTTCATTTCTAGTACCTTCTTAAAGAGATTAGACATCTCATTCTTTACTTCCTTTATATTTTGTATGAATTTTGAAATAAATATTTTGCTAAAATGAATCAAGTGTGGTTTTTCCTTTCCCATAGCGTAACTGACGGAGTTGGTAATTCTATCCACAAGATTCGAAACATTATCTCGCAGTTGCAACTTGAGCCTATTTGTCTGGCTGCAGGCGCAAGCAGTGGAGTGTTAAATACATCCAGAGATTGTCTGATAAGAGCCGAATTAGTGAGGGTGAATAAAAAAAGGCTTTTTAGAGATTGAAAAGGGAGTGAGAACAACATAACGTATCACGGGAAATGCCGGATCAATGATCACGAAAACGAAAATATTGAGAAGAATTTATGTGTATTTTTGAAGCAATAGCGCATAAAATGTCAATTATTCAGCTTATGAATATTATTAGCATTATATATATAAGATATTTGGAAATGATTCATCTCTGAATCACATTGGGATACTTAATTCACAGTCGTTTTCAGTTAGCAATGGCGGATTTATTTGTTAACATCGTACTTAATAATAATAATAGATTTTCATTTGTTAATAGATGTTTATTTGTTGTATGTGTTTGTTAGTAAGTTTTTAGCTGCTGATAAGTGTCATAGGCGGAAGAAATTAAATTATTCACTGTTAGAAGTTAAATATGATTGTTGAAAAAAGAAAACATTAGAAAAGTTGAAAAGAAAATTAAAAAACTTGATTGCTTCGCGTTACAAAAGTCGTGTTTCTTATTCGTGTTTTTGCTCTCTCATAACCCGTTCATACAGGTCCGCTTCTTCCTTAACCCGTTCATACAGTTCCGTTTCTTCTTTTTTTTTATCTTTTTCTATTTATTAAACTCATTTTTCCATATTTAGTTAGATTGCACAAAACAGCAGCCACAGTAACATCGTAAAAGCTAGTAATGAATACTAGTAGTTCGATCTCGGTTCGTATTTCGGAGAAAGTCACGTATGAGGAATGACTGGATGCGATTTTCGTGGTTTTCCTCATGCCCGACGTGAATACAAACTGTTTTCTCGTAGAAAAATCCTTTACGAAGACATCCTTTTCCTTTGGCAGATAGCCGTACTGTGTTTTGTCTTAATCAATTAATCTAACCCCAGTGAAACGCTGAGCTAAATCTTTGCTGCAGTCGAGGTCACAGCGGCCAAGGTTTATAAATCTGATGAATAGTGTCAGATCCTCAGCGGATCAAATACTAATAAACGAGCTGACTGCATGGGAGATTTTATAGTTTCCTTCCGTGTGTGTCGTAAATATAAATTAATTTTCTGTATATCTTCCGCAAAGAAATCCCCCTTTTGTGTAGATATTTTTCGTGTTCATTGTCATAGCGAACAACGGCAGGGTGAGACTGGATAATTTCAAATTACGTACTTTGCCGTAATGAATTAAATTAATAGCATTCGTAGTCCGAAGAGTGAGAGTTCTTGGACAATTTTTTGCACAGAATGGCAAAGCTTCAAAGGCAAGACATTTAAAATCAAAATTAAATTTCAGAATTTTAATTTTAACAGAATTCAACTGTCAGCTTTAAAAAATAAGGGACCTATATAATAAAGGTTTATTATGCGTAAGAAAATGGCCAAGCGGAGGGGTAAATTTCCTTGTATGCCACTGATTTTGTCATCTCTGCTTTAGACATTTTCATGTACTTGTGTATAATTATTAATTATATGAAAATATTAATTATCAGTTAATATCATTGTCTATTATTTGTTTTAATAAAAAAAAACTTTTTTATGTACGAATAATTGGCACTTTGTTTGGCTCAGTAATTCCCTGCCTGAGATAAAATTATTTAGGGATAAGAACAAAAAATTATTAGTGTGGGAAATGGTAATCTTTTGCATAGTTTGTATAAAAATAAATTCATAAACTGAATTTACTTTCATATTTAAGACTGCATCCTAATTGGATGAGTCTGATTTTATGCCTATAATACAAAGTGAAGGATCGGGGCACTCAGTACTTTTTTGTGTGTTTTTGAAATGTTGTTTCGAAATATATCAAAGTCTTCAGTCATAAATAAATTAAAATATCAAGTATAAGGTAATTTATGTAACCTGTAAAGCATCTAAACCATATGAAGTTTTGATGTAAAACATGTGATCACGGTCTGCTCATTTGTTATTCCATTTTTGCTCCCTTGTCTTTCTACTTATTCGCATAAAAAACCATTAATTTGAAGTAATAATTAAATAATTTTTGCTCATATAAAGAACATAAATTAAGAAATCGGAGATCAAGTAATAAGCAAATGAAAAATTGAGAAACACTGTTTAGCGCCATGAATTTCGTCATTTAGATATGGATAATATCTTTTTACGTATTTTTACTCAGCGCTATCAATGAAATGTGAGTGTCACATGAAATTTAAATTGTTATAAAAATTAAAACCAAGATTAGAGAAAAAAGTAATTATTTATTAAAGTATTAATTAAATCATACTTCTAGTTCTGATTTAAAAAATCGTGTGGATAAATTTTATGATAAAGTAACAGAAATACAGAAAATGAATTAATTAAAATTTAATTAAGGTATTGTTCAAAACGTACAGATATTATTTACGGTTTACGTAACTTTCTAATTCCATAATCCATTATTTAAATTTATATTGATATTTGTTTTATCAATTCATTTCTACATGCTTTCTTAACAAATTCTTCTTTTGTTATTTTCAGTGTTTAAAGCATTGGTCGAGAAATGTTATTTTTTAACATTATATTATTCTTTAGGATTTCAAAATTCTCTCTTATTATGGGCAATATAAACAAAGTGATTTATTCTTCTTAATTTCGTCTGCGCTTTTGCGGTCTCATTCCCGCGCTCTCATACACCTCAGTGGTACTCAGGTGAATCAGGATTCCGGTCACGACTTTCCACGGAGTTGGACAAAAAACTCGAGATCGAGTTCCCCAGTTTTTTACTTTTTTCTCTTAGATCCGAATTGTCTGTTTGTTACAAGTTTTTGTTGCTTTCGAATTCTTAATTTTATGAAATATTCGTTTCATTTTATTCTTTACTTCTGTGTGTACTTGAGGAAAAAGCATATAACAAAATTCCGATCAAAGTAAATTCAGTGTGAGAAGCTTTCCTTACAGTGAATTATTTTTCATAAATCTTTATGCCCTTGATAGATTTGAGTCATTTATTTAATTTATCTTATATTAACTTATTTATTTTCAATTTATTTTCTTATAAATTTGGAAATTACAGTGAATAAATTTTTGGAAGAAGGAAGGAGCTGGCTACATTCTCAACCAAAGAGGAAGGGAATATTTAAAAAAAATTTTAAAATACGTTGTTAAAAGAAATGAAAAAAATATGAATAAATAGTGAAAAGATACAATCGCAAAAAACGTTTTGCTGTTAAAGATGTAATTCTAGGAAAGATGGATATCTTTTGTTGCCAGGAAAGTACTGTCATCAAGGGCGGATGAACACAGCTAAATGTTAGTAATCAGCTTAACAAACCTAAACCATGCTTTTTGATTTTATCAATGAAATTATCGCTGTCTGTAACGATTTCCAGCGTTACAAAAGATATTTTTTAATGTCTGATGTGAAAATCAGCTTTTAATGTTGCAAACCCTGAAAGCTTAGGCTATGCCTTATGCTCTTAAACTTTGCACGAAAAAACGATATATTTTGCGTAGAAAGAAATGAAGATCTATATGTAATAACATACCCTTAATTAAGACGAAATAACCATTACCTCGGAAATTAAGTTGGAGAGTTTCCAGGTGATAAGTCCCGAAATTCCAAATTTTTCATGAAATAATATTACCATAAAATCGATAGTGAATTAGAAGTGGGCTTTGTCTTCCGTAGATAAAAAGCGAAAAACTGAAATACCGTATTTACGCTCATATTTCTTCCCCTTATATACTTTTCTCTCTAGTTCTTTCAGCATCATGATTTAGAAATTTCTGATTCAGGGTGACAATGTAAAATATGTGCACAAATAGGAAAGTGTTTCGTATAAGCAAAAAGAATATTATTGAAAGTTATAAGTCCTTTGAAGTGATTATATTATAGTTTTAGTGTGTCTTAATATGCGCACTTTTATGCGTTCTGTTTACCATTTAAGCTGCCTACGTAACACGTGTTTTCCCGTACCGATTTTCAGGCGGTAAAATTAGTACAAAAAAGGGTGGAAATACAGGAGCAAATACGATATATATGAAGCTTCTACATTCTTTATGCTCTGATTGTAATTTTGTTATAACTTTGAATAGCCTTTCTAATAACCTTGGATAATTTAACAGGCATAATTCATTTCGATCATTAATGAATGGAACTTTGTTACCCGTTTCTTTGCTACATTCTGAACAGCCGAAAAATATTATCTAACTTAGGAAAAGTAAATTCGATTTTGACTAAGTTTGAAATTTCCTTTTTAATTTAAATCCCTAAGTTGAATGATTTAAAAAAGTAAAACTTATTTTTTAAGAAGAATGTAGATATATTTCGCATGCGTAATGGAGAAAACTCGCCTTATATATAATCTATTAGTAGCTGTAAACTAAGGAGATGTAAAAATACTTCTCACCGTTCCACGACGGAAGTGTAATTTTAGTTCTTTAAGCTATTGATTAACAACATGAGCTCTCTAAACTTTGTTCAAAATTAAAAGTTGCAATTATATTAAATTTATTATGACTGGTAAAAGTAAATAATGAGTCATTTTTCTGATCAAAATTCCTTAATTTTCTGTGAATCATAAATCGCTTCCGTTTATAAGTGTTTTGTAGATAAAAATAATAGGTCATTATGAAATTTCTGAGAATTCTGTGTATGAAGTTATTTTCCATAAAATGCTCTGCGTTTCGCGCTGAAAATATGTTCAATAGTACCTTCGAGAAGGGCTGACTGCCAATTGAAGCTAAGCCCATTTTGTCTTTAATTAGTTGATATTTAATTCCTGAAAGCTATGGAGCTCAAGTCTGCGCACCCTCGTGCAGTATGATTTTGTGACTTTAATACTGGACTAGATAACCAGCTAAAGTCTTAAATGTTTACGTGGTGTTTTTATAAAAGCTTCTTACCAAGCCACAATTTACATGAGGATCAATTAATTCAGGAGGAATCAATGTTCTTTATATGAGCAAGATTGCTGTGCCCGAATGGCGGCGACTGCTAAAAAGACAGTGATGTAACTTGGGCTCAAATACAAGGCACAATTTTCAGGTGGATCAATTAATTCATTAATTCAGGAGAAGGCGCTATTTTTTACAACAGAAAGATTGCTGTGGCCGATTGACCACTGCCAGAAAGACAATTATATAACTTATGCTTAAATTCAAGATACTCTAAACATTGGATCGATAGCCTCTATAAATATTCTACATGCAAAACTCAGTGTCAGGAGCTTTTCAGTTTGAGTTGGGTTCCTCATCGCCTGACTTTTCCCAAAAAGTGAGGCTGGAGCAGAGTAGAGAAAAACAAAATGCTTCAAATATTTGATGAAGGATGCTAAGTAGTCAATTTTTGCATGTAACAGGTTATTAAACTCAGTTCTGTAAGATCCATAACCAATAGACCTGTCTACAGTACAGCTTTTACATAGCGACAAGACTTGATGAAATGTTGGCAAGGAATTATTGTGCTACTCTCCTCTATAAATGGACATATTAAAACTGGGATGCTAGAAGATCAAAGAAAAGCGACTACAGAATGATATTAACAAGATGCTTGCCTAATGTTATCTAAAAAATAAGAAACAGATTACCAGAAACTGGATATCGCATTACAACAATACAACTGCCCATTCTGAAAACACGACCACTTCAGGTTTTAAGAGATTCAGGGACTCAGGTCCTTGATGTAATAGTCCAGATATTGTTAAGTGTACCTCCTTACTACCCGGAATCATGGATAACGTTCCTGGACCGAGATTTGCCTCCCATGAAATAACTATGTTGTTCTACAATAATTTATGAACAGCATCTTTAATAAGAATGACATCAGTTAGTTAAGGCAGCCAAAATAATTAGTAAATAGTTTTAAAGGAGGAAAAGCTATCTCAGTACAAGATAGTGCATTTTGAAAGAAAAGAAAAAAACTTAACAAAAATTACCTTGATAGTTATTCAGTGCCGCCCAGACGGTATAGCGGTTAGGGGAGCCGATTGCGATACCAAAGGGCTCGGGCTCGAATCCCGGACAAGGCATGGTCATAACGGTCTGTCCCTTCACAGGAGGCAAAGGTGGACCACCTATTAGGTGCCTCCATTATAAAGTGACCACCACCTCTGGCCTTAGCAAAGTCGGCTGAGGGCCCGCCATTGGTAAAAAAAAAAAAAAAATCCAGTTTAATAATAATTCTCAAGAGTTTTTAATACTTATTCATTTTAATAATAATTCTGAAGAATTTTTGAGTGAATCTATTAAAACTGTAGTTAGAGATTTGCAATCATCCAGAAGTTCTCTAACGCGGAAAAGCGAAAAAGAGCATAAAACTCTAATCGAATAACCACAAAAGTAAGCCATAATTATTCAATTACTCTATAATTATTCAATCACAGTTTAACATGCATTATCACGTAATTTTTGCAAACTTTTTTTGTATTTGTATTTTTGCATCTAATATATGTGATACAGCATCCAAATTATTGTTGTATAATTTTACATCCATTAGCTAAACCGCATTCTGGATGCCGTATTTAAAATTGTAAATTCCATTAAAGAGAAACCCCTTCAATTATGTTTCCTTCACTTGAACGTAAAAATGAAATAAGATTATTATTATTATACAGGAGTAAAGTAGCTTATTATGCAGCAGCAGTGTACTTTTTGGAAGCTAAAGATGAGAGAGATTAATTATACCCTTTCTTCTATTCGAGCACTATATCTTTCAAATGCCAGCCAATTTTACCAATGCCAAAAATGCATGAAGTGTCGGAAGCAAAATCCTTTATAAATAGAAATTTATTTCTGAAATAACTTCTGAAATTTCATAGTAGATTTTAACTTTTTCAAATAAAAAAGTTGAGATTTACGTCAGCTGTACGGCGAAGTATTTGATTTCTATTTCAATATTCCTAGTTGATTTCACTGAGAAATTGAGCAGTTTTCATTTAGAGCCACAAAGGAATCTCTGATTGTTTCGAAATAATTAGCATGGTTAGTGTGCATAAAAATAAAGCATTTTTTTATGTACGCTAAGAGTTTTTTTTTTCTTTTACTTATTACGCGCTCCGCGTTTCAACACAAGGAGGAACGCCCTGTGGAGGTCTTTTTAAGCCAAATTGGCTTGTACACATGGGAAAAACCACGAAAACGTCCATGCAGACAGCTCATTCTTCGGGACTCGAATCCTGGACCGAACTACCAGTGTTCAACGGCTTTTCCCGCCCGGCCGCTCGTGTGCATAATCTCTGACATTTAAATAATTCATTTTTTAACTAATTGCCAAATATGAAAGATCTTTTGCAAAAATATAGGACTTATGATTTTAATCTTAAGCGTATAAGACGTTTCTCCCGCCTTCTTAGCATGCCTTCGTGATGTAATGGTCAACGCATATTCGAGAGGTTTTACTTTCGAATCCCGGTGAGGGCATTGCTCATTTTTCAAGTGTTTCAAAATAACCTAATGACTCTACAAGCAGACTTAAAATTAGTATCAGGTGCTTAAAGATCGATATTACTAATAAAATGCTTTCTACCACAACTGCGAGAATTTTTCATTAACTAAAAATGAAATTAAAATCTCAGTGTAGCACTTCGTGTCTCATTATAATGTTCATGAAATATTTATAAAACGAAATGATTTTATAATTTTGCGTTTTGGCTATACATGTTTTTCATTTTTAATCATATTCTAATAGGAAATTTTTCTCCTTGTTGAAGTTATTTGTGTCAAAGGACATTCATTCTCTTTATTCCGTTAACGGAGAAGCGCAAATCCTAAACGTTCTTGGTTTGAAATAATAAACGGTTTATGAAATCAATTTTTTTCAGTCGTTGATAGCTAATTTTTCGTTACTGTGCTCCGTATATTCACTGTAATTTATTACAACATTCATTAAGCATTAAAATTTTAAAATTTAAAACAAGATTAAAAATGGATTTTATTTCGATTTATGTATAGTACAAAAATGGCAATATAAGACTTCAAATAAGAATCTTTTCTCAAAGCGATAAGTACTATTCATGTGTTAGAAAATTCAAAGGCAATTAATTGTATATAAAGATTCTACACAGAATTTTAGATGTACATTTCCTAAATATTTGCTTCCTTATGCTGTGAATGACTATTTTCACATAAATCTTAATACAGGGAAAGACGTCATATAGTATTAATACTGATATCCGTAATGCAATGTCTACTTCATTTGATCAGAATAGTCGCTCAGGCAATAAAAGTAAAGTGCTCGAAGTCTGAAATCACAGTTTTATTTTTATAACCAGTTAATACTTTTGCTTTCATTGTCACTTCTGCTTTCGTTGGTTCCCGCCAGGATGAAAATTAGTTAACTTTTTAAGGTAGGATTTCTTAAGAGAAAACTCTTGGCAACATTCGCTGACCGTCTCGCTTCGTTTCTTTCTAGCTTCTGAACTACTTGAATCGGCTTTAGCCATGCTAGATGTAATTGTTCGTGTGAGTTGAGGATTTAAGCTAAAGCTTGTTGGAGAGTTTGGTTTGTAAATATCATATTTTAGTACTATTATGCCCACAAGCTGCGGAGACTGTTTCTCATATTACACAGGTTACGTAAATTGTTATGCTGGCAAATTAATTAAAAGATATATTTTAAAATTTCTTGTGTGTTGATGTTGCTTTATTTAATGTTTAATAAGGGGCAATAAGTCGCCTGACTATCTTCATGAATCCAGCAGTTAAATAGTTTTACTTATATATTAATGTATGTATATAGTAAAAAAATATTTTCATATGAAGGATGGATATTATTTTATCAGAATCACTTAAATAACAAAACAACTGTATTTGATACATAAAAATTTGTTGCAGCTACTGACAAGTGAACTATTGTTCTATCTAATTAGTGGTGTAGGTCTGTTTCGCCAGTTCTCAAACAATTATTTGATCCTGTCCAAGTTAGTTGCTATTTTAAGTTTAAAAACTAATCAAATGTTATATTGCTTGATGGCGCTGGACTTAACAGGTTATAGCCTTCGAAGAAGTCGTTTTCTATGATTCCATGTATTTGACGACAGTTATAACAGCTAACGAATTTTCATTCTTAACTATATCAAAAAGTTGTTTATCTTTAACAAGGTTCAATAATTAGGGCAAAGTAGGCAAGGGGTATCTGCTTATAGTAAATAAAGCATTCATGAAAAGTTTTCTAACAGAAACTGACTCATATTAATGTTACATATAAGGAAAACCCTTAAAACTCCTCTTATTCAATCCATTCAACTATCGGACATAACCCCAGGATAAAATATTAGTGTTTGTATTCCCAGCTAATCAGCAGATAGTGATTTATTAAAAGCTTAATAATGGAACTCTGCTTCCAAAGGAAAAGTAGTCCCTTTAGAAGCCGATCAATGTTCTGCAGTTCCGCCTTTGGTTTGGAAGGAACAGAGGTACAGCCTTCCAGTGCAAGTCGCCTCCTCAGTTTATGTGCATTCATTTCATTTGCAACTGATTTTAAAAGTAACCAAAAAAACTGATAAAATACATCAAGGAAAATAAAAGTGCAATGAATTAAAATTTTTGGTAAGAAAGATTTTCATAAGTATCGTTCTTCAATTTTTATTTTATCTAATTTCTCTTTTCTTTTAACTTCTTGTGCAAGAACCAATAACTTTAATATATTCGTGGAGAATTTGCTTATTATCAGAATCTGAAATAGTCGCTTTTGCTCAAATAGCAACAAGTTATTGCTGGCTTCGGGAAAATTCTTCAAAGGAATAGCGCTCTTCTTCATTGAAAGAGCGTTCTTCTCTTTTCTTTCTTATTTAGAACAGTTGGTAATAATTCCAAAACTTAAGCATTCTGTTTCTTAAACTTTAAGCATTCTGTTTTCTATGAAAAATGCTGTTTACACGAAAAAAATGTTTTTAATTTTTTCATCTTTAAACCAAAATCCATATTGCTCGCTTAAGTCATTGAAAATGAAGGTGAACGTCCCTAATGCCTGCTAAATTCTCGGATGAATGGTCTAAGCGTCTGATTGAGGGCGCGGAGCCAGAAAAGGAAATTGTTATTAGAAGGAAGGACATTCAAGGTCTTTTCCTTTCGTATCTAGCGTCGGATCTGATTCGCACTTAGTCAAGATCCGGAAGGTAACGAAAGGAAAGGGAAATTTCAAAGCCAGTTATTGTTTAAGCATTCAGGAAATTCACTGGTTACTTTTATGATATTATATTTAGCAAGCTCGCAAAGCACTTCAACGTATACATGAAATCCATGATCTGTTTTTTTCCCTTGCTTGTTTTTACCAAAACCGTAGATAATCTGTCATCCTACTCAATTCAAATAACAGTTATGGAATTAACCTGAAAGCTAAATGGAAACTACAAAATGGGCCAAAATGCAGTGAGCAAACAGAGGATTAGGTGAGCAAAGCATATGATGCAGAAACTGCATTACATTAGAGCGGAAAGCGGACGAAAACGATGCATATGATTAGAAAACTGAACTTAGGGGCAAACTTTTATCCTGTAGTTTAATTGGAAAAAGGAATAACTAATTCAATGGAATTTTAGGATTTTAGTTTTGTACTTAATAATAACATATGGCCGTGATAACATTTAGTAGAACATATTAACACAGAATTTAAATTTCAATCCTTTCTAGAGTTCAGAAACGTGGTTACTAATTTCCCTCTTAATTAAATTCTGGTAAATATCACATTAAGCGAATTCTACGAACCAGTAACTAATTATGAAATGTATCAGGAGTTTGTAGAGTCACTAGGCTATTTCGAAGCGGGAGAGATGACAAATGAGCAATGCCCTCGCCGAGACTCGAACCACGGACCTCTAGAATACGCGCCGAGTGTGCTGACTACTACGCCACGAAGGCATGCCCAGAAGGCTGGAGAAATACCTTATATACTTTCCCTTTTAAAGGGTGACTGGGGATTAAGGGGCCCAATCGCCAAATCGTGGTGGTGTTTTTTTTTTTTTTAGTAGAGACATTAGGTATATTTTTTGAAGCAGGAGAGACGAAAAATTAGCAATGCCATCGCCGGTACTCGAACCACGGACCTCTCGAATACGCGCCGAGCGTGTTAACCACTACACCACGAAAGCATGAAGGTGGGGGAAGAAGGTGGGAGAAATGCTTTATAAGTTGAGAATTTGCAATAATTCGTTTTAAAATCATAACTGAACTGATTAATTTAGGAATAAACGAGTAATGTAATCTATATATATTCTTGTTTTAACTTAGTTTTTTCTCTACACCTGCGAATTATGATTTAGAATAAAATTAAAGTAGGTTTTTCTTTAGAAAATATCACAAGACAATCTTCCTTTAAAAATTCAGATATACATATATATATAATCAAAAGAGAAAAATTAAATCAAAATTAGGTCATGAAAGGTGGGTAACCCTCTTACAAGAAACACACAAGTCAAAATTAAAACAAGCATTTCAAACTGAAACAGAAATAATTAAATAAAATTAATAAAACTGTTTTAAAATATAAAAAGTATTGAAAATTCGTCTTTCTTTTTCAAGGAGCAGTCGAAGAATTTTCAAGAAGGAGACACGTTTCTGAACTATATCTAGATGATTGTAAATGCTAGAAACATATAAAAAAAAATAACAAGTAAACTTTGTAAGAATTTTTAATTTAATGAATCATCAAGATGTAACCTACTCCGATGTGACACCGAAATTAAAATTTATGAACACTTTAAAAAAGTTTGTTTTATGATTTATAATAAAATAAATTTTCGCGTAAGAACAAGAATAATCATTGGGTAAATTAAAAGCAATTTGCTAAAAAATTAATGAAATTTTAGATTAAGAAAGAGTAGTCATTTGTTACTAACAAAGGTAGAAGGACGATTTACTATTTGTAAGTATACCATGAAGGCACATGATATGGAGAAAATTCCTTACAAATGGAAGTCTCACTGAATGTAAGCAAAATTATTCAAAAACCAATAAATCACATGAAAAACTTTTAAAATCCACTTTTTTAATGCGGAAACTACAAATATTCATAAGGAGACTGTTGATTAGATGTTAGCATCACAACTATTTTTATTATTTTAAAGGATTAAACTTGATCTGATAAAGTTACTTAAGATTTATAACCCTAACAGACGTAAAGCGAGTTATTGCTATGTCTGAGAATCTCAACAAAGTCTGGAGAAGGTTAAATAACCTCTTGTGCTACAAATAACCACAACTCGTAGTGACGCAAATGCATAAAACAGTGAAATTTAAATTAAATAATTATTGAACAGTAGTTAAAGCCTGCTGAATTAAATACTTAATTAGAACCTGGATCAGTAACTTAATCGAAGCATCAGATTTAAAATTTCGGCAGCGAGAGCCCACAAAGACAACTAATTACAACTGTAGAGCTAGCAGGAAACTGACCACATATAGCGCACGTGATGCCAGAAACATTACCTGTATTAAATACAGAAACCTCACTTTGAATATTAGTTTAATTTGCATTTTGGTGAAGGATACGAAAAGAAGATATTATATTAAAGGCTGGTATTATAATAACCGGTTAATAAGATTTCCTACAATTTTAACCTGTTAACAAAACAGTGTGTATTAAAGTAAGAGGTCATAAAGACAAAGAAAATTCTAAAATGCCACTTTTCTGTTTCAATAAATTCAAAGAAGCATCTTTCCAAAACAAAGTCTTAGATATAACTACATTTTCCTTAGCCTTAAACATTCCATGTTTTATAGCTATACATACAGATTAAACAGCATTTGATTCCTATAATTAGGAATTCCTTACTCCCTTTTATTTTTAATTTCAAATTTAATAGCAAAAGACTTTCTTATTAGTCACTCTTCATTGTTTCAGTATGAAGATTACTGAAACTTCCCCAAGCAATTTAGTACTTTATAATTTAATGCAAGTTACAAATCATTAATTACTACATACACTCATTTTGCAGTAATTTTTATACAGAATACATTATATTCTTTTATATCTTGATAAAATTTCTTTTTGATTTAAGAATTTTTGAAGTTTTTAAATTAGGCTTAGTTTTTTAAAAAAGTAAAATGGAGCAAACATTAATGAAAAGGTTTAAATCCGAAACAAAACAACTACCCCTCATGGAAAAAAATTCAAAGTAAAAAAAAGTTTTTAAAATAATTCAAAATGCAGATTTTCCGTAAAACAATTGACAAATAAGTAAATACATAAGTTGAAATAAAAATACATTTTTTTAAAACTTTTAAGTGCAAAATATAAACGAACATGTCATACGTAAAATCTAAAGTGACGGTTATTGATAAGATCATTTTTTTTAAAACATGTTTAGCCCTCTAGTAGTCAAAAACTGCCATTGTTCAAAGATCTTATACACCTCTGGGAGAGTGCATTAGATGGGATGGTAGATTGACCCAAGTCAAACGGATTAACTACAAGGGTTTGGTAATTTTC
Organism: Stegodyphus mimosarum; assembly: GCA_000611955.2. Classification (NCBI taxonomy): domain Eukaryota; kingdom Metazoa; phylum Arthropoda; class Arachnida; order Araneae; family Eresidae; genus Stegodyphus; species Stegodyphus mimosarum. Next base: position 216,592 of record KK114854.1, on the reverse strand, counting down.
CCTAAGTACATTGCAAATATAAGCCCATTCCCCTTATACTGTTCTCCCCAAAAGCACCTGCCTTTTAGTTAACCTTTCTGGACTTTGCCTTAGCTAGTTAACCTCATTTAATCAAATTTAAATTCCAAAATCTTCCACACTTTGTCTACTTCACATTTCTCTTTCCATACCTCCTTAATAATTTTCAAGTACTCATGCCATACATTTATTTCTCCTTATTACTAGCTTTCACAAAATCTTTATTTGCCTGCATAATGTATTTTTAGCGGGAAGAGAACTACGGATATTTACATCTGTGATAGTCTGTATAGAGTATTAATGAAAGCAAGAGACTAAGTTTCGAGAAGCATTCTAACCTATAAGCTTGACACATCTACAGTACAAATAAATAAACAGAACAATCTCGTTTCAAGTAACACTGAAAGGGGAATGATTTCACTGACGATTCAAGGAGAATTCATGTTGCTTGAAATTTCAGCATTCCTCAAAATGTGTAACCAAAATCGACGATGCATTGAAAGGATTTATATTTTTTGAAGAATTTAATTTTAAATGTAATGCTGAAAGAAATAATCCGATCGAGACTGAGTAATAGTCTGTGTGTGTTTGACTCAGATTAAATAATATGCTCTGATCCGATTGATATTAAAAGACCAAATTTAGTACATGAACTCTTCATTGCTATGTCTGCAAATTACAGCAAGTGCTAATGGATTATTTAATTATGGCAAAGCACATTATTTCTCTATCTATTAAAGACTCAAGAACTGTAATGAATGTGAAACTTCGGGAAACAGACATTGCTGCTTAACAAAATCTCATTAGTTACTCTTTAACTAAATAACCGAGAGAGTTAGAAATGTGACATAATAGGCTTTAATAAGTCTAGTTTGCCAATTTATTCCATTGCAGTGCCTGATAAATTCTTTGAAAATGAATCATTTTTGCTGTGCTAAAACTTCAAGGAATATGATATGTCTACTAGAAGGCTATGATCTGTTTTACTGGAGATATTTAATTTTGTGGATTCTTGTAAGCTTAGGAGAGTTCGTTTAGTTAATCCAAAGTCTTGGAGTGGCTTCATAAGGTGATATGTATGTATTTAGTGGATCCATGTTGGCCATATTGAAAATCCACCCACTCAATGACATACAAACCAAAATGTGCTGGAGCACCACCACTTTGGAAATTGCGGAGGAAGCCATTTTAAAGACACAATGTTGATGGAAGTTTTTTTGAGTGCAATATTCAAACAATCAAAATTTTTTTACAGCGGGTACCAAGAACATCCGATGCGAACAGCTTTAGAAAATTAACACAGCTGTAGCTGTTGTTTCCTTTCTTATATAGTTTTTGAACTTCCATTGCGGTGCTTCTTACGTACAAATCCCGATTCATTGACTTAATAAATTGGGGCTGTAAACTATCTTAGCTCTGTTGAGTGAAGGTTGTTAAGCTCCCTGACTATGACCTGGAAGGTTCTTCTATCATTACTAAGAATGACTTCATTTCATTCCTGGACAGTCTGTAGCGTATTGGTTTACTTTGAATGAAGAATAATAGGTCATAACTAGTAATTTTACGTCAGTTTTATAGTTCATTATCCAATAACAATTAAAGACATCAAAAATTGAAATCCCGTGTTGTGTTTTTTGAGATGATTCTAAATTATGTTTTGGTATCATGTATTCTGTTCCGCAATAAAATATTAAGATATATTCCTGATCATAAAAATTTACAATATGTTGAAGGATTCATCAAACATGAAGGAAACTAATTACACATACGAATTGTAATGATGTAAAGAAACGTTTACATTTACAAAGAACTATCAGAAGAGCAAATGCCCAAAATCAATGTTTGATGAAGCTGCCATGTGCTGCAGTAATATCTTATAATCGTCGAGGCATTAAATCAATTTTGAGCTACATATGTGAAACCAACATTCCATATTGCCTCCATCCGATCCCAAAATCCTTCGTGTTGATTGCGGCACGAATGCAAAGAGCGACATACTCATTAACAAAATCCTAGACATGTTCAATAGGGGACATATTTGGTGAATAGGCTGTCCAAGGAAGAACTGGTATCTGACATGTTCAGAAGAAGTCTTAAACATTTCTAGCAATATGTGGACAGACATTGTTCTTTGAAATGCACTTCCAACGATGTATTGAATGACAGGTTCGACTTTCGGCTCCATAACCTCCCTGATGAAAGTACCTTCAATTCCAAGCAAGCGAAAAGCCCATCATAGCCAATGTGCTATAATTGTGGAAAAGATCTGTTGCCAGGTTAGCTGGCTTCGAGAGCCCATTGTGGACGCAGACGCCAAAGGTTTTGGGGCAGACATATCCTGCGCAGTGAAATACATTGTCAGCCTCAAAAGTTATCCGGCGCATCTAAGTTGACAGTTGCGTACCTGCAGCAGTGCTCCATCATTTGTATCAAGTATCGAGATGAAGTTGCACGATCCGTCACGTCATTCAGATGGCCGCCCAGCTGGTGTAGTATTTAGTGACCATAAATGGCTGAATTTGCTCCTGACCCAGTTATATTTCCTATAGCTATGCGAAACTGATTACCAACCCACAAATGTCAACTCCACCACAGCCCCGTGGCCAGACCGACAAATCGGGCGGCATTTATTAAATCAAATAAAGAGCGATTAAACCATACACTTATATTACACAGATTTAAAAACTGAATAAGGCTTAAATAACCCCATGAAACGTGGGAATTCTAAATAGAAATGATGGATGTAATATTACTTAGAATATGCGTACAAATGTAATACAAACCATGTAATACAGATACTAGATAGATAGAAGTAATATTCAGGGTACATAAACACTGTTACAGTTAATTACAAATATAAATGCAGAAAAACGAACTCAGCTTCGAATGTTTTCGTTCACTAGGCACATAGATCTATTATAGCTTTTAGGTTCTGCCGAGCAACCCTGTTTGTTTCAGGTTCTGAAACCATTATAACCAGAAGCTCACCAAATGGAGGCAGGAAAACACAAAGTGGTCTAGATGACGTTGCTCCCCACACTCACAACTATCCTCTCTGAGATAAAACTCTCACAAAGGTCTCACTCATCTGAGATAACCAGGAAAATACCTATGTTCCGTGTTCTCTCCAATTACAGACTAATTTTCAAAGAATCTGCCTCTTCAGGAAAGCGATGGGCTTTTACATTGGAACTTCCCTGAGTGAAGTGGAACTCTTCAATCATAATATTTGGCAATAGAGTGTCTGTACTTCCCGTGTGATCAGAATCCAACTAAGAATGGGTCTTCTGGCATTCGTAACCGGATGCCTCGAATGCTCTGTACTATCCTATGCTCCTGGGATAGACTCCAGCTATTGCTGCTAGGCTCGAGGCAGAATCACTGTAAATGTGTTTAGACATGTTAGTATGTTACATCATACTCTACGAGAATACAAAATCCTCTCCCAGTGTTTTCTGGTGTTTTGAAGCCATCTTTGTATAACCTTTTAGCCCACTGATTTCCAGTCTCCTGTTAAGTTGAGTGGTCTCAACAAGATTGTTTTTAACTGGTTGGTAAGGAAGATGAGGTTTATATTGCTCGTAGTCTGTATGAACATAAACTTTCCTTCAGAAGACTGTTTTGCTTCGCTGCAAACGGCAAATGTTTACTAACTTACTTTTTCGACTAATAAATCTAGTGGTGGCAAGCCTGCCATAATCTGCAGGGCTGCTGTCGAAGTATTACGGTATTCCCTTGTATACCATAAGAAGTGTTATCGATGTAGTGTAAGTTGTGATCTCCTCATGTGGGTTGTGAGAGTATTACCTCTAATTGCTGCTGCATATAAAACAATTCGTTCCGTTATTATCTTGTAGTATAGTCCTTTATTACCTTGTATCAGTAGCTTTCCCATCTCACTGAGGTTGTGGAGAGCATGCTCTTAGTAAATATATTACTCCTAAGGTTTCAGTGAGAAAATATGAAGCTGCCATGAAAATCTCATACTCTCTCACTGAAACTTGAGAACCTTATCCAGGCCTAACTGAAACCTTATCCAAGGCTAATCCTAAGCGCACTTGCGTTCCTTGAGACATTTAAGCTAGGCATGGGTTTCTGTCGTACCGATGGGCCAGATTTCGAATCCTGGAGATGGCATGGATCTTTGTAAGCGAACTCCATGAAACGTGTACATGCACGGCAAGAGGACATTCAAAATAAACGGGGAGCCTAAAGTCCTCTCAAGAGGTTGGTATAAGAGAAGAAGGATAGGAGACTCTCGAACCAACTCTTGGGGTGTTCTACAAAACTGGAGTAAAACTGCATAGTTAATGAGGCGGGACTGTACCTGTACGACCAATGGCAAATTTCTGGTGTCTCGCTGATTTTTATCTGAACCTGTACTGTTCTGCAGATGAGGTGTCATTCATCACTGATTGACTTAACATTTCATCGTCTTTTGCCACATTTACGACGTATCCGGTACTCCTGATCTCACTGCTAGTACACTCGCATCACTAATGAGGCATTATCCTCCCTACGAACTGAGATTTTATGATAGAAGAATTCTTCTTCTGGCAGGCCGATCATGCCCCCCTGTTCAAAATGCAGTTAGTTGTTTATATTGGCACCTTCGTCGTTGAGGAGACACACCGCCTTCTTCTGCGACAACAAGATACTATTTTTAACATCCCTCTATATGTATCTCTCTGTTTATACGGCTAATTTTTTATGGTGGATACTAGCCATTTTTTAACTTGATCACTGCTAAGATCAGAAGTGGTGGCCATTTTGTTATGGGGGCACCTAATAGGCAGCCACGGCTATTTCCTGTGCAGGGAGAAACAATCTACATCCATGCCTTCTCCGAAATTCAGACCCGGGCCCTTCGGTACGGCAATCAGAGTCACTAAGCACTTTCTCATCTAGGAGGTGCATATCATAATTAGTCTTTCATTTCCTGCAAGTTTCAGTTTATTCATACGATTCATTTCTGTTACTTCTCTTTTCACAAGTAGGAGTGTACATTCAGCATGATTGAAGATGGCAACCCCAATATTTGTATTCCCGAACTCGCAGCGCTTTCTACATATTATCCTTATTCAACATTTTATTTTTGTCTGGCAACAATTTGTGAATAGAGAAGATTTTCCAGACTTTTCAATTATTTTAAATAAACAATACAGAGACTTACTTTAGAAATGTTCCTCAGAGACCTTGAAACGACTGATTGCCATGGATGTATTGTAAACCTACCCCAAACTTTAGCTGAAAATCATTCATCTAATGCTATGAGAATTATTTCAGCGAATCAGCAAGTTATAGCTCTGACTACAACAAACTTACACAAACCACATATTTATATCAAACAAACTTTTACTGGAACAGCACTTGCAAATCACAGTGGCTCACGAGTCACCAGGTGGCCGCCGCTGAACAAACAATTATGATTTATCAGACTACAAACACTAATCTTCTTAATAAATCCGACATTTTATTTAACGTTTCCACTTGCTTCGTAAACTTCTATTGCCTATCACATATAATAGACACATGAAGTATTTTCTTCGTCTGCATGTATATCTTGAATTATGTTCCCATCAAAATAATTATATATGGCTGCTGATTATCCAAAATTTTTATTTATAACAGTTAGAATTATTTAAAGAATTTTTTGTTACCTTAATATTGGACATTAGTGTACACTGTTAGTGGTCAGTTATGTGTTAACAGATATGTAGTCTAACGCTATGGGACCTCACATTCTGGTTATGGTTAAAAATTACGTTTACAATGCTAAGCCAAAAGATCTTAAAGAATAGAAAGAAAACATGATAGCTACGAGCAAAATTTCATTAATTAAAAACTTCTTATAAGTTGAGAAGAGCTTTTATGTCACTGTCACTCTAGGTCTAAAAATGCTTCTTTTGTTTAGAAAAAGTAGGTAGCCATTTTGAACATTTGATTCAACTTGATTAATTGTTTAATTTATATATGGTTTACTTATTTAAAAATAATTTTGTTAATAAAATGCTAAAGTTTAACTTTGTCAAAATAATAATAATGAAAGAAGTTAAACACTCACCCATAGGATGTAAGGCCAATAACTGCTCAGTTTGCAACTTTTTAATATTATACTTCTCTGTGCAAGTTAAAATAATATAAAGTAAATTTGGCACATTTTTATAGAATGGAAGACCAGTAACTACTCTTTCTACATCTCTTCGATCTTGCGCTTTCTGTGCAGGTTCACCTGAGTGATGTTTAATTGCGTAAAACATTATAAGTTTCCTGAGCTTGTATGCTATGATGCGTGACCTTCAGTAAAGTTAATATTACCATCTCTACGAAGTGTTAGTGCTCACGCAAGCTATATTTGATTTGAACTCAGAAGATCATTTCCTTTTTCTGTGATTTTATCTTTCAGTCGCATAATTATAACAAAGCGAAATATCTTAAAAATCGAGCCTCTTCTATTCGGAATCATATTTTTTTTTATTTAATTTTTAATATATATGTAATACCATATTTATTGTAAATAACGATCCGCGTTAACACTGCTCAGAATTTCTTAGCAGAAATAGTACTTCTAAAACTGGAAACTTCCCGTCCATTCCTAGTCAAGCTAACAACCTGTCTTAGACTACAAAAGTGTCAAGATGACGTATCATCAGTTCAAAAATAAAGAACTTAAAAAGAACTATAAAACATTAACAAGTACCCGGCGTGCCTGCAAAGTTGTTTCGTACAAAAGCGAAAGTTCAAGAAAACAATATTCTTACTTTTACTCGACTTTTAATTTCAGAATAGTTACTTTGTAAATATGAAGCGTTTTATATATGCGTCTAATTATAATTTCTCAATAATACTAAGCTCAAAATGTATAATCACGGAAAACTTGCAGTATGCATTAACAAACAAATTTCATCTTATTCCTTTCTTCTTTATTAACATTTCTCAGCTCTAAGCTTCATTCTAAGGAGCACGTTTTTCAAATATGTTTATTTTGCTTTTTTAAAGTTTTTGTAAAGTTTCCTTCATTCCATTTTTCACATCAGGGATTTCTTTCTTGTTAGAGTAACTGGGCCATACGAAGTTCTTGGAATGCATTTCCATCCAAAATCATCTATTTATTTCAGTATTATAACTAAATACATCAAATGAGAAAAACCTCTAATGCATTTTGTTCGAATGTTTCCAACGATTTATGCCTTTCCTTCCGAGAAAGCCCATGTGTTGCAGCGGTTTGCAAAAATCAGCCAACAGACTTTAAGATATGTTTGACTATCGTCTTTCCCGCTAAAAAAGAAATCTAATAGCGTCTGCAGTAATGTTCAGAGTTACATCATAGGTGATAACTCATTATCACCTGAATCTGGCCGACTGAGTTTCGTCCAACCTCTCCAGTAGCCTATTAAGTAGAGAGGTATATAACGAATAGTGATATTACATCTGTGCGTAACTTTGCTAATTGAACTAGAAATCCATCTGAATTGGCTGGCTAATTGGAAGAGCTGTTACTCGATTCGGCATGGTTAATTTTTCACGTTTTCTTTTCTGAAAAAAATTTCACAGTCAATACAGATTCAATGCGAAAATTAGGCATATTACCCCTCACTATTTATCAAAAGGAAAGAAGCAGTGAAAAAACACTTAATGCTTATATTTCGTCTTAGATGTTATTTTACGCGTTTTTCAATTTTTTACTTTCATTTTTTTTAGCAAATGAATAGCTGAAACTGTTCAAAGGGTTTTTTTTGCTAGTGGTTTCTTTCATTTCGATTAGATATAAATGCTTATATTTCTGGTGTTTATTTCTTACTTCTTTAAACATTTAAATACGTTTGGAGAAAGTACAAGAATCAATGGTGGAAAAGTCATTTCGGCCTTTCAGTTCAGGTTTCGGATTTGCGTGGTTGGTGATGTATCAAAACTTTCTTTAGCCAGTCCGTAACATGCTGAACATGAGTCATGAATTGAAAAATAGGCAGGTAGGAAGTTTTTTATATTTTAAATGTCTTTTAACTAACAACGGACATTTTTATTTTAAATATTACTTCTGCTTAACCGTGGTTAAGCTGTTTTTACCTTTTCACTTTGAATTACAGATTAAGTAAACTACCTCAAATATTTGGCCTTTCCCCACTTACTATTTGAATTTGTTGGCAATATTAAAAATATCATTCATTCGGAATTTTTAGCTCTAGATTTTGAAATTAGATTACAATTTTAAGTGCTAGAGGTTCATTAAGATC
>KK114854.1:188629-208327 GCA_000611955.2 Stegodyphus mimosarum | reverse complement strand
ATATATATAGTTATTTATTTTGTTACAGAATCTCTTTTTAGACATAAAATCAAGTTATTAGAATAAGGTAAATTAGATTTAAAACGCGGCAAAAAATGCTACTTAATGCTCTGCGCTGATTTTTAATAAGACTCTATTGATTTCAAAGCCAATCAGACATATATTCTTATTCTTCAGTAATAAAAACAAAATAAAAGATGGGAGAAGCGATAGCCACTTTATACGAAAATGTACCGGCGGAGCAAAGTGAAAACGAGGTTTGTGCTATCTATCAAAAAAAATATTAATGAAATTAAAAAAATAACAATAAAAATAAATCAAAACAAAAATCAAAAATAGATATTAAAACTTTGAAAGGGTGGGGAAGAAATTGTTTAGAATTAAAGTCATTAAGTAAAGAAGATCAGTTTTTGTGAATGTGAAACGCTTCACGTAATCCAGTTCAGTCAACTGAAGGTGTCATTTTGGATAATTTTGACAGAACTTAACTACAAGTCAAACATGTAGTTAAGGACCCAACTATGATTATCTACCAATCAATTGTTTATTTCTCCTTTTCAAGCATTAGATTCGTATTCTTTGACATGAAAATTTAAAGCTCTTTAAGAACGGGATCTTTAAGAATCGAACAATGAAAGAATTTTATTGATGGGACAGAAACTTTGAGGTGATTTTCTTTGACCTGAATGTTGCTCACCTATCAATACGTTTTGTTTATTGATAGGTTTCGGCTTAGGTACTAGATTCCTAAGCCGAAATTCAATAAATAAATTTATTGATAGATTTCGGCTTAGGTACTAGACTCCTAAGTTTCGGCTTAGGTACTAGACTCCTTCATCTTTTTACTTCCTTGTACGAACTAAAAAGGAAGTATTGTAATAGCGAAATATTTCGAGTACCATATTTTTTTAACGAAAATATCTGTTTTGACCGCTATTGAATGCAAATTAAGGATGTTTTTGAGTGACATCCGTACGTAAGGACAGAATAAAGGACTCTTTTTCCCAAAAATAATTATAAAACTGATTTAAAATCGATTCTGAAAAGACATTTTTTTGGCGTCTGTGCGTACGTGCGTTCGTATGTAAATATGTATTTCGTATAACTCAAAAACGAGTCGCCTCAGAACGTTGAGATTTTGTATATAGGGCTGCTATAACATGTAGATGTGCACCTCGCATTTTGGTTGCAATTGGCCGCACCAAAAGTATATATATATATATATATATATCCACTCTGTTACTCGGCTCAGTGAGCTCAGTATCTTTATTCTTATAAATTTGTAAATTGTGCATTTTTTGCTTTAAAAATGATTGAATTATGTTGTTCTTATCTTTTGGTTAAGAGTTTTATGTCCTTAGTTAACCTGCATGCAATAATTGTAGCATTAAAAAAAATTAAAAGTTTTTTTAAGCGCGGCTAATCCTAATTTTTGGTTATGATAGCGGCCATATTTGTTTACATTTGAAGCTTAGCAGAATAGTGGATTTGTTGCCAATCTAGAGAAACTAAGCTTCGCAACAGTAAATTAACGCCTTCTTTTATTATTGCGAATTAAATTATGCTTGATTCATTCTGGAATTATCATTAAGCTCTTAGCTGGTTTTTGCGTACAAATTGTAATTTTAACTGTAAAAATTGTTTTTTTAATTGTTTTAATTGTACTTGGTGTTTTATGTTTTTCTACATCTTTCAATTTTTAATGAAAATATTTTGAATTTTTATGTATTTTTGCCTTACCGCGAAGTGAGAACTGAATTAATTAGCAGCGCATGCGCATTAGGTATCGTTTTAGATTTATTGTAGTATTTAAATAGAACTTGTGGTAATTCTTCATATGCTATAATTTTTGATCACTCTGAGTTATAAAATAAATGAGATGTAACTCTGTTAATTGAATCTAGCGCCGAAATGTGGCTATGGTAAATAAATATAGTGAACTTTTAAAGAGTGCATTTATTCTATTGTGGTTTATGCGCTATTGACGAAGTATATTGAATTTAAAATTCGTTCACTGTTAATTCAATATGTTTAAATGAAATGCAGGAAAATTCAGTATAATTTAAATATTCCGTACAAGGAAGTCATGTGGTGTATACATCAGATTTTTTAGTATCAGTATTATGTATTTTCACTGGTAATAATTTGAAGCTTTTACTTATATTTTTATTTTCATTTTTATTTTTTGCATATTACACACTACTTACCTTGATTCACTAAAGGCTCTTAGTTGCCTTCCCTAAGGACGTTTAGTTCAGAAATCAAGCTCACACTTCCTTCGATGTCCTTCTTCTTCTTCTCTTTCTTTTGTGTGTTTATTCTTTTGTGCTTTGGAATATGAAGAATAAGATTTCAGTTATGATTTAAATCAATTTTATTCTATTTCCCTATTCCTACTGCTTCTCGTAATATTTTTCTGAAAGGCACGTTTAGCTTATTTACTATGTGCGCTGCTCTTCTGTCTATTTATTTAATATTTGCATTCGAAAACTTTTACATTATCGATTAACTACTAAAGTGAAAATCGTATCCCATGAGAAAGCAAGATTTTATCAAAGATGGAAGAACTAAAAGTTTTAATGTAATGAATAAGAATAAAATATAAGCTAGTAGTAATAAAAATGTATTATTTAACAGAACTGATGTGTAGTTGTATGATCATCCTATTAATTAACAAAAGCTGAAATAATATTGTAATCAAGAATATTCACTGAATAATTTATTTGTACACAAATCTGTTTTACCTTTCCCTGAAATGAAAAAATATCTTTGTTATGTATTTACTAAGTAAAAGACCTTCAAAAGGCAAGTATAATTTTTTTTAATCTTTCTTACAAAGTAAGCAAAAATGCCTAAATTAAAGAACCCTATACATTTTTTATCCAATTTGCAGAGCTATTAAGTTTTTGAGGCAAGAAATGTGAAAACTCTGGGTTTCGAAGCAGTTCCCTCTCCAGTTTTTTGATGCCCTTTCCTGGTTTCGAACCACGGTCTTGTAGAGAAATTAGTTTTTTTTTTATGCTGGAAACGGGAAAAAGGAGCAATGCCCTCACCGGGACTCGAACCTCGGACGTCTCTAATACTCTCCGAGTGTGCTGACCATTACACCACGAAGGCATGCTAAAAATACGGGAGAAATACCTTATAAACTCCCCCTATTAAAGGGTGACTGTAAATTAAGGGACCCAGTCGTCAAATCTTGGTGAAGAAGCATCATCATCCACCACCTTTTTTAGTTCGGGCGTCACTGTAGAGACATTAGGTTTTTTTTTTAATGAGGGAGACGGGAAAAATGAGCGATGCCCTGCCCGAGACTTGAACCTCGGACCTTTCGAATACGCGCCGAGTGTACTGACCACGAAGGAATGCTAAGAAAACGGGAGAAATACATTATAGTCTTACTAACCGTATGTGCTGCCAATTACATTAGGAGAGCATGCACGGTTATATATTCTTGCGAACTTTAGGTAAATATGCAAGTTTATTTGATCACGGATATATAAATCGGAATTACAATTATAGAATTTGAGTTCTGTGTGTGTTAACAATAGTTTCCAAGCTATAAGCACACTGGTTTTGCGCATTTCAGTATTTTCATTTGTGCATTATATTATTTCGTTTAAGAATTTTCCTTCCTTGCAATTTTGCTTTCGTATTGCTTACACGAAAGATTTTAATGCAAAATCAAATTTTGCTTTGCTTTGCAAAAGTATCTAAATATGCACAGATATTTTTATTAAGTGCAATAAAATCTTTAAAAAATTTAAAACGCCAATGAGAAATTTTTTACCTTGCCTTTGCTGAACAGGATAGGAATATCCTGGTCTTTCCTTGCTTATCCTGGCTCTGCCTTGCTTTCTTTACCAGGATAGGCAAATCAAGAATCGGTGACAAATATATAAACAGAAAGAAAGAGAGAAGGTATATACTATATGTATATATGTACATAGAGCGAGAGAGATATATACGGAGAGAGTAAGAATAATTTTTGATACGACAATCAAGTGCTAACTTGAACAGACAACTTAATTTAAGAAAGAAATAAACCAATGAAAGCATATTCTTAGCTGATTTAGGAAGATTTAACACTTATCCGTACTTTTACGTCTAGTTTTATTAGATAATACCAATAATTCTTCGAAAATAAAAACTGTTATCGTACGAACTGAAAGGCAATTTATGAAAGGCATAACTAATGGCCGTCTTTGCAGAATTCCAGGCTAGGAGAGGTAAGAATTCAGCTTCAAAAGAAATCATGTTTCTCATATCATCATGGATTTCTTGAAAGATAATATTCCATTTTATATGTGTAATTATAACATGATATCTATATTTGATTTGCTGTCTTATCTTTCTTCTTTATAAGTAATTCCTGTTCTTTCTGCCCGTGTACGGGCTTCTGAAAATATTAATTTAAACAAAACAAAACAAAAAATGTTCCTTTAAAAGTTTAATCAATAAATTTTAATTTACTTCCTGTTCACAGTTAAAAATATGGATAAAATTTCCTTTCATTAAAAAAACATTAAAATTTTTATATGTAATAATCTATTTTAAAATTGATGATGAGCATATAAAAATATAACCAAAAACTGAATCCTTTATGAAAATAAAACAGGAAATTATTTTAATTATAAATATTACTGGTATATATATGCACACATATGCCAGTATGGTATACACTGATCACATATAGATAACTAAGCAGCACTTTTAACTCTAAAAATTACGTGTAACAATTGTACAGAGTCCTGAAGTACGTAACACTCGAGTGCCTTGCAATCGCTAATAATTTCAACGAAGTGAAAAGAGAATATACACTCAGAAATTTTATGAAGTCATAATTAATAATTCTTAAGCATTTCCATCTAGTTCAGCTTGATAACATATAGATGTTAACAGCTGTACAGTCTGAAATATTTTATCTTTTTACTTAAGTAAATTGGAAGTGATCAAAATTTTACACATTTCTTTTCCGAAAGCTGCCTTCACCTCTTTCTCTGCGCACCTTCATCTCTCTTACTCAAGCGAATTCTGTTACACCTATTAGAAAGTGTGTTTTTGCCTAAAAACATGCAGGCGGTCTGCCTCTTACAACTTAACAACGGTTTCGTAGACAACCTTGTCCAATAACTTTAAAATAAATCCGGAAACATTACGTCAAAGATCGGCAAGAATGGATTTAATAGTCTACGGCCAGCTTTCGCCTCGAAGTGAATTGTCGCTTTATCGTGACGTAAAATGCACTCGTAAGTGAGAAATCACGAGCAAGCAATCACAAGACTTTACATTTACGATCCAAGCTTTATCCCGTTCTCAGACTTCGGTGACTAATCTCCACGGATCAGCAAGTCACGTTTGAAACGAAATCATTTCTTTTCTAAGCCAGCACCTAAAAACTACCCCTTAATGATTTAGGATTTTACATCTTTGAAATACCATATTTTGAAAATACCCATTGGAGAAAGTGGGTTTATAGCGCGCTTGTTTACTCTGGTTGGATACCGAATAAAATGTTTTGAGAATGGTGTCAAATTGTTTATTTTTTAGAATCAACAAACAAGAGTAGAATTATTATTTATTATCTAATATAAAATAATTTTAAAAGTATAATTTTGCAGTTTGAGATACTTGTGTGTGTGTGTGTGAGAATGCAAATAAATGTTTTGCATAAGCAGTAATCATATAACTGCTTCATTTTCAACCATTCTTTAAAACTATGCAAAATTTATTTTAATAGTACAGATTACTAAATTAAAAAATTTTCTTCCTTTGAAAACACTGAAGTGAAAAACGGTGCAAACGATTAAAAACTAAAAATGTTTTGCAATTTATATCAATAGCATATTTGAAGGTAAATAGGAAATGCATTTCTATCTTGATTTCCAATTACCGATAACTATCTAATCGTAAGCAGAGCTCTTATGATAATAATATAAAATAATTACACAATATTCCCCCTCTTACATGTGTAAAGGAATACAGGAGATTAATCTCTAAAGAACAGAGTTTAGCAGTCAACATTACTTATTGGATGTAGTCTTCATGCTACTTACATGTAATGTAAACAACCTGCAAGAATATAAAATTTTAAATGTCGAAGAGTATACTATAAGTATTTATATTAAATGAACAAGAGCTAGATAAAATAACTTTTGGAGGATCCTTGCGCTTAAATGTGTGAAACTGGCTCTAGCCAGTGACAGAAAGTTTTCGAGAAAAGTTCTGCCTTTACCAGTAATGTTTCAACTAATAATGGAAAAGTAATATTTATTATAAAAAACACATTTCAGAATTTTGATTTTATTTAAAACTTTTATAGAACCCTTTAAGTAATTTTAACATAAGGGAGAAGTTACTAAATTAAGATATAGAACGTTCTGCAATTTTAAATAATTGCCATTTTTTAATTTATGAACAGTTTAAAACTTTAACTTTTATTCTGAGTATTAATTGTTCAGACAGATGCCTAATTAGTGATTACATTTGAAATGAAATCAAACGGAAATTGAGATGTTTGATAATAGAAGAAATTTTCTTCAAAAGCTAAAATTTTTCATGAAAAGGGTACTGTAATTTTAATTTTTATTCACCTTACTTACATACACTGTACTTATTCGCGTTATTCTCAGTGTTCAGTCTTTTTAGAGCATTATTTAAAACTTACGTTTTATGGCAGCAATGTGAAACACATATACTAATGTATAATGTAAAAGCAAAGATAATAGCAGCGTAAATAATAATTGTAACAGACCTCTTTAGAACATGACATATATTTATATTAATTAATCTTCCCATATACGCTTTCTTAATTTAATTCTTTAATCATTCCTCTCAAAAATTTTATATACATATTTCTCTCCATATCGATTCCTAAGAAGTAAACTTATTAAAAATGTAAATATGCAAGAAAATGTGGTGTTTAGGGTTTGCAACTAGCTTCTCGATCTGATAATTCTGAGTACCGTCATATTTCTAATGGTTTAAAGTCAGAGTATCTGCTTTGACAGAAAATTTATTATATTTGTCTTCATCTGATTGCTGCATTTTTGTGTGAATGTTTCTTGGAAGTATGTAGAATTCCTGCGTGATGCATAAATCTAAATTTAAATTAAGCACAGTAAACTAGAATCAATAATGTGTAAACTCCGTGACCTAGCGTATATTTGTTTAGTTCCTGAAAATGTTGTTTATTATTTTTCTCAAATTTTTAATTTCAAGAAAATTATGCATTTACACAGACAAAGAATAAAGCAAATGAGTATTAATTTTTATTGATAGATTTATTTATTGAGTAATAAAATATGCATGTTATACATGACGATTTCCTACATTTTTCATTGTACGAACAATCCAGTCCATATAATGCGCTGTTTCTGTATAAACACCTGGGTAGTTTGGCTGAGCACATCCTTTTCCCCAAGATACAATGCCAATTAAAGTCGACACACCTTCTTCGGATCTTTGCACGAAAGGTCCACCAGAATCACCCTAAAACAGAGTTAAAGAATATGAGTAAAAATATCTAAGTATCTAATCTGAGTAAAAATCATGTGAAAGAAATAAGACAGTAATTCGTTAATTATACTTCTCTTCTGCTAGATATTTTTCTATTTTTACAGTGCACTTTAACCTTGGTTCCTAGGATATTTTAAGAAAAATTTAAAACTTCAGCAATTTTAAAAGCTAGCAGTTTGCATAACTGAAAGAGATAGATTTCAAAAGCAAACTTGCAGCTTGGAATTACTTTTCTTTTTTATCAACTATCGTAACAGTCCATGCGTCTTAGAGTTTAATTTTCTCTGTAATTCTTCAGATTTATGTGATAAAATACATATTTTTAACCATTCTTGGCCGATCAATTTGTAAATAAAATTTTTATTCAGTTATAGTTATGGAAATGTTTTTTTAATTCATATTTGTAATATGCATTTTCAAAAACAAGTAAATAAAATATGAAAGAGGGCCGAATACCTCTTTTGACATTCTGACACTCTGTACTTCGATGTAAACGTCTCATTCATTATAATTTGAAAGACATTTAGATCAATTAATGTGTCCTCTTGAATTCTTAATTTGAATAACGTAATTTCACTTAACCAGTTTTCAGTGATTTGCTTTTAACAAGCTATTCCACAAAAGTATTAATTTCTTACTCAGAATGTAATTCTTTGTGAGAAAACATAGAATTTGGACTATGACTCAAAAACAGTATGAGATTAAAACTATTTAAATTTGTGATAATGAATAGTTTAAATATCACTATTTAAGAAAAAAGAAATTATCAGCCTTCAGCAGCTTGCAAGTGTCCTTTGGAAGCAAGTCCTGAGGAAACAAATGTTCCTGAGAGCTCCTGAGGAAACAAATGTTCCTGAGAACTTAAAAAGTTAAAAACGCATATGAACTTGTACGGATTTATATTATTTTAAATAACCAGTTAAATTTAATTTTAAGTTCCTTTCCTATAAGCTTTCATTCCCCTAATAGTCAGTGCCAGAATATTTGAATCTGGTAGCGCGCGTAAGGAATGCAAATTCTACCAGTGGGAAAAAGTTTAAATATCAAGTTCTAGAAGGGAAAGTTACAGAGTCTAGGAAAACTCTGTGCGTGTCGTAGTGCGAGCTTCGGCTTAGCAGTTATTGCTGGTTACACGTGGCGTAACGGCTATTATTTTGCTGCCACTAAACTCATCAACGCGCTGTTAGGAAACAGGATTTTCTGAGCCATGTAGTTTAATTCTACTACTTGTTAATATCTTTAAATTTTAAGTTTAGTTCTACTGTTTCAGTTTACGCCCAAGCAGAGGCGTAGCGTCGAGTTGACGCATTGTAAATAATTTAAAGAGTGTAATAAAGGGTAGTTTTAACCCTTCTTCTGTACAGTCACTACTCTCCAGATTTCACACAAAAGATACACAGTAGATCTTATATCCTCCCATTTACAAAATGTAAGGCAGTTTCCGGGTTAGCACAAAAAACTCACATTGCAAAAATATACCCTGCATTTACAAAAGCGAAGCAGTTTCAAAGATACCGTAACTATTAAACTAAAAGTAACCTAACTACTCTCCTCTCCAGATTTCACACAAAAGATACACAGTAGATCTTATATCCTCCCATTTACAAAATGTAAGGTAGTTTCCGGGTTAGCACAAAAAACTCACATTGCAAAAATATATCCTGCATTTACAATAGCGAAGCAGTTTCAAAGATACCGTAACTATTAAATTAAAAGTAACCTAAGGAGTCGCTATAAGAACTGACATAGTAATTCCATTAATTAATGCAAAATGCTTCAGAATTAAATACTTGGTTTCAAAACTTTTATTTTCTAGAAATATAAAAATGTCATAAACAACATCTGATAAGTATAAGAAAGATAAATTTTCTGTGTTAGGTTCAGTAAATTATCTGAATGCAATTGTTTCTTATCATTACCTGTAAAATGCATAAAATATATCCATATACTCTAGACCTCCCAGATCCCTAAATATGGCCTCCTCGTGACCTTATTCTCTTTCTCAAATAGTCATGTATGTTTGCCCCTAACTGCTCAGTATCTAGGATCTAACTTACTGCTCACTAACTAAGCAAGAACTCAGTATTCAAGTTATTGCGACAGGGGATTCCATAACTGTCGAGAAGCTGAAGTTAGCATTGCACTAAACTGAGTATACCTTTGATGTATGCTTATTTATGTAATGTGCTAAAACTAGAATGACTTACATAAGAAACTTTTATCTAATCCCATCGATTATTCTATTACATAATTTTGTACTGTAAGGCACAGCAACTTTGGAAGTATACAATATCTTCTTCTCTTGGATGCGTCATGTGTTATTAAACTGTTCAATTGAAGAAGACTTAAGGCAAAATTTTAAATCTTCGAGATCAGATCATTTAAAAAATGTAAACATTTTAAAATATTTCACTATTAAACTCATTATTTCTCAGCAAATAATGATGAAATTTTATGTAATAATTAATTAATTGAGAGCTGTCGGCTACTATATTTATAACAATTATTTTTAATTTATCAGAAATTCATTCATTCATATATATTTGGTCTTATTATTCGCTATTATGTTTGCTTAAAATTATTTAGTTTGAGTTAAAAACAGATGCAATAATAATTTGAAAGAGAAAGCACACTTTATACTCTTAAATATAAATGAAAACTTTCGTACCATGATATCTGTCTGTAAGTATAAAAGAGTATCTTTTAGTTTTCGCAATGCGTCCTCCAGATTTAAGGGTTGTATAAAAATTGCAAATATTTCTTGTTTAAGATATTTTACACAGTACTGAATAATTTTTAAACCTCTTAATATGAATTACATGAACTCTTAATATATTCCTGTAAATGGTGTGGGAATAAACTCCTTTCATTTCATTTCAAATTTTTCCTAACTGACTCGTTAATAGCTACACGCATACTAAATATTCTCAATGATTAAGCTTGTGAACGAGAACTACTATACTGTTTCTAAGAATTTTATCTGTTTTAAACTGTTGGTTATAAAAATTGATGCACATGGAGGAAACGCGCAACAAACTTAAAACTTGCATGTGAAGTAGAACCTCCTTAGATACTGCATTTGTAGTATATTCAGTTTTTCGAATCAGAAAACTAGATATGTTGCGCACTTAAGCGACAATTTCTTCATCTTCCCTTGACATTACACCACAGAATTTAGGACCTGTAATCGGTTCAACGATGCTTATGGACTTATCAATCATGTAACATCTTCTTTCTGGTGAATCTTGCATTTACGTACAACATCATGATGACCGTAACTGAGTCTGGAGGCTTCGAGGGGGAAGAACATTGATAATGTCGCATTCTACATTGCCCTGCAGCCTAGCACTTGCATTGATGAAATGCAATGCAACTAGGTACACAGCCCACTTACCTCCAATCTTCATATCGGATACTTTTATCAACTATCGTTAATTGGTTTAGGTTTTAATGTCCATGGCTGTGTCATATCTCCAGCGGCCTCCATCTCTTGACCTTTCAAGAGGATAATGCGAGACTGCATGTTGCTCTAGCTGTCCTACATTTCCTTAACACACAGGCGTTCGACTCCTGTCTTGGCTAGAAATATCCTCAGATCTCCCACTGTTTGGTTGATCAATGGTTGCAGAAAGAACTGGTACGACTACATCTATCAACTGATAAGATCATAAACTCTGCATAGAACTGAAGCCGACTAAACTGCAGTATCCCAAGAAACTATTGAAAGTCTGTTCGACTCTGTGCCCAGTCATATAATAGCTAACGTTATTTTCAGATGTAGATGTCTGAAGTACTGATTTCTGCATATTTTTTATCTCAAAATTACTTGAAATTTTTCTTATTTCACACTTCGATCATAAAATGTTTGTAAAATAAATGTAATTCTGCTAATTATTTTCGTTTACGGTGTAGGCATTTTAACGTTTTGTAGTATAGTTCATAATAACTGCCGGAAGGTTACATTTTCTTTAGAAATTTACTATCTCCATACGAGCAATGTAACATAAAATGGCATAATATTGTTAGAAAACATTTTATATTAATAATATTCCTTTTCTTTATTGTAATAATCTTTCAAATTAACTTGTGTAAGGAAACGGAATCAAAAGGTGTTATATTATTTCAGAATATTTTGAAATCTAATGGTAATTTATGTTTCATATGCAGAAAGTAAATATTTCTTTCATGACTTGGAACTTAAGTTACGGAAAGCATTCACTGCTATTTTGTAAACTTTCATGGCATAAAAGCAGTGGTCTTTGTAATTAATTATAAATATGAACTTTTATTTGAAAATCATACGAACCGTAAAACCTAAATTGTTTTCTTAGAAGCAAATTAAGCTAACCTTAATCTCGCTAGTTGCTTATTAACAACTTGTAAAGGTTGTAAGACTCTCAAATTGCTTTCAAACAACATTAGGTAGGCTTATTTTAAATACATTAAATCGAATGTGCTTTTATTGCATGCACAAACTGTGAAAAACCAGCATATCATTTTGTTTTATCCCGGTTATAGAATTGGAGATGAAATTATCAGTATTTACTAAACATAAACCATGTTTATGTGATAAATATCTCAAAGATGATTTCCTACATAGTGTAGTTTTTGGATAAAATTTTGCTTATAGAACATTCGTTTCACATAAAGTGTTCAAACTAATGATCCGAAATTGATTTAAAATACAGTTCATAACATTAGAATGCTATGTTATTCTGGACATTTGCAAGCAACTATAAATCGAAAATCTTTCTCATTGATGTATATTCAGATTCTTTGAGATTAGAGGTTAAATTTTTATTTTAATATTATGTACTTAGGGACATTATTAGCATCGTTTTGTCTAAAGTATCTTTAGTAAGATAAAAATTCTTACTGATTGGTCCTTCCTTCTTAGATGGCCTGCAAGTTTTTATTTCTTGTATTTTTGCGAAAACATTACAAATGACAAAACTGTCAGTCATAAAAAGCTCATTGGATTTATTTCTTAAAATTGGAAAACATCACTTTAACCATACATTATTCATGCAATTTTTTGAAAGGCATTGCATTTCTATCCTTGCGTTCAGTTTGAGACACCTTGCATAAAGCCTTATTTTCATTTTATTGAAATGAACATAATTACAAAATTTAGGAAGCAAATTTTAAGAGAGTTTATGAATTTCTCATATTTAAAAAAATGACGATTTTGATTATTCGGCAATTCTTTTATTGATGTTTTTAACTGATACCAAAATGTTGCAATCGATGAAATCTCGATTTTATTCCATGCCCATTCTCAATTTAAAACTACTCGCACATCTTAAAGTGGGAAATTAATTGCTCATATGGCAAAATTTTTGTTGCGTTCGTATATTTAAACATGGACTTTTGTTCATGCTTCCATGTTTTTGTGTCAACAAAATACATTGATGAGACAAAGCTCACTTTCGCAAGTTAGTTACAGTTCCTTCTTAATGTTTCTCGGCAGCAAAATTGCATTTGAAATTTCAAAAAGACAGGAAAGGGATTTGGACCATTTCTAGTAATAGGTGCTGCTGTGATTCCTAGAATAAAGGCACACTTTTTATAAATTGTTAGAAAAAGTTAAAAAAAGGGAAGGAGCAAGAGAGAAAAACATCTAATTCTCTTACATTTCATTACCTTGCAGAGATATTAGGTTATTTTGAAGGAAGAAGCATGAAAAATGAGGAATGCCCTCGCCAGGACTCGAATTTCGGACCTCTTGAATACGTGTCGAGTCAGCTGACCATTACACAACGAAGGTATGCTAAGAAGGCTGGAGAAACATTTTATAACTTTATCATCAAATTCTTTAGCAAAATTAACTTTAAGATGTTCAGAAGCATAATGGCAATAATGCTGAGGATGTTGAAAATAAGTATTATCTTCATTCTTTTTTTACATTTATTTTCTTATAATTAATAAACTTAAATACTGCATGTTTAAAATCTGAATTATTTGTGTATCTGATTTTTGCTAGTTAATAATTAATTATTGCCAGTTTAATTTACTTACAAATGTTTTGTACTCTTTGCTTATAGTACAACGACCCTTTATGAACAGAAGGCAAAAGGACATTGTGTCAGAATTTCATTGAATGGAATGTTGTTAGAAGTCAGCAAAAGTGACTTATCTGCAAAAGTAGCATTTCTATTCTACTGAACTTTAATTCCTCAATGAATTAAAAAATCAGCCTAGCTTATATTCTTAGACGCTAAATTACTTGTAATAAATTATCAGTGAAATAAAAATTATGTTAACTAAAAATACATATGCTTAATTAATACCATCTTAATGATATACAACTTGTAAAATGCATACATTTGCATTGAGAGACTACTTAAACAAATAAAACTTGTAATTTAGTGAATTAGAATCAATCTCCATCCCCACTTTCTTGCAATAACTTCATTTTGTTTAAATTATTTCAGATCACGTTCTGATATTTTTCCATTACAACAAGGGAAAGATTTTTGTTTTCTAATTTTTCAATTGATTGTAAGTATACATAATCTTTCTTTGTTATGGTCTTCAGAAAAATATTAATCATAAAAAAGGAAAATAAATGGGCTCTCATATTTTGTTTTACCCATATACTCAAAAGCGTCTTTATAATGCGGTTTTTGTCGATAGGTGTGTCGTTATATTGAGAGAAGCATCACATCAGGTTTATAGAAGATCGGTCGAGGTCATTATAACCAGACAAATTATTACATCTAAGGTTGAATTAACGGATTAGATTACAAAATAAACGTTTCTTATATTAACGTGGTTGTTAATTAAATGCTTTTTAAAATTAATTCAAAAGCTTTAGAGTTCTGATTAATTAAAATAAAATTTTATTTCCTTTACAGCAGCAAGAAAGGAAAGACTGTTCGGTTACAAAAGGTTCCTCATTTCTGCTAATTCTTTAAGTATGCAAATTGCAAGAAACTTTTTCTTCAGGTTTATTTTGCTGCTCTTTGTTACCCTTTTTATACACTGAGTTTGTGTAGGGAGAGATGTTTATCAATAATAAAAGGGATGGTTTATGAGAGATTTGTGTCACTAGCATTTTTAACGTAAGTGTGTTTAAAAAATGAGTTCAAAATTAAGCAATGTAAAGTTAACGTCCAGATAGGTGAAGAAAACTTGTAACTGACCTGACAAGAGTCTTTGCCTCCTTCTTCATAACCAGCACAAATCATGGTGTCTTCAATCATATCTTCATAAGCTTCACGACATTTATCATCAGTTATAATAGGAACATCTACTGCTCTTAGAGTGTCAGAAAGAGAACCTCCTACAGAAAAAAGATTATATTGAGGATTTAAACAGTATTCCTTTATTTTTCTTTAATAAATTTAAAACGTATAAAAAAGCTGCTTTCCAGCTTTCATAACTTAAAATAGCCTTTATTTTATAGCTTCAAACTTTTTTAACGTCGACTAGGAAAATAGCTAAAGCCGGAATAATCTCTGTCAGAGCTTTCGATAGGAAATAAACTGCAGGCAAGGCAGCCGAAAGCTCTAATAATAAAACATTTAAAACCCTCGACTTAAACACTCAAACAATTAATTTGCATTCTGGTAAGAGTTGGTGAGAATTCTCGTGAAACAACTAATTTACATTTGGGAAGGAGAAGCTACAGTAAAGATTTAAATAATAATAATTGGTTAATTAATATAAAATACCTAATCCATAATTAAACTTTCAATCTTCGGCTCATACTTCAATTAAATTTTAGTAAAAGATAACGTCTCCATCTTATTCTTTTCACCAATTTGTACATCCACCATAGTCAGTGAATGTCGAAATGCTACTTTGCTGAAACGCAGATATATAAAACAGACTTTTTAAAATCTGTTCTAAATTTTCTGAAAAGCCTCAAGATTATTCAAGAATTTTGTATTTGGCTTGAAGCTGAATTCATTTTTTTTAAGTTGGGTATTGTTAATTTACCCAAAACTGGACGTTGTGGATGGCCATGTAATCATTTCTAAATACTGGTAATATATTTACCAACAAAGTGAGAATTAGACCAAATTTCAGATTATTATGAATGCTGAACTTGTAAGGTTTTAGTTGAACTAACAAAGTTTTATTTTAATTTAAATCTTTCTATCTCTTCTCAGTTTCAACTTCCCGTCAGAAGAAGCGCGCGTTTTCAGTGTAATTTGAAGTAGAGCCAAGTACTATTTAAACCAGAGGTAGAAACCTCTCAGTGTGAGAGAGCTTTTAGTCTCAGATCACGGTCAGTCTGTTCGATGTTCGCCTGATCAGCTAGCAGCTAAATTATAAGCCATAGTGCTTACTACGTGATTGCTTATTGAAATAAATCCAAGTGCGCTAGTATTAGTAATTCTTGCTACGCACCATTTAGTTAGAGGCCAACTCCGCGATTAGCTCTGTGAGCAAAAATTAATCAAATTTCTATTTAGCTTTAGTTTAAATTTATCTGATTGTTCATTTAGACCCAAGTGTGGTCTTTTACTTTCTGTATTCCTCCCGAGTTCGGAAGTGATTTGTAAATAATATTAATTTAATAAAAGAGGATTTTAAATCCTTTTCAAGTGCAGTTATTGTACTACTTCAGCACAGTATCTACACCAGAACATAGCTGATTTCAGCTCCCTGTTCCATATCAGGACTTAAGGACTTTAAGGAGTTACTTTAAGATGTTTGCCAAGAACATGCACAGAACACTCAGTCCTGACAAACTCTGAAGTGTAAACAAGCAGTTAACAAAATTTAATCCATTTTTATAAGTCGACTGAAGTTGATTTTCAGTTGTCTAGGACACTCAGTCATTTCAAACGGTAGCTTAGCAAGTGAAATGCATTAACACTAACAGACCCTAAAAAGATTCGAAGACATTTGGTGTCAGTAAATCAATGAAAATTTGTTTCAAGAAAATATACGTACTTTATCGTATGAAGAAAGCCTTTAATTTAAACAAAGTGCTCAACCGCCTATTTTTAAAACGTTTAAAAATATAATAATCAAAATTTTATTAATAGGTCAAGTAAACTCCTTTTACAGTTTAATCTTATTCAAAGATTAAGCGAAATCACCAGCACCTGGAGAATCACAGTTCGGAAATAAAAATCATAGTTCAAAAATAAAATTTTCTCCTGGTAACAGCTACTCGTAAGTGTGTCTTTTTCTTTTCTGTTTTGTTAATAAAAATGTCAAGAATTTTTTAATTATGTTGAGAGTCTTCAATACAATGACGAAACTTTCTGTACGCATAATTAAAATGCATTTTCTTTTGCCTTTTTGTTCATACTCTCGCAAAGGTAATAGATACTTCTGAGGTTAAGAATTTTTAAAATGTTAAATTATGCAATTAAAACCTGTCTTTAATTGTAGCATTATTTCATGCTCATTATTTTCATCTCTAGGTATTTGTTCGTTTTGTGGTGTGTAATTTATGCAAAACTTAATAAAAATTCTTTCTCGTCTATTAAATGACCCTAAAAGTAATCAACAAAAGCACCAAAAATATAATTTGAATTCCCTTTACTATTTCCCTTTCTTATATTCACTTTTAAAACTTTTTATTCTTTTTCCTGCAGTTAGATTGAATCTTTAATGATGGATTAGCGTTCGCAGGGAGTCATGTATTCCTTTAGAACTTTCTAAGGTAATCTGTTTCACATTAGTTTTTAACTTGAAAAAAATCTTATTACCCTCGACAGCTAGACCATGTAGAAGCGAATAAAATTGAAGGAGGATGTCAGGATTCGGATGCGTTTAACCACTTCACAACCTACAGATGAGTTACTTTTACGAACAATTAAGCAGAGCAAAAATTTACAAAACTTTTTTGCTAGCAAATTATGCTCCGATTACTTTTAATAATTAGTATTCATATGTTGTTAGAACTTCAGGCATAAGTTTCTCATAAATTGCATTTTTTATTTCTTCGGAAGACCGATTTTCGTATTTGTGTGAGGAATCGGCATCAAAACTAATCGGCTTGTGAAGAGATTTGTTATTTATTTAACTTGTTTTCCCTGCCTTGACCAAACTCTGGCGATTAGATATGCAACTGTAAACAAGACTTGGTAAGATCCTAATTCTTAGTTTCCCTGCCTTGACCAAGCTCTGGAGATTAGTTATGCAACTATAAACAAGACTTAATAAGATCGTGATTGGCATTACCTTATTGCACTTTAGTAATCTCACCTCTTTGATCGTCATCCGTTACTTCAAACCTATAAATTTTTCCCTTTTTATACAAATTTTAATTTTTTATACGCTAAGTCTTCAAAGTAAAAAATTACTTCTCACTGAAAACGATTTTTATAAAAACGATGCGTTTGATAAGTTTTAACATAGGTGACATTTTTCTTCTCTTTAGAAAGTAGCCTCCGCTTTCTGTTATGAATTTTAATTTCCCTTGATTGGAAAACAAAGAAGAACTTTACTGATCATAAAACCTTTAAATAAAAATTTTGTCAAGTAAATCAATTAATTTTTCTGACTGCTTCAAACTGTACATTTTTATCCTTAGAACAGAGAGTATTCAATAATTATTATATGATTATTTTACTTTCAAAACTTAAAATTAACAAAATTAAAATCAGTGTAGCTCAAGGGAAATAAAAGTCATTAGAAATGCAAAAGTGAGGTGAAACATTTAAATAAGAGTGACTTGTTACGTGTTCTATTCAGGAGGCAAAGTCAATGTCAGTTTTATTCTGGAGCACTTAAATATATCCTTTCTACATTTATAATTCTTTTTATTTCAGATTACTGAGAACTTTACTCAAATAAATATTTCACTTCAGTTTATCTTTAAAAATTACATTAATTTGTAATAAACCTAAACATTTTAAAGCAGTAACAATGTTATTACGATTTCTCACTTCTTACTACAGTGAATACGTCTTTGAACCTCACACTTTCAAGGCTTTTTTTAGAAGTTTTATAAGATTTTATCTAATTAATTTTAACATTCCAGATGAACTGAAAATATTTGTGAGTATTATGTTCTTCATATAATATTATAGTACGAAGAATTAGGTCAATAGCTAGAACAGAGATACATTTTCTTAGCATGTTTTTAAACGATATGCATATCTGCACCACTAAAACTGATATTCAAACTCATTAATTTATGCAATAAGTAGCTATAGAATTGATACGTGTTTGTAAATGTAAACAGCACCTTCAAATTACTAACAGCCTGACTACACTGGAGCAGAATGTTCCTGAGTTCCAATTCCCATGTATATCCAGTTTTAAATTATCTTATACCGAAAGTCAGAAAATTCATTGCATACCTTGACTCGTAGTTCCCCATCCAGTGACTGTTGCCATGCCTGTTACATTATCGGCCATGTCCCGTGATGGGAGACAAACTCCATTTATATACCCATCCGATTCTGCTATGTTAATTGGCTTAGTAAGAAGCAACAGCGCAATATCATTTTTCAGCGAAACTACTGGATTATAGCCTTCGTGGACAATTGGTAGCACCTACAGAAAAGTACGTCAAGAGTTTAAAAATGTAAGTCCTAATTATTATCGAAGTCATAAAATCATCGAATGTTACTTACCACATGAGACGTTGGTGCAGCCCGCTTTGAAATATTCTGAGCTCCTGCCACCACGCGATAAGTTGTAAAATAACCTCTGGAAAAAAGGTACATAATTCATTTGAATACATATTTACAGTGTGTAGAATGCTTATTAGCACCTTATCTTGCAATCTCATTTACAAATTTTATTAGAAAATAAATTTTTAGAGCAATCGTATGCGGCTTCTTATGTGTAATACGATATTAATTCGAGCATTATATACTTGAAGCCTGTGTTCTACTGTTACATCGAGAGGCTGCTTGCTATGAGGTTTTCTCTAATTATGATGCTTGTTCTAGCTGAAATCTGAAAAATATTTGGCATTTAAATTTTAAAATATCTTAATTTAGTATTCAGCAGCATCTAGCTGAATTAAAAGTAGCATAGATATTTTCAGCTCAAAAGAAGTGCTCAAAGGGTAGGCAGCTACTTGAAAGATAATGTTATTATGTCTCTCTGTGTCAGTCAGAAGCTATTGTTTTAGGAAAAATAGGAAATGCTGCTTCAAAACATAAAGTACTTTATTTTATTGCATATTGTATATTATTGATTGTATATACATAAATATTGGGTTGGAGGGAAAGTTCTGTCGTATTTTAAAACATTTGA